>JAOWBW010000401.1:0-403481 GCA_026119855.1 Campanula takesimana
ATCTATCTGAAGGGTTTCTTCTTGGGACAGAGCATTTTGGGCGGCCGCACAGCCCTGTTTGGGCGACCGCCCAGTTGTCTGGAAAGTTTAGAGTTTTCAATAAGGAGTTTAGAGATCAACCTTGGTCTAGTTTTTGGGTAGTGTCCTAAAGTACTTAGATGATTGTTGTGGAATGTTAGTAATGGATTAAATGTCCTTTTTATGGACTCTTTATAAGGATTCTTTGTGTGCATCTTGTGATGTATTTGGCTTAGTTCCTTCTTGGATTAAATACCGGGTTTTGTTTAGCAAGTATTCATTACTGTGCTTCTTGTAAAAGTCCAGCTGGTCTTGTTGTGGAGTCAGCAATGGAAGATTATAGTGGTACAGGTAAGTCCACTATAAGGTTTTCCATTGGAGCTTGTGAGTCAGGCGGTGGGAGAATTATAGTGGCACACAAGCCAAGTTCACTATAAGGTGTCCACTGTGCCTTCTAGTTTCCCCAGTCCAGATTGGCCTTGGATGGGATGAATTGCTCCCTTTGGTGAGTATTTGGGTTATGACTTTGTGTCATATTTCCCTCTTGGTTACTTGGTTCTATTGGTTATGGTTTGGTTTTCGGGATCCCGACGGCTTCAGCTATTTATGCTGCTCAGATGGTTTTCTCTGATGGGTTTCTCAGTTGGTATTCTCATCAGTTATGGTTATTGGTTTAAACCTTGGCTTTGGTATCCACCGGAGTGTGGGCAATGTGATATATAACTTGATGTTATGTGCTATATGCTATATGTTTACTTGTTGATATTGTTTCTTTATGATCATCATATCAGCATGTAACGTAGTTGCATTTTAGTAGCTTACTGAGATTTATTCTCACCCTTATTTGTTTACTGTTTTAGATAAAGGCGGGTCCAGGGGATAGGACACTCGGCACGGGAGGACGTTGGTTTGGTAAGAGTTGGGACTTGTTTTGTTGAAGGTTACATTATGTAAATGTAAACCCTTTGGGTAGAGTACCCGTACTTCTTATGGTCACATCTATTTTGGTAAAGTTGATGTATGTACATTTGTTTAAAAGTTTGTAAGCCTTCGGCTAAGTACTTCGCTGTGAAAGTGTTTGTAAAAGTGTGTTCAAGTTAAGTGAAGTCTTTGAACTTCAAGTGTGTTTTTATTCCACTTTCTAAAAGTATATTTCGAAAAATTTCTAAAAGGTTTTATAACGTCTTCCGTTCGTGTCCCGAGCGTGGCCCAAGTAGGACCACGGATACGGGGTGCGACAGTTGGTATCAGAGCTAGGTTGTAGATGGTCTAGAATGACTAAATGACCTAGGAGGGTAGTAGAATATAGAGTGAGTAACGTTGAGTGTTTGATGCAGGTATAAAAAAATAAAAAAATGGGTGAAACTGACGGAGATCAGGCCGGCTCTTCGGGGCAAGGGGATGCAAGAGAAGAGGCTCGAATTATGTTTCAGGGAATGTTTGAAGCAGCGATGAAACTATAAATGATCAGAGGCAAGAAAGGGAACAGGTACCACCCAGATATGGCCTAGAACAGTTTCTGAAAATGAAGCCTATGGAGTATGATGAGAGCCCGATGTATCTAAAACTGAAAGGTGGATTGAATCGATGGAAAAGATCTTTGATGCTTTGAGATGTTCGGAGGAAGATCAAGTCAGATTTGCTACCTATAAACTGAATGGAGCGGCTGAGCATTGGTGGAAAGCTTTGAAAACAAAATGGGATGAGACTCATGTGCCTTATACTTGGAGAATTTTCTGGGAAAGTTTAAAGAACACTTCATTCCTCGAGTAGACCAAGACAGGAAGGAGATGGAATTTCTTAACTTGGAGCAAGGTTCTATGTCAATTGCTCATATTCAGCTAAATTCTCAGAGTTGTCCAGGTATTGTACTCACCTAGTGGCAACTGAGGAGAGGAAAGCTTCGAGGTTTGTGAAAGGTTTGAAAACCGTGATTAGAACTCAGCTAGTATCCCATAAGTTGCAAGATTTTCAAGATGCAGTGGATCGAGCTTACCAGGTGGAGCATGACATTGAGGAACATAAAAGGAAAATGGAATTGTTAGGCGCTGGGAAGCAAGTTAGGCAACCACAACGTGGTGATAATCGAGGAAATCAAGGTGGATCTTCACAATTCAAAGGGTCTTCTCAAAGACAGTCAGGTAATAGAAATCAAATTAACACTTCAGGGAGTCAGAGCAGAGGAGTTTGTAATTATTGTCAGAAAGAAGGACATTCAGAAGAGAGATGTTGGAAGAAGCAGGGCAAGTGTTTGAACTGTGGTCAGTTAGGACATTTTTAGAGGGATTGCCCTAAGTATAGGATGCAAGCATCGGGAAGTGTGGTTGGGTCCTCTCAGGGTCAGAAGAGGGATTCCTCAGGCAAGCCTAAGGTTCAGGGTCGTGTTTTTGCTATTTCTCAGCAACAGGCTTCGGAGTCCTCTAATGTGATAGGAGGTATTATTTCTGTGTCTAGTTTGTGGGCACGTACACTTATAGACCCTGGCTCATCGCATTCTTATGTGTCTGTGCATTTTGCTTCTAGATTGCATTTGTCTTCTGAATCTCTGCCTTATGTGTTAGAGGTGTCAACTCCTATAGGGGAGTGTTTGGTGACCAATGAGGTGTTGCATTCTTGTGATGTGCATATACGTGAGCATGTTTTACCTGCTGATTTAGTTATCTTACCATTACAAGATTTTGATGTATCTTGGGTATGGATTGGTTGGGTAAATATCATGCGTCTGTTGATTGTGCTAATAAAGTGGTCACATTTTCTATCCCAAATGTTCCTAAGTTTTCTTTTGAAACTGTTCCTTGGGGTAGAGAGATTAGAATTATTTCTTATATGAAGGCTAGAAAGTTGTTGAACCGGGGTTGTGCGGGGTATTTGGCTAGTGTTCTTGATACTACTAAAAGGGTTCCTGATATTGGGGATGTGCCTATTGTTAAATAATTTTCAGATGTATTTTCTTCTGAGTATGCTATGCCTCCTGACTGGGAAATAGAGTTCTGTATTGACTTACTTCCAGGTACGGCTCCTATATCTGAGGCACCTTACAGAATGGCCCCAGCTGAATTGAAAGAGTTGAAGGTTCAGTTGCAAGAGTTACTTGATCGAGGATTCATTCGTCCTAGTGTATCCCCGTGGGGAGCTCCAGTATTGTTTGTTAAAAAGAAAGATGGGTCCTTGAGGCTGTGTATTGACTACAGAAAGCTGAATCAGGTAACTATAAAGAATAAATATCCGCTTCCTCATATTGATGATTTATTTGATCAACTTCAAGGGTCAGTTGTCTTTTCAAAACTTGATTTGAGGAGTGGGTACCATCAGTTGAAAATCTGTTCTGAAGACATTTCTAAAACTGCTTTTCGTAGTAGATATGGCCATTATGAGTTTCTTGTTATGCCTTTCGGGTTGACTAATGCTCCGGCTGTTTTTATGGATATGATGAACAGAGTCTTTAAACCTTATCTTGATACTTTCGTGGTTGTATTTATTGATGATATTCTGGTTTATTCCAAGTCCCTGGAAGAGCATGAACAGCATTTGCGAATGGTTTTATCTATTCTTCATGAGAAGCAGTTGTTTGCTAAATTCAGTAAATGTGCTTTTTGGCTCAATGAAGTATCTTTTCTTGGGCATGTGATTTCTAATAAAGGTATATCAGTTGATCCATCCAAAGTTGAGGCTATTGTGAATTGGAGGAGGCCAGAATCAGTTACAGAAATTCGAAGTTTCTTGGGGTTAGCTGGGTATTACAGAAGGTTCATTGAGGGGTTTTCTAAGATTGCAACTCCCTTGACTCATTGACTCGAAAGAATATTCCTTATGTGTGAGATGAAAAATGTCAAGCTAGTTTTGAAGAGTTGAAGAAGAGATTGACTACAGCTCCTATTCTCGCCCTACCTAATGGTAATGATGATTTGGTAATCTATAGTGATGCTTCTAAAGAAGGCCTCGGGTGTGTATTAATGCAGAATGGAAGGGTGATTGCATATGCTTCGAGGAAGTTGACTCCGAGTGAGCAGAATTATCCTACCCATGATATGGAGCTTGCAGCTATTGTCTTTGCATTGCACAAGTGGAAACATTATCTTTATGGAGCAAAGTTTGAAATTTTCACAGATCATCAGAGTTTGAAGTATCTTTTCTCCCAGAAAGAGTTGAATAATAGACAACGAAGATGGATGGAGCTGTTGAAGGATTATGATGGCACAATTTCCTATCATCCGGGAAAGGCAAATGTGGTAGCTGATGCTATTAGCCGGAAGTCTTATGTAGCTTCATTGATGGTGCGGGAATGGAAGATGTTGGAGGATGCTCGAGATTGGAGTCCTTATGAATCAAAGCATGGAGCTATTTTTGCGAACATTCGAGTATTTCCAACTTTAGTTCAACAAATAAAGGAAGCTCAGAAGGATGACCCGGAATTGGTAAAGATTATGGATAAAATCAAAGATGGTAAATTTGAGGATTTCTCACTCAGTTCTGAAGGGGTATTAACTTTCAGGGGTCGTTTGTGTGTACCTAATATTGATGGGATTAAACACCAAGTTCTTGAGGAAGGCCATAAATCAAGGTATACTATTCATCCCGGGAATACTAAAATGTATCAGAATTTGAAGCAACACTTTTGGTGGAATAATATGAAGAGAGAAATAGCGGATTATGTATCCAAGTGCTTAACATGTCAACAAGTTAAAGCTGAACATCAAAGGCCTGCAGGATTGCTTCAACCATTAGAGATTCCGGAATGGAAGTGGGAACATGTTACCATGGATTTTATGACAGGGTTACCTCGTACTCGAAGAAGGTTTGATGCAGTTTGGGTGATTGTTGATAGATTGACAAAGTCTTCTCATTTTCTACCTATTGAGATCGGGTATTCTATGGAAAAGCTTGCAACTTTGTACATTAATGAGATCGTGAGGTTACATGGAGTTCCAGTGAGCATTGTATCTGATCGTGACCCTAGATTCACATCTCGGTTTTGGCAAGCGTTTCAGAAGGCTTTGGGTTCAGAGTTGAGATTTAGTACAGCTTTTCATCCTCAAACAGATGGCCAGTCCGAGAGAACTATCCAGATTCTTGAGGATATGTTGAGGGCTTGCTCAGTTGATTTTTCAGATTCGTGGGATATTCATTTGCCTCTCGTAGAGTTTGCTTATAATAACAGTTTTCAGTCCAGTATTGGGATGGCTCCTTATGAAGCCTTGTATGGGAGGAAATGTCGGTCTCCTATCTGTTGGGATGAAGTGGGAGAAGCCAAGATTTGGGGTGTTCGGATGGTTAATGATTCAGTTGAGAAGGTTAAACTTATTCGAGATCGTTTGAGTACTGCCCAGAGTAGACAGAAAAGCTACGCTGATCATCGGAGGCGAGACCTTGAGTTCGAAAAGGGTGACTTTGTGTTTTTGAAGGTTTCCCCTAAGGTTGGTATTCGAAGATATGGGAAGAAAGGCAAGCTTGCTCCGATGTTTATTGGTCCATTTGAGATTCTTGGAAGAGTGGGGGATCGGGCTTATCGTCTTGCACTACCTCCTTCTCTTGATAAGATCAATAATGTGTTTCATATTTCTATGCTTCGGAAGTATGTGTATGATTCTTCTCATGTTTTATCTGAGGTTCCCGAGGATATTGAGCCGAGTATGTCTTATGAGGAACATCCGGTCCAAGTCATTGATTCGAAGGTGCAAGAATTGAGAAACAAAAGTATCCCTCTTGTTCGAGTTGTGTGGAGGAATCATAATGTGGAAGAATCGACTTGGGAACTTCGGGATGAGATCGAGAGGAAGTACCCTTGGTTGTTTGAGGGCCTCGGTAAGTAACCCTAAAATTCGGGACGAATTTTCTTTAAGGGGAGTGATTGTAGCGACCCCAAAACCCGTCCCTATTTATTTTATACTTTTGGGGATTTCTATTTGACTTATATGTGCATTTTATGTGTTGCATCATATTTTATGATTTGCATATCATACTTGATTATTTGTGTTATTTACTTAGTTAGTAATAATAATGATTAAAGGAGTTAAATGATTAAGTTGAAACTTTAGGGTCCTAGTTGAAAATGTAAGTTTAGTGGCTAAAGTGTGAAAAATAAACTTTGGGTGACCATTTCGTAAAATGGGAAAGATATTTAAGAAAACTTTACCTTTCTCCTTCTTTCTCTGTGTGAACATTTCTTCAGCAGCAACATTTCTCTCGTCTCAGTTAGGGTTAGGAGAAAAGGTAAATTCAACCTATTTCGATTTAATTCTTTTTATTTACTTACCCGTTTTAAAAACTAATTATATAAAAATGATCAGGGCGTCGAGTAGGTCATTTCTAGCCGAACAAAACTTATTTCAGCGATATTTTTCCGGAACTAGGTAAGTTACTAATTTCCCTTTAAATGTTAAAATAGTCATATATGCTATATATGATACTCCTACTTGTTCATTTTGTGTTTTGGGTAATATTTGCTATACTTGTAATTTTGGGACAAAGGGAGTATATGGAATTGGGTTTTACTGAGTATAGGAATGGGTTAGCAACGAAGTGGTAATCCTATGAAAGTTGTTAATGAAAGTGTCTAAGTTGTGTAGCATATATGTGTTATGCTTGTGAAACGGAAGGAGTAAACTTTGGTTAGGTTTTTAGGCCTGCCGGGTGATGTGGGCGGCCGCCCAAAATTGGGTGTGCGGCCGCGCATCTATCTGAAGGGTTTTCTTCTTGGGGACAGGGCATTTTGGGCGGCCGCACAGCCCTGTTTGGCCGACCGCCCAGTGGTCTGGAAAAGTTTAAAGTTTTCAACTAAGGAGTTTAGAGATCAACCTTAGTTTAGGTTTTGGGTAGTGTCCTAAAGTACTTAGATGATTGTTGTGGAATGTTAGTAATGGATTAAATGTCCTTTTTATGGACTCTTTATAAGGATTCTTTGTGTGCATCTTGTGATGTATTTGGCTTAATTCCTTCTTGGATTAAATACCCCGGGTTTTGTTTAGCAAGTATTCATTACTGTGCTTCTTGTGAAAAGTCCAGCTGGTCTTGTTGTGGAGTCAGCCAATGGAAGAATTATAGTGGTACAGGTAAGTCCACTATAAGGTTTTCCATTGGAGCTTGTGAGTCAGGCGGTGGGAGAATTATAGTGGCACACAAGCCAAGTTCACTATAAGGTGTCCACTGTGCCTTCTAGTTTCCCCAGTCCAGATTGGCCTTGGATGGGATGAATTGCTCCCTTTGGTGAGTATTTGGGTTATGTCTTTGTGTCATATTTCCCTCTCTGGTTACTTGGTTCTATTGGTTATGGTTTGGTTTCGGGATCCCGACGGCTTCAGCTATTTATGCTGCTCAGATGGTTTTCTCTGATGGGTTTCTCAGTTGGTATTCTCATCAGTTATGGTTATTGGTTAAACCTTGGCTTTGGTATCCACCGGAGTGTGGGAAATGTGATATATAACTTGATGTTATGTGCTATATGCTATATG
This sequence comes from Campanula takesimana, assembly GCA_026119855.1. NCBI lineage: Eukaryota > Viridiplantae > Streptophyta > Magnoliopsida > Asterales > Campanulaceae > Campanula > Campanula takesimana. The sequence continues at coordinate 7,467 of JAOWBW010000401.1, forward strand.
TTTACTTGTTGATATTGTTTTTTTATGATCATCATATCAGCATGTAACGTAGTTGCATTTTAGTAGCTTACTGAGATTTATTCTCACCCTTTATTTGTTTACTGTTTTAGATAAAGGCGGGTCCAGGGGATAGGACACTCGGCACGGGAGGACGTTGGTTTGGGTAAGAGTTGAGACTTATTTTGTTGAAGGTTACATTATGTAAATGTAAACCCTTTGGGTAGAGTACCCGTACTTCTTATGGTTCCATTTATTTTGGTAAAGGTTGATGTATGTACATTTGTTTAAAAGTTTGTAAGCCTTCTGGCTAAGTACTTCCGCTGTGAAAGTGTTTGTCAAAGTTTGTTCAAGATTAAGTGAAGTCTTTGAACTTCAAGTGTGTTTTTATTCCACTTTCTAAAAGTATATTTCGAAAAAATTTCTAAAAGGTTTTATAACGTCTTCCGTTCGTGTCCCGAGCGTGGGGCCAAGTAGGACCACGGGTACGGGGCGGGACAAATATGCCCATGATTCGGCTAGCCATTAAGTTGAGTGCAGAACCACCGTCGACCAAAACCCTTGAGATTGATCTCCCTCTTACTCTTACTTTGAGATAGATGGCCTCATTATGTTTGGACCCAAATGATGGGAGGTCCATGTCGGTAAATGTGATGACATTGCCAAAGTGTATGTGGCCTATCATAGCAGTAAGGTCTTCGGGAGTTGTGTCGGGAGAGATTGATGTGTCATCAAGGTTGTTGATGATGAGGTCTCGATGCTTCTTTAAAGATGCGATAAGGTCCCAAATGGATATGTTTGATTGAGTCTTCTTGAGTTGAACTAATAAAGGATCTTCGGGTGTGTCGCGAGTTTGCGACCATGGAGAAGAGGTGCTTGCTTCAGAAGTGTTGGGATTGCTTGCTATGACCCTGCCAGATTGAGTTAGCATGTTGATGCTCCCTTTTTGCTTCTTTTTCCTATTCTCTAAGACATCCCTCCTTATCTCATCATAAGTCACAACTTAACCAGAATTTTCAAATTTATTCATAGCATTAGAGCCCTCATTTACTATAGGAATTGAATGAGTGGTCCCCTCAATCTCGCTTAGCTCTATTACATGAACCTCACCCTCATTAGGAACTATGAACTCCTTCTTATCGATGAGGTCTTGGATGATGTTGAGGCGGCTAAAGAATTAATCATTTTGGGCTTGTATCCTTGTAGAGGAGTAATTTTCCCTTTGGCCTTGAGAGCCTCGAAAGCCTCGGCTAGAGTCATGCCTTGGAGAGGAGTGTAGATACGATCATTTTGGAACCTTTTGCCTTGGGGAAGGGGGATATTCTTGTAGTTCCCCTTGTCGGTGGTGATGGCATTAACAGAGGCCTCTTTTGTTGAATTAGAGGCGGCTTTGTAGCAGAATCTTGAAGTGGTCTTCTTGACCTCTTTGAGCATGTCATCAAATCGGACATCCACTTCATACATTTGAGCAAAGTCGGAGTAGCAAGCCCCATTTAGGTGGGTGCGGAGATCAATTTTGAGACACTTGAGGAAGATGTCCATTTGCACCTTTGTATTGGGCCTTTCCACTATCTCGGAAAGTTTATCATTCCACCTTCTTGTAAAGTCAATAAAGGACTCATTATCCCTTTGGGTGGTACTTTCAAGCTCTTTCTTTGTTTGGCGGTGAGTAGTGTTGCCTTGATATTGAGTTTTGAAGGCGAGCATGGTGGCATCCCAATCAAGACGAACGGTGAGTGGGAGAGTTACATACCAATCCTTTACGGCCCCCTCGAGAGTAAGTGGAAAACATTGTGCCAACACCTTTGGGGAGACTTTCTTTGGAACCATGGCCCATATGTAAGTTTCAATGTGAGCCATAGGACAAGAGTTGCCCTTGAACTTGCTGATGTCGGGCATCTTCAACTTGTCGGGGAGAGCGGCCATTGTGCTCATGAGGATTGATGACTAATAAAGTCTTGTCTCGGAGCCTTTCCCCAAATTGAGCCCATTGAAGCGTTGGTTGATGTATACCATGATCGAGTCGACCATTTTGTGATCTTTGCTCTCGGTGCTAGGTTCCCCCACCTTCTTGTTGTGGGCACTAACATAGGGGCTTTCAAACAAACCCTTGGTCCATTCGGATTCCTTGGTGTCATCCGTATTCTTGCCCTTGGAAAGCTTAATAAGTTTAGCTTTCATTTGATCCATTTCGGCTTCGTGAGCCCCCCTTTGACTTTCTAGGTGAGCTTGCCAAAAGTCATCTTTGTTTTGAGCCTCCTTGTTGAGAGTGGAGATTTGATCTTGGAGAGACTGGACCAAGGCTGAGAGTTGTTCGAGGGACAAGGTGTTGTTGGCGTTGGAGTCATTTGCAAGAGCACCGACCATTGATGCTGTTGGAGTTGTTGGAGTGATCAATTCACGAACTAGCCAGTTTGTTGAGTCTTGTTAAATACGGTGAGTACCAATCGGACCTAAATTGAAGAAGAGGGCCCTTGTCAGTCTTGAGTAACACTTTCGGTCCATGGAGAGGCTTGAACACACAATGGGCACACGACTCAAACCACAGAAAGTTTTTTTTTTTTTTTTATAAATCGGAGGGACGGGGTCCCTTTTGGGGTTTCTAAGGCAATAGTGGAATCGTCACATGAAAACTGCATGTATGATTTGAAAACATTAGTTTAGGGAAATCTCGGCACCTGAAAACTGATTGGTCACGGAGTGTTAGTGTAGACACCCCGCCTTGGACCGCTCACCCCGGTTGCACACTTGATTTTGTGTTTCTCCCTATTTTAAGACTTTCTCGTTAGTTTCTGTTACTTCCGTTAAGTTCCTGACTGACTTCGTTAAGTCCAGGGGCTAAACTGAATAACCGAGCTAACTTTCTAGTCCATTCTGTCATTTTTGCCATTTCCTAGGCGCGCGCATCCACCCTTTGGGGCCAGAGGCGCGCACATCCCGCCACCAAGGCAGGAGGCGCGTGCACCTGGGCGTCAGTTACAGATTTCTGTCCAAGAATCTCTCCCTTGCTCCTTTTAACAGGATTTGCCCAGGAAACTGATGTTTGTGACTTGGTTTTGGCACCAAAAACTCACCTTCTTCACCAATATAAACACCTCTAATTCACCATTGAATGGGAGGAATATTTTGAATCGCTAAGCAAAACTATACACAAATACTTACAAGGCATTTTCCTAAAGAACCTTTTTGAAGGAATCCTTGAAGCTCTTTGAAGTTATAGGTAAAAAGACTACTCTTTTCCCTCTTTTTCTACTTCATCTCTTCTCTCTTTCTTTTGCTTTAATCAAAGTGCAACCACCCAAACATTTTTGGGACATGACGCCAAAGACTACTTCACTTCATTGAAGCTAGTCACGGAGTCATCTCCCTACTTTCCAAAACACCTTTTAAACCCCCCCCCCCTTTTATCATCAAGAACAAGAAGAATATTTCATCATTTATGTAGATTTTTATTAAGCAAGACCAACTTTAGTTGGGCGAGATGGGTGTTTAAGTACTTCCCATCTCGTAACCTAACCCCCGAACCTCATAACAAACAATCTCTGTTTTGTAATCAAACTTAGGCTATAAATATTAGGTTTTTCTTATGTTCCTTTAAAACATAGGTGCGACTCTAGCCAAGCCGTGGCCCCCCGGGGTATCTACAGTGGCGACTCTGCTGGGGACGTTTGAGGGTTAAACTTGCGTTCTTGATCAAAATCTACATCTTTTCTGGGCACTCTTGTTCTTGATGGGGGAAGCGTGGGCCTCTGGCCTTCCTGGCCTAAGGCGCGCGCGGCCCACATCAAGGACCAGAGTCGCCCTCTTCCTGATGTTCTTCATGTTCTTCTTCTTTTTTCTACACTAATCATTTCTGCAGGGGTTACAATATACATTCAGGACCATGGCAATCCCCTGAGTCCAAAGTCTGACAGTCTGACAGGTTTGTCCAGAAGCGGGCGCCTGCTATAGACATTGCGCCCGGCGCACGCTTCCCACAACACAAACTAGAGGCGCACGCTTTTGGGTGGTTTTCCAGAACAGGGTCAGTTTCAGAGCAGAGCAGAGTGATTGGGGTGTGGGCACAGTTGCCTGCATCATGGACTGTTTTGGACCTCTTAACTGTTTTTCTTTTGTGTTTTGATTTATCGGTCACACGGGTGATTCAAAAGTTGTAATTATGTGCTTATTTGCTTTTCTTTCAAAAAAAAAAATGTAAAAAAAAATGTTTTGTCACATGTTGGACCTCACACTACGTGCACAATATCCTATGGATTGCTCACTATTGAGTCGCACAAGTTTATAACCCCAAACCCGTCGAGGCCCGTCATAGGAAGTTTCAAGCTGCACCCAACTTTGACTCTTTCGAAGCGGTAAACCTCAACCCGTGGCGTAGTTCATGACTACATGCCGGGGGTGACCTTAAGCCTCTCATTAGCCAAGCACAAGCCAACACAATTCTAGTTAGGGTCTAATACTCCGTGACTGAAGTTGGTTTTCATGTGCCGAGATTTCCCTAAACTAATGTCTTCAAAACATACATGCCAAGTGGTTATCATGGACGAAATAAAACTCCGTCCCCAAGTGGTTATTATGGATGAAAATAAAAAATCCGTCCCCGCATGTATGCTTTACTACATTAATTTAGTTTAATCCCGACATGTGTAGGATTCACAAGCGTGATGGAATCTGATGAGTATATGGGACCGCGAGATGGTCTATATACTAGTGTGACGATTCCATTATTTTCTTAGAAACTCAAAAGGGATTCCGTCCCTCAGACTTATAAAAAAAAGAGTCTTTTTCTTATGTGCTTTCGAGTCGTGTGCCCAAATGTGTGCTCTAAGCCTCTTCATCGACCGAAAGTGTGACTCAAGACTGAGAAGGGCCTCTTCTACAATATAGGTCCAATTGGTACTTACAGAGTCTACCGGGATTCAGCGAATCGGTTAGTCCGTGAAGTGATTACTCCAACAGCTCCAACAGCAACCATGACCGGCAGCAGCAACACCATGTCTCTCGAACAGCCTTCAGCTATGGTTCAAGTGATCCAAGATAAAGTCTCTACTCTTAATAAGGAGGCCCAAAATAAGGATGATCTTTGGCAATCCCACCTCGACAATCAAAGGGAGGCCCACGAGGCCGAGATGGAGCAAATGAAAGAAAACCTCACCAAGCTTACCAAGGGTAAAGACAAGAAAGACAATGAAGAGTCCGAGTGGACCCAAGGCTTATTTGAGAGCCCTTATATTAGTGCCCGCACCAAGAAAATGGGGGAACCGAGCACCGAGAACAATGAGAACAAGATGGTTGATTCAATCATGGCATACATAGATCAACGCTTCAATGGCCTCAACGTGGAGAAAAGTCCCGACACGAGCCTTTATCATTCCTCTATTCTCATGAGCACCATGGCCGCTCTCCCCGACAAGTTCAAAATGCCCGACATCAGCAAGTTCAAGGGCAACTCTTGTCCCATGGCACACATCGAGACTTACATTTGGGCAATGTTACCGAAGAAGGTCTCTCCCAAGGTTATAGCACAATGCTTCCCTCTTACTCTCGAGGGGGCGGCAAAGGATTGGTATGCAACTCTCCCGCTCACAGTCCGTCTTGATTGGGACGCCACCATGCTTGCCTTCAAAAGTCAATACCAAGGCAACACCACCCACCGGCCAACCAAGAAAGAGCTCGAGAACACTACTCAAAGGGACAATGAGTCCTTCATTGACTTCACGAGAAGGTGGAATGACAAGCTTGCAGATATTATCGAGAGGCCTAACACTAAGGAGCAAATGAACATCTTTCTTAAGTGTCTAAAGATTGATCTCCACACCCACCTATGTGGGGCTTGCTATTCCGATTTCTCACAAATATATGAGGCGGGAATCCGAATGGATGAGTTGCTCAAGGAAATCAAGAAAAGTGCTCCTAGCTTCCGTTACAAGGCCGCCTCTAACTCCACAAAAGACGATTCAGTTAATGCCGTCACTACCGACAAGGGGAATTACAAAAAGGTTCCTCCACCACAAGGCAAGAAGTTTCAAGATGATCGTGTCTATACTCCTCTCCATGGCATGACTATCACCGAGGCCTTCGAAGCTCTCAAATCCAAAGGGAAAGTTACTCCTCTCCAAGGGTACAAACCCAAGGCATTACGTCCCAACCATGCTCACCACAAGCATTATGACTATCACCAACATAGTGGCCACACCACCGAGGAATGCTTCGTCCTCCGCAACATCATCTAAGATCTCATAGACAAAAAGGAATTCATAGTTCCTAATGAGGGTGGTGTCAATGTAATAGAGATAGGAGAGTTTGAGGAGACCACTCATTCAATCCCAATTGTGAATGAGGGCTCCAATATTATGAATAAGATTGATAATTCTTGTTATGTTGTGACCTACGATGAGGTAATGAGGGAAGTACTAGAGAATTGGAAAAGAGGCAAGATGGGAACGTCAACATGCTAACTCGATCTGGATGAGTCATAGCAAGCAACCCCACTACTTCTGCACTAAGCTCCTCTTCTCAAAGACCGCAAACTCGCGACACTCCCGAAGACCCTTTATTGGTTCAACTCAAGAAAACTCAAGACAACATCTCCATTTGGGACCTCATTGCATCCTCAAAGAAGCACCGAGATCTTGTTATCAGTAATCTTGACGACACATCAATCTCTCCCGATACAACTCCCGAGGACCTTACAGCAATGATAGGTCACATTCATTTTGGCAATGTCATCACCTTTGCCGACATGGACCTTCTACCATTTGGGTTCGAACACAATGAGTCCATTTATCTCAAGGGGAGAGCAAGGGGGAGACCTATCTCAAGAGTCTTGGTTGACGGTCATGGGTATGGTGGAAATAGACATTGAGTTTGGGAGCATGGTCATGTCCGTCCCGTTCCAAGTGCTCGACGTCCCTTCCTCATTCAATTTTCTCTTGGGCCGACCGTGGATACACAGTTCTAATGCCGTTCCTTTGACTCTCTATCAGTGTGTCAAGTTCCGAAATGGGGATGAAATAGTGACCGTCATGGCAGAAAACGTCACTATCCACAGAAAGGGAGAACCCATTCACCAAATTCAGCATGGTTTAGCAGACTCTACCCTCTCCGGCGTCTCAATCAACGCCATTGACAAAGAAGGGGGAAACAAGTCATGGACCCTTGGCAATTGCAAAGTCCTCCCCATGATGAGGAACATGAATTACTTCCCTGGTTTAGGCCTAGGGAAATATCAACAGGGTAGAATACAACCCGTAGAGGTCCCATTCGTCAAGAACACATTCAGTTTGAGGCCTTACCGCAAGACACTAAATGGCTACTTTGTTCGTCAAGGGGAAGAGGTTCCATACGTAATCTTTCCCGAGCCATGGGTTAACAGCAAAGGCATCAGAAAGCCCGGTCTTAAAATCTTTGCCGACTGCGAAATTCAGAAATCCGAAAGGGAACCAACTCCCATGTCACCCCGAGAATGGTGGGGGGAAGAAAGTGACCATAGAGTCTGAGACATAGATTACCGTGGGGGAAGAATTGACGGATTTAGCCTCCATGTTCGAAGAACTTGCCATCATGGATGAGTGCCAAGTCAATGCCATCTACGACACCGACACGATAAAGGAGACTATCAATGAGATCTAGCTAAGCTCCGAGCTGATCAACAACTGGTATTCTACAAAGGGACCCGTGGTATCCGAAGAATTCTTGGTCAAGAAGATGGGGTGCATCCCGCGCAAAGTTACAAAGGAAGACTTGTTCACATTCACTTTCAAGTCCAAGAGTGTTTCCGATACCCTCACCTAAGAGGATATGGAGGCCATAGCCGAGCGTGTGTTCCCTTTCTTTGTTAATGAAAAATTTGATCTTTCTGAGTACCCCGAGATTGCAAACATCATGAATGATGAATTAACTAATAATGAATTTAATGAACTAGTTAATAACAATTCAAATAATGATGAAATTGACCACGAAAACACAACATACTTAAATGAACTTGCTCAACAGGTCCGTAGTCATGGTGAAAATGGTCCAGGGGCTGACGAAGAATTGCATGTTGTTAATCTTGGTACCGACGATGATCCAAAAGAAACCAAGATCGGAAGCTTCTTCAAGGGGAACGAAAAAGACAGATTGACTGCACTGCTTAGAGAGTTCGTGGATGTATTTGCATGGTCATACAAAGACATGCCGGGTTTAGATAGAAAGGTCGCTGAGCACATAATTCCGATCAGAGAGGATGCTAAGCTGACAAAGCAGAAACTCAGAACGATCAAGCCAGAATGGTCTCTACAAGTCAAAGAAGAGATAGAAAAGCTTCTCAGTGTTGGCTTCATCAAAGTCATTGAGTATCCAACATGGCTTGCAAATGTCGTGACAGTCAGAAAGGCTAATGGCAAGGTTCGTGTTTGTGTGGACTTCCGTGATTTGAACAAAGCTTCTCCAAAGGATGACTTTCCACTACCCAACATCGACATGCTAGTCGACTCCACTGCTGCCTACGAGGTCCGCTCGTTTGTGAACGGGTTTGCTGGGTATAATCAGATTCTCATGGTCGAGGAGGATCAACACATGACTGCTTTCACAACACCGTAGGGCACATTTTGGTACACAGTTATGCCATTTGGGTTAAGGAACGATGGGGCTACTTATCAAAGGGCTGTTACAGACCTGTTCCATGACATGATCACAAAGAGATCGAGGTCTATGTTGACGACATGATCATCCACTCCAAAGCGACTGACGGTCAACATTTGATCGATCTCCGTAAGTTCTTTGAAAGGCTTCGTCAACACAAGATGAGGCTCAATCCCGCAAAGTGCACGTTCGGGGTCATGCGAGGCAAAGTTCTTGGCTACATGGTCACCGAGAGAGGCATTAAAGCAGATCCCTCAAAAATCAAGGCAATCATTGACATGCCTCCTCCCAAGACACAGAAAGAGATCAAAGGTTTCATGGGCAGACTTCAGTACATCAGTCGGTTTTGCATCAGCTTACTTCCATGTGTGAGCCAATCTTCAAGCTACTCAAGAAGAACGTGGCTCTAGAATGGACCGACGCTTGCCAAGAAGCTTTCGACCAAGTGAAGAATTACTTGACATGCCCCCCAGTCTTGGTTCCACCTCACAAGGAGAAGCCTCTCTTGCTCTATCTTATAGTGAACAATGAAGCCCTTGGGGCAATGTTAGCACAAGATCAACGAGACTCCACAAAGGAGAATGTCATTTATTTTGTCAGTCGCCGATTTCAAGGGGGCAAAAAGAACTACTCTGTCTTAGAGAAGTCATATGCAGTACTGGTTTGGGTTACTCAAAAGCTCAAACATTACATGGAAGCCTTTCTAATCAAGCTAGTAGCAAAAGTGGACCCGCTCCGCTACATCTTTGAGAACCCTTTCATGTCAACAAGAATAGCCAAATGGTACTTCATGCTCACCGGCTATGATATCACTTACGTCACACTCAAATCCATTGGGGGAAAGTGTTCAGTGATCATCTTGCTGAATTTCCGTGTGACGAAGTGAAGGGGGAGGACTTACAGTTTCCCGACGAGCACTTGGTTTGCACCACAACCGAGGAAAATAAGTGGAAACTTTTTTTTGAAGGCATCGCCAATAAACATGGTTTTGGGATAGGAATGTTGCTTGTCGATCCAAAGGACATATACACTCCAATTTCCATCCGTCTTGAATTCGAAGCCACCAACAACATTGCCGAGTATGAGGCATGCATAGCGGGGCTAGAAGCGGCCCTAAAAAGAAATGTCACAGAGCTATAAGTATTCGGTGACTCTCTGCTCCTTATCAATCAAACATCGGGTAAATGGAGAATTCAAGACCCGACCCTCCAACAGTATGGTCAACACCTCTAAGAATTGGTTGAACAGTTCCAAGACATCACATTCAACTATTTGCCAAGGGAACCCCTTTGCCGATGCTTTGGCTACTATAGCCTCACTGGTTGAGATGCCCAAAGGAAACATGGTGAAACCCTTCAAAATTTCAAGAAGGACCAGTCCGGCATACTGCATGAACATCGAGATCAATGAAGTCCAAGATAACCCCCCGTGGTACACTGACATCATGAATTTTCTCAACAACGGCACCTTTCCCGAGAACATCAATGGGAAAACCCGAATAGCACAACAAAAGCTAGCCGCCAGATATGTATTGATTAGAAACTGAGTCTACAAGAGACATCTTCAAGGGATCAACCTCTTATATGCAAACGAGTCCGAAGCTCAAGAAATCATGCACGACGTCCATGAAGGTGATTGTGGACCCCACATTAATGGGATTATGTTAGCCAAGAAGATACTCCATATTGGCTACTATTGGACCACAATGGAAAGGGACTGCATCGAGAAAGTCAAGAAATGCGCCAAGTGCCAGTTCCATGCCAATCTGCAACATGCTCCACCTACACAACTGTACAACATGACCACACCTTGGCCATTCTCTTGTTGGGGCACAGATATCATCGGCAAAGTCCATCCTACGGGGAGCAACGGACAGTCATTCATCCTAGTGGCCGTGGACTATTTCACGAAATGGGTCGAGGCACAAGCTTACCGAGTTCTTAATGCCAAGAAAGTGGATGAATTTGTGAAGAACAACATCATGTGCCGATATGGTATTCCTCATGAGATCATCTCCGACAATGGTTCTCACTTCGAAAAAGAAATGGATGCACTTTTGGTTAACTACAAAATCACCAAGCACAAGTCATCCCCGTACCATCCCCAAGCCAACGGAGCGGTCGAAGCAGCAAATAAGACGATCGAGGTCATCATACAAAAAATGGCTTCAACAGGAAGGGATTGGCCCGAGTAATTACCACTAGCATTGTGGGCCTACCACACATCAATACAGTCAGCAATGGGAGAGACTCCTTACTCATTAGTTTATGGTTCTGAAGCCGTACTCCCAGTCGAACTCGAGGTTCCTTCTCTACGGGTTTTACTCGAGAACCAAGTCAACAAGGTTGATTGGATGCAAATTCAATACGAGCAACTAGCCCTACTCGACGAAAAGAGGTTAAGAGCGTTTGAACGCACAAGGGCCTATGAACAAAGAATGGCAAAGGCTTTCAACAAGAAGGTGAAGCCTCGAAATATCAAAGTGGGAGATCTAGTCCTAAGACAACATCCTCCCAATGCCATGAATCCCCTTAGGAAGTGGGGAGCCCGATGGATCGGTCCTTATGTGGTCAAAAAGATACTAAGCGGCAGTGCAGTCCGACTCGTAGACTTGGATGGTGATCAATTGCCAAAGGAGGTCAACCTCGACAAGCTCAAAAAGTTCTACGCTTAACAAATAAAGACAATTAAAAAAAAAAAACGCTCGCAAGGTTGAAAACCCGTAAGGGCGGCCTAGGCAAAAATTAGAGCAAGTGCAAAAAAAAAGAAGCCCGCTAGATTGAAAACCCGAATGGGCGGTCTAGGCAAAAAACAGAGTGCAAAAAAAAAATGGTCTTCATTTGTTTGAACTACGGAGACCTGAGCCTCTCTACGAGAGGAACGTAGGCAACCTTCGGGTGCGGTCTAAAACAATAATCTTTACCCAATCATGTCATAACAAGATGCAATTTTTATTCAATCATTGAACTATTTCAACCATTACAACGGATATGTTGAGCAATAAAAGACAATAAAACATTAAATCCTAACAAGTGGTCTATTAATTGCAATCTTGGGGTACAAAGAAAAGTCTAATCTTTCTTCGGTTAGGGAACCCATTGTTTCTTGCTATAGCCTTTGACCTTCTTAGATGGGGACGGAGCACTCTTGGAACCACCAAGGCGAGAGAAGACACTAGGACGGGATGGGGCTTCATCAACAACCTTCCCCTTCCCTTTGTCAAAGGAAGCCTTGACCGGAGCCTTGTAAGGACGCTTCTACACATAAGGAGAATTCCCCTTACCTTTGCCTTTCTTATTCTTCAGAAGATAGCGCGGCCTAGGGGCTTCAACACGAACGGCCGGCCTCAAGGGTTCAACAACAACATCGTTAGGCCTCCCCAAACGGTCAAAGACACTCGGGCATGCCTTCATAATAGGGATGAACTTCACTTGCTCACCTTCGGGGACGGACACTTTCATCTCAAAGGAAAAAGTCATGGGGGCCATTCTTGACTAAGATTGAAGGCTTAAATTGATGAGAAGTAGTGCAGAATATTGCTGTGTGACTAAACTGGTCGAAATGGGTTCAAATTTATAGCTGTTGGAAAACCTAGTTCAGAAAAGAAAGGGGCTGTAAATCAGCTGCCCAGACGCGGGCGCCTCCCCCTTTGGACCTGAAACGCGCGCGCCTCCCATCTCCATTTCCAGATGCGCGTGCCTCTGACAGACGACAAAATAGAACAGCCCTTGTCAGTTCAACAACTGCTCAGGCATTTCAACGCCTTCAACCTGCAATCAGTTCAGAATCTACAACAACAAAACAACATCCACCCGCAGCAAGTGGAACACTTTGGGCACACAGCTTATTTGTAAAGAGTCAACACCTAAGATCGAGTCTAAATAAAACATAAAAAATGTAGATAAAATAGCTAGGAATGTAAATATGTGCTAAATGTTATTACATGTTAAAAAATAAATTGTTCAGGCACGCATCCTCCCCAGCCTACTATGAGTCATCAACGATGATCTCGTTATGAGCCCTCTTTGGCATTCTTGCCGATGAACTAGCACCTCCGCGGCTCAAGCTCCTACTCTGTGACTGCCTAGCCGACTGCACAGCCTCATCCACATCAAGGGCCGCATCTCTGCAACCTCGCCCCATGCCACAGGCACCCCGATCCATTCCTCTAGGAGCTCTAGACACGGTCCCTGCAGCCTCCCTGGTCAAATTAGCCATGTCTCTACACAGCTCCAGGACTCTCTCCTCCAGATGGCGTAACCTGCTCCGCATCCCTTTGTTCTGGCGGCCTATCTGTCACAGCAGAAGCAAAAAACCACATCAGCATACTGAGATAAGACCGACTAGAATAGAAAAATGGGCCGTAATCAGAAACGTGCAAGAAAAGTAAAAGTCATACCACAGCAGTCTGGGCTGGAGGCTCCCTCTCCGGTGACATCTCCTCCGGGACTCTGCTCATCAACAATACCAAAGTTTGAGTACGTATAGTACGAAGGAGGCAAAGGAGGATCAAAGCAATAACCCTCCCCAGTGGGGTAGAACAGCGTAGAGGTCGAGGGGGCAGGCTGTGTTCCTCAGGGATCGGCATACATAAAACCCCTGCATCAAATGGTTCGCCCAGAAAAGGATTATCCTGGTAAAGAAAGATGAAAAGGGTAGCATCAACCCCTTCCATATACATGGCCCTATCATCCTCAGACAGTGTTCTCCAGTTACGAGGGCAGAAAGGAGGGAACTCCGGAACCGCCTGCCTAGGCGGGTTATGATAATCCACCATCTGGCTCCCATGCTGCCAATACACCCTCTCTCCCTAGTACATAGCCATGCACTCCATCGAGCTCATCAGCAATCTAGAACGAGTGGGTAGCAGAGTATGCTCTATGCCACCATAAATCGGTCTCCAAGGGAACAATGACTGAGACACTGACTCAGGCCTCAAACCATCCAGATACTGCCTGGTAGAAACCAAGCTAATAGGGGCTGTGCTAGTCTTCATATTCCTGGTCTTGTAAGACCACCTAGCACAGTCGGGATACAGGGGCTGTCCCTCCTGCTCAATCCGGAAAGCTCTCATCCCCAAAATAGCGAAGGTCCACAGCTGCAAACAGAAACAAAAGGCAGAAATCAACACAGTCGAAAGTACGGAAAAGAAAGAAATCAGAAAAAGGGCAGAGTATTGAATATACCTCCCAAGCAAGAGAAAAACCCGTGGCCGAGCTCTGAGTCGAACGGCTGGTTAGTCCCCTATACGGACTCCAAGTCAGCAGACGGATTCTCGGATCTCGCAACTCCCCCATACGGACTCTAAACATTGGCCACGGTGGGCCGATTTCTATCACCGCATTCTTTATAACAGCAGACGGATTCTCGGATCTCGCTAAGTCCTCTATACGGACTCTAAACATTAGCCACGGTGGTCCGATTTCTATCACCGCACCCCTTCATCAGCAAAAGTCGCTCACAGAGGGAGCGCACATCTATCTCTTGTAATTTCAAGATTCTTGTTTTTATCGAGTCTTTGTTTTTTTCTTGGTGATGTCCTCGGCGAATGTTTTGTTCTTTCGTCGACGCGTTTTGATTTGCAATCCACGTCGCCGAGGGGCTCTGTAGACACCCCGCCTTTGACCGCTCACCCCGGTTGCATACTTGATTTTGTGTTTCTCCCTATTTTAAGTGTTTCTCGTTAGATTCTGTTACTTCTGTTAAGTTCCTGACTGACTTCGTTAAGTCCAGGGGCTAAACTGAATAACAGAGCTAACTTTCTAGTCCATTCTGTCATTTTTTCCATTTCCAAGGCACGCGTATCCACCCTTTGGGGCCAGAGGCGCGCGCATCCCGCCACCAAGGCAGGAGGCGCGCGCACCTGGGTGTCAGTTACAGATTTTTGTCCAAGAATCTCTCCCTTGCTCCTTTTAACAGGATTTGCCCGGGAAACTGATGTTTGTGACTTGGTTTTGGCACCAAAAACTCACCTTCTTCACCTATATAAACACCTCTAATTCACCATTGAATGGGAGGAAGATTTTGAATCGCTAAGCAAAACTATACAGAAATACTTACAAGGCATTTTCCTAAAGAACCTTTTGAAGGAATCCTTGAAGCTCTTTGAAGTTATAGGTAAAAAGACTACTTTTTTCCCTGTTTTTCTACTTCATCTCTTCTCTCTATCTTTTTCTTTAATCAAAGTGCAACCACCCAAACATTTTTGGGACATGACGCTAAAGACTACTTCACTCCATTGAAGCTAGTCACGGAGTCATCTCCCTACATTCCAAAACTCCTTTTAAACACCCCCCCCCCTTTTATCATCAAGAACAAGAAGAACATTTCATCATTTATGTAGATTTTAATCAAGCAAGACCAACTTTAGTTGGGCGAGATGGGTGTTTAAGTACTTCCCATCTCGTAACCTAACCCCCGAACCTCATAACAAAGAATATCTGTTTTGTAATCAAACTTAGGCTATAAATATTAGGTTTTTCTTATGTTCCTCTAAAACATAGGTGGCGACTCTAAAACACGAATAGACATCCTAGGGTAACACACATGCTCTAGCCAAGCCGTGGCCCCCGGGTATCTACAGTTAGACCCTAACTAGAATGTGTTGGCTCGTCCTCGGCTAAAGAGAGGCTTAAAGGTCACCCCCGGCATGTAGTCGTGAACTACGCCACGGGCTGAGGTTTACCGATTCGAAAGAGTCAAGGTCGAGTGGAGCTTGAAACTTCCTAGGACGGGCCTCGATGGGTTTGGGGTTATGGACTTTGTGCGACTCGATTGTGAGCAATTCATAAGAGTTTAGTGCACGTAGTGTGAGGTCAAACACATGTGACAATACTTTTTTTTTAAGAAAAGAAAAGTAAATAAGCACATATTTAGAACTTTCAAATCACCCGTGTGACCTATAAAAATTAAACAGAAATTAAAACAGTTATGCGCAGGCAACTGTGGCCACACACCATCATTCTGCCCTGTTCTGAACTATGTTCATATTCTGGAAAACTCCCCAGAAGTGTACGCCTCTGGACTGCACGATGGGAAGCGCGCGCATTGCACCTACTAACTGAGAGGCGCCATCTTCTGGGCAAAACCTATCAGACATTTAGACTCAGGGGATTGCCCTTGTCCTGAATATGCTTTGTAACCCCTGTAGAAGTGATTAGCACAAAAAATAAAAATAGGAAGAACACACAGGAAGCAGGCGCTTCTGGTAACTAATGTTAGACGCGAACGCCTTAGGCCAGCAGGCCAGAGGCGTACGCTCCCTACCATCAGGAACCAGAATGCCAAGAATGTAATGTAGACTATGAATAGAACGTAAGCTTAGCCCTCAAACGTCCTCAGCAGAGTCGCCACTGTAGATACCCCAGCGCAAGCGGGGCGATCCCACCGCCGCATCAAGGCTCTGCGTTTTAATGTTTTTGTTTGTTAGAGTCGCCACCTATGTTTTAGTGGAACATAAGAAAAACCTAATAATGTCCTATGTTTTATTTATGAAAACCAGAGATTTGTGTATTTGAGGTTTGGAGGTTAGCTTACGAAATGGGAAGTACTTAAACACCAATTTTGCCCAACTAATGTTGGTCTTGCTTGTTCATAGTCTACATGATAAAAAAAACGTGTTCTTCCTATACTTTGAAAATAAGTTTTAAGGGGTTTGAATGAGGTTGGAATGTGGGGAGATAACTCCTTGGCCAACTTCAATGTAATGAAGTAGCCTTTAGTGTCATGTCCCAAAATGGTTTGGGTTGATTGCACACTTCGATAAATATGAAAGAAATGGAGATGAATCTGAGAAAGGGAAAAGTAGGAAAATACCTAATCTTCAAGTACTTCAAGAACTTCCATGGAAAATGCTTGAAATCCTTTTGAGAGAGTTTTTGGTATATTTTTCTTATGTTAAAAATGTCCTCTTTGAAATCGTGGAGAAGGGGGGTTTTTATAGGTAAAAAGAAGATATTTTTGCTGCCAAAACAAAGTCAACAAGGAGGGAATTCCCGAGCAAAATCATGTAAATTGAGCAAGGGAGGGATTCTTGGAGAGAATCTGTAACTGACGCCAGAAGTGCGTGCCTCCGGCCTTTAGGGAGGAAGGTGCACGCGCATGGCCTCAAAGAGCAGAGGCGCCCGACTCTGAAAAGGCATTTTTGACAGAATGGACTGGAAAGTTAGAACTGTTATTCAGTTTAGCCCCCGGACTGAACAGAGTCAGTCAGGAACTTAACAGAAGTAACATAAACTAACTAAAAACATTTAAAATAAAGAGAAACACAAAATCAAATATGCAATCGGGGTGAGTGATCCAAGGCGGGGTGTCTACACCAGCCAAATGTCCACTCCGGACACTAGTTAGATTGTTAATGTCTAACCCGGACTAGTAAATTTAAAGTCTGTCAGTTTCAATAAACGTGTCTTTATTTCTTTTCTCTCTAGACTTGAGACATAATCTTGAATACATCAATTTCATCAAAATTGTATTAATCTCAATTATCATTTGATTGCTATATCTTTATATGATGAATTAATCGCGAATATACTCATTAATGAAGATTCATTAAAAGATAAATGAACCACAAAACATCATACATAATTAAATAAACAAATAATCTCAAAATAACAAACGCTTTGATCAACAAGGTACACCCTCTTTACACACTCTCTCTGTGTACAACCACTGTGCACACTCTCTACATATTATCCCTATATATACCCTCTATATACACTTCTACCTATGTACACCCACTGTGTACACTTCCTCTACACACTCCCTTTATACACTTTCCCTATACACTTCTCCATATACACCCCTTCGTGTACACACATACAAACCCACCATACATCATCTTCCTACATGACCATGAAGAAGGCGGCGATCGCGGGGCTGCTCACCATCAAAGAGGAATCCGTGCCACGACAATCATAGACGTTGTCTGTTCCCATCACAGCTACAACATGACGATGCACTGGGGCTGTTTTTCCTCCTCGAAGATGTCAACAAAATGCAAAGGGCTATTCAAACCCCATCTACGAAAAAGGCTCGCTAGGCCAAAACCCACAACGGGCGGCTTCGAAAAAAATTAGAGCAATTCCACAAAAAAGAAGCCTGCTAGGTTGAAAACCCGCAAGGGTGGTCTAGGCAAAAATAAGGGTGTGCACAAAGAAATAAATCAAAACAAAGAAAAATAGAAGGGGCTATCATCATAGAAAGTTAAACTTCCCTTTTTCTTTCACTTCTTATTTTTTATTTTTCTTTCTTTTCAAAGGAGTTCAACTCAACTCGACAGCACCAGTCCAAAGCAACAACTATAAACGAAGCGGTCCAAAGCAACAACCAACAATGGAGCACACCACCACTAAAATCCGGTATCGTCATAAACCGGGCAACCACTCCAAACCAAACACAACCCACCTTGGGCTAACTTTCTTTCTTTTCTCTCTTCCCACATATACCCACTCAAACCCGGTATCATCATCAACCGGGTCATCCACGAACTACGCGGACCTAAGCTTCTCACATTGAGAAGAACGTAGGCAACCTTTAGGTCCGGTCCACAATAAACACAACCTACCTCGAGCCAAATTTATTTCTTTCTTCCTTCCACCATACAATACATTATCTTCCTCGAGTAATCAAGGCGTTTATTATTTCGAGGCTATTTGTCTAATAGGTAACCATAATCCAATAACTAATCAACAAGGTCCATTCTCGAGCAATCAAAAGACAATTCTAAATATGACAACATCAAATGTCTCGACAGGTCTTCTTTTCTACAATCTAGGAAAGAGCTAAACACTTACTTTCTGTCAAGTGTGAATACCCCTTTCCATCATGCGGGCGACGCACGGGAAGTCTTTCTTTTATTTATCTTTTCTATGGGATTATGATATTCAAATTGGCATTAACCTTATTAAGTGTCGCCATGTTGTTCTATTAAGCCAAAACATTGAGAAAAGCTAACAGAGAGGGTTCGGGGGTCAAGTATGACAAGAGAAGAATATCAAGTTATCACTCCTATCGCCCGAGCAGTCGGACTTTCTATCATGATAAATATGTTAGTAGTGTGTTAGTGATTGAGACCAGATCCAAAGATTGCCTACGTTCCTCTCGTTTGAGAAGCTCAGGTCAGCGTAGTTCGCACATTATCGGAATAGCGGGATCATGCATAATGAAGGGGGAGGAGAAAGAATCATACAAGATTATCACATCCTAGAATAATGATTGTACCATTGATAAGATCAACGCGTAGTCATCATATTCATCATTGGAGAGTTACTGATCATGGGAGTAATTACCTAAATTTTAGGGTTTAGAAGTAGTTCCTAGATCTCGTGGATCATCATCGGCTATACAATATGAACAGGGGTTAAAACATTAAATCTAGCATGTTATGCATGGGATAAGCCGTAGATCTAGCATAACAATAAAAATATCATGAACATGTATGAATAAACATATAAACATGAAGATCGCTACCCTAGTCATAGAGCATATTATGAATTCTAGTAAGAACATGAAGAACACGTTATGAATTATATGAATATAGGCGTATAAACATAATGAAACTAGCATAAATCAGATCTAAACTAAGAAAACATGACAAATTCTCACCAATCTTGACAAGAACGAAGTCGAATCTCTAGTGCGGATTCGCCGGACCTTCGGGATTGCTAGAAAGGCTTAGAGAGAGAGTTCTACCGTCAGTTTTGGCTGTAGAACTCGGGGGAGAGAATTGTGTCTTTTAATTATAAACTGAGGTCACCTATTTATAAGAAAAGTTGACCTGAAGGAAGTGGCCGCCCGGCTGGAAGAGTGGTCGCCCAGCTGGTCCAAGGGATTGACACTGTTTTTAAGACTCTGATCAATCTGGACTCTGGAGAAGGATTAGATAACATCTATCTTTGCATCTTCATCCGATCAGGTCATCAATATCTTCTTATCTTTTTCGAGAAATTCTGGATAAGTCCTGCACAGCTCGTAAATACCTAGGAGGTCCTTATGAGTTCTAAAATGCCTAATAACTCATTTTCAGGTTGGGTACTAACAGTAGCCCCTCGGCGACGTTTCTTGCAAGGCATGGAGGGTCGTCGATTAATAATGGAACCGATCTGAAACATGACTTTCATATCGAGGGAGAAGTGGTAAGAGAGTGACCAGGTTGGTCGGGTGGCTGAACCTATTCGAAAGTTGTAATTATGTGCTTATTTGTTTTTTTTTTATTTCTTTTGAAAAGAAAAAAAAATTGTTTTGCCACATGTTAGACCTCACACTACATGCACATATTCTTATCAACTGCTCACTATCGAGTCGCACAATGTTCAACCCCAAACCCGTCGAGGCCCGTCCTAGAAAGTTTCAAGCTCAACCCGACCTTGACTTTTTCGAAGCGGTCAACCTCAGCCCGTGGCGTAGTTCAAGACTACATGCCGGGGGTGACCTTTAAGCCTTTCTTTAGCCGAGCACAAGCCACACAATTCTAGTATAGGGTCTAACACTCCGTAACCAAGTCGGTTTTTCATGTGCCGAGATTTCCCTAAACTAATGTCTTCAAATCATACATGCCAAATTGTTGCAATGGACGAAATAAAACTCCGTCCCCAAAAATGGTTATTTTGGACGAAAATAAAAATCCGTCCCCGCATGTATGATTTACTACATTAATTTAGTTTAATCCCAACACATGTAGGTCTCACAAGCGTGGTGGAATACGATGAGTATATGGGACCGCGAGAAGGTCTATATACTAGTGTGACGATTCCACTATTTTTTCTAGAAACCCCAAAAAGGACTCCGTCCTTCCGACTTTTGTAAATAAAAAAATAATAATAAAAAAAGAGTCATTTTCTTTATATGGTTGAGTCTTTTTCGTGTTTGTGGGTTAAATTTATTTTACTCAAAAGGTATTTGTGGGGCCAACCTAAGATCAACCGTGTTCTTTTCTAAAGGTCCAATGGCTTCCAACGGCAACAACAACAATGGTGGGTACTTCTCCGTGTCCAACGAAAGACTCTTCAACATAATAAGAGCCATGGGGGAACAAATGGATAGACTTTTCGAGGATGCCCGCCGAAAAGACAATTTGTGGCAAGCCCGTTTTGATCTCGAGAGGAAGATTCACAAGGAAGAGGTTTCTAAGCTCAAAGCCCGTTTGCAAGAGCTCACCAACAACAAGGCAAAGTTTAAGGGTAAAGCATGCTAAAGTGGCCCGACCCTCAAAAGCTACAAAGGTACCACCAACAACCGAGTTTTCACTCCTCTCCTAGGAGTAACCCAAGCCGAGGCATTTGAAACTTTGGTGGCAAGTGGGAAGGTCAAACCTTTGGAAGGGTACAAGCCGAAGGCGATACTGAAGAATCATGCACATAGTGAATGGTGCGGCTACCACAAGCATAGTGGCCATACTACCGAAGGGTGCTTCCTTCTCCGAAACATCATCCAAGATTTGTTCGACAACGGCGAATTTACTGTGGGTGAAGAGCAACCTTTAGAGAGTGCCAACATGCAAGAACTCATCAAAAAAGAATGATTTGGTTTTGAAATGGGGCTTCTACAAGAAATCATGCCACAAGGAGACTACAACGACAATGGGGACTACAACAACAATCTCCGTTTCTCTCTCTCTACCTAGTAATAGGAATTAAAAAAAAAAAAAAAGAGTCAAAGTCCTCTTAAGTGTACATTAAGTTTTCTTTGTCCAATTAATGTGAAATTTTGAGTCAAGTCTCATCATCAAATAAAAACTCGTTCTTGTCCTCATACACTCTTCCAAGTTGTTCAATCTAATTCTTGGCAAAATGATGAAAAGATGTCTAAACGAGTTTTGGAATGAATGCCATCACTTGAACGCCTAGGGGCTAAACATTGTGACGAAGGCAACATCATCAACGACGAAGACAAAGCCAAGACATCAAAGGTGAAGCAACAACCATGGAGAAAAATCAAGCAATGCTTCAAAGGGGGATTAAAAAAAAAAAAAATGCTCGCTAGGTTGAACTCTTCAAATCAACCTAGGCAAAAGTTAGAGCACAAAAAAAAAAAAAAAAAAAAAAATCCCCCTCAATCAAAGAAGTTCACATCAAGATCAACATCATTCCATCCACCAAAGGAGGACGAAGCAACACGATGAAGCAACAATTCCATCCCGAAGAATGGAGAATTCACAAGAACTACGGTGACCTGAGCCTCTACACTGGAGGAACGTAGGCAACCTTCGGGTCCGGTCTCATGCAACAAAGAAGAAATGTTTAGCCCTAGCGCGTTATGGTGATCGGCCTTCATCTCGAACTTGTCAAGACATCTTTGTACGATTCATTTGCCAATGAATTAATCACCAAAAAAGATTGAACAACTTTCTTAGATTTGGAATCATTTCGCGTTCCTTGTCGAGTCTAAGGACTTCTATTCTTTCTGCATACTCCTAATTTCTTACAATCAAATTGGGGCTTTCCTTCTCTTCTCTCTTAATGACTTACTTGACTTCGTGAGTCATTCAATTCAATAAAAAAAAATACATGTCAATACTAGGGACACTTCCCTAGTCGAGTCAATGTCACTCATCTTTAGTGACAAAAGGTTTTCACCGCAAAATCACATGTCTCTCATCCTCAGCTAGAGTCAATGCACACTTCCTCATTAATCGAGTAAAAAATGAAGACGCAAAAGAGATGCCCTCTAGATTGAAAACCCGAAAGGGCGGTCTAGGCAAAAAACACGGTGCGTCATAAAAAAAAAATGAGAGAGTGAGAGAGAGAAGGGAAAGAGAAATGGAGATCTCTAGCCTCTAAAGAAGACAACTGCACGAGCTCTACATTGGATCTCCTCAGCAAGTCAATTCCCCACCGAGTCAACTTTGGGATTGCATAAGGCTCGACAAGATATGGCACCATCAAAGGTTGTTTTGGGTTATTGGCATCATTCTCCAGTAGTGTGCATTGTGGGGTTCATGAAAAGAAGGCCCGTAGTAGCCAAGACCCATACGAGAACGAGCCCATCATAAAAGGGTACGAGGTTGCACAAATAATCCCTAGCTAGTCAATTGGCTTGGGCAGCAAATAGCAACAACATGTGTCTCAGTTTTCAAGGCTTCTTCAAGTATGTGCTTCTAAAGTACGCCGAAAGGCTCCCGAGAAATGGAGTAGCTCTTGCCATGTCCTCCCATGTTTGTTCCCTCGCACGAGGATGAGTCACTCTTGCTTTGCTCAACAAATGGTGACGCCCTAGGGGCTATGTGACTCAAGAACAAGGGATTCTTTTGCTTCATTTGACAATCAATACGCCCTAGAGGCTATGTTCGAGAAAGATGTGTGAGACTATCCTCAAAGTCTCCCAAAAGGGATGTCAAAATGCCCTCTTGTCGCGTATGCCCGTGCTCGTTCCCCCAATCAAGGATGGACCTTTCTCGCAATCAATGATGTCACTCTAAGGGCTACGGTCAAGTCTTAAAGGCTCCCTCGGCAAAGAGCAATTAACTCCCCAGCGGTATCCCCAGCCAAGTCATGTGCAACATTGGAAGCTTCCTCAATTCGGCACCGAAGGTCTCCAAGGGCTTCGCAATCTACAATCTTTTGGGCTACGGCATTACAGTAATTCTAGCAAAGGACAATATTGGGGCTTCACGACCGACAGTCTTTTGGGAAACAATACTCGAGCAACGTAATTTGGGAGTAGTCTCCATGAAAGGGATCAAGCTTCAAAGGGTCTCTCAACACTTCAAGTCAAAGGCCTCTTGGTTTTAAATGAAGACTCCGATGTTATGAATGAAGTTGATGATTTTTGCTAGAACTCACAGCGAGATTTTGAAGGAAGTCTTAGAGAAATGGAAAAAGATTCAATATGCTAAACTCTAATCAAAACAGGGTTATAGCGGGAAATGCCACGGCCAATCCCAATGTTTCTGCAATTCAGCACCCCCTTTCTCCAAGATCAAAAGCACAAGGTGCAGCTCAGATAAAGTTGGGCCACAGCACTAGTTGCATCCGAAGATCCGTCATTAGTTCAAATCAAGAAGAGTCAAGCAAGCATACTCATCTGGGACTTTATCACACCAAGACCTTATCCTCCGCGACCTCGACGACACCGCAAGACATTACTGCATCTTTTGACATAAGCCCTTCGCCATTTGGGTATCAACCACAATGAGGCCATTCATCTCCCCAGTAAGAGCAAGAAGGGGATCTCTATCAAGAATTCTACCCGACGGTACATCCGCGCTCAATGCCAAGCCGATCACAAGATAATTTGGGAACTTTACAATGAAAGGTCTTCACATTTCACCATCTCCAAGCCCGCAAGCAACAAGTCCATGACATTTGGGGCTTAGCAATCTCTCGAAGCTTGGAGCTTGCTCACCTCAACAACAAAAGACGATTCATTGAGTGGGCCAAAGAGCTGATTTATCTTGGGGCTATGCAAGTCACTCCAAATTTGGCATCAAAGGCGATCTAGGGGCTTCACAATCAGCGACCCCTTATCTCGGCATCAAAAGTCTTTTCAAGACCCATAATCGACAAATCTCTTGGGGCTAGACATCAATCTTCGTCAGACACACCGGCGAGGTTAGACATCAATCTTCGTTGGGCTCACCGGCGGGGTTAGACATCAATCTTCGTTGGGCACGAAGACGACAACGACAGAATTCAAGCAAGGCAATCCGGACTTCGATCGCACATGACTTGATCTTGGGTTGGCTTTACAAACACACAATGGCTAAAATGGTTCACCCACGAACTAAAAATCCTTTTCTCGCATGTGTACATATTCTTTTCTAATCTAAAAAAAAAAAAAAAAAAAAAAAAAAAAAAAAAATCTTTTTCTCCTTCTATGTGCAAAAGTATGTGCTTTACTTTGCCCTGCTCCATAGCTTCTTCCCCAGAGTTCTCCATCATCCTTGAACTACGCTGGTCTGATTCCCTTCAAGGGATACGTAGGCAGCCTTTGGCACGACCAACCCATCATCCAGAGTACCATCTCGCCAACCCATCATCAAGAGCGTTCTCTCATCAACATCCAAAGAATGGACATTCTCCATCAAAGCATCCTCCGCGGACATCAGAAATCCATCTCCACTCAAGCGGAAATGGTAAGTGAAGGTATGAACATCATTCATTAATACTTTCCTCAAAATCACACAGCACACAAAATCAATTTCTTCATTCTTGCAAATCTCTCTCTCATGCAAAACTGCTTTCAAATCACATTGCACCACGAGCACAATTTCTCTCTTCATTTCACACTTCATGCATCTTCTTGCACTAGCACATATACCTGCAAAGCACATAACAGGTACCACCACGAAGTCAAACAGCATCTGCAACTCGAGGTACTTCATCCCCAGCAGAAAATGGTCCACAGTCAACCATGCCCGCATCCCCGCAAAAGTCAACGGCAACGCCAAACAGCACACGGCTTCAAAGCAGCAATTCGTCAAAGGTTCACTAACGGCCTCATAACTGGATTTCACTAATGGATTCGTCAACAAAGGTTCACTAACGGCCTCATCAACGCATTTCACTAACGGATTCGACAACAAAGGTTCACTAACGGCCTCGAAGGTTCACTAACGGCCTCATCAACGGATTTCACTAACGGATTCGACAACAAAGGTTCTCTAACGGCCTCGAAGGTTCACTAACGGCCTCATCAACGGATTTCACTAACGGATTCGTCAACAAAGGTTCACTAACGGCCTCGAAGGTTCACTAACGGCCTCATCAACGGATTTCACTAACGGATTCGTCAACAAAGGTTCACTAACGGCCTCGAAGGTTCACTAACGGCCTCATCGACGGATTTCACTAATGGATTCGTCAACAAAGGTTCACTAACGGCCTCGAAGGTTCACTAACGGCCTCATCAACGGATTTCACTAACGGATTCGTCAACAAAGGTTCACTAACGGCCTCGAAGGTTCACTAACGGCCTCATCAACGGATTTCACTAACGGATTCATCAACAAAGGTTCACTAACGGCCTCGAAGGTTCACTAACGGCCTCATCAAAGGATTTCACTAACGGATTCCTCAACGAAGGTTCACTAACGGCCTCCTCAAAGGTTCACTAACGGCCTCATCAATGGATTTCACTAACGGATTCGTCAACGAAGGTTCACTAACAGCCTCCTCAAAGGTTCACTAACGGCCTCATCAACGGATTTCACTAACGGATTCGTCAACGAAGGTTCACTAACGGCCTCCTCAAAGGTTCACTAACGGCCTCATCAAAGGATTTCACTAACGGCCTCCTCAACAAAGGTTCACTAACGGCCTCATTCAAGGGTTCCCTAACGGCCTCCTCAAAGGTTCAATAACGGCCTCATTCAAGGGTTCACCAACGGCCTCCTCAAAGGTTCACTAACGGCCTCCTCAAAGGTTCACTAACGGCCTCCTCAAAGGTTCACTAACGGACTCATTCAAGGGTTCACTACTGGCCTCCTCAAAGGTTCACTAACGGGCTCATTCAAGGGTTCACCATCGGCCTTCTCAAAGGTTCACTAACGGCCTCCTCAAAGGTTCACTAACGGCCTCATTCGAAGGTTCACTAACGGCCTCATTCAAGGGTTCACTAACGGCCTCACTCAACGGATCATGCCACCCCCTCTACCAATAAAAGACGCTCACACAGGGAGCGCACCCCTACCTCTAGCAATTTCAAATTACTGCTTTCATCGAGTCTTTGCTTTCTTTTCTTTCTTTTTCTTTGTCGATGTCCTCGGAGGGTGTTTTTACTTTCGTCGACGCGTTTTGCTTTGCAATCCACGTCGCCGAGGGGCGCTGTAGACACCCCGCCTTGGACCTCTCACTTTGATTTCATACAAAGTATTTTTATTTAACTCATTTTCGTTAATTTCTGTTACTTCGGTTAAGTTCCTAACTGATTCCGTTAGTTTTGGACTAAACTGCATAACAGAGTTAACTTTTAGGGTCATTCTGTCATTCTGACCTTTTCTGCCGCGGGCGCTTCCGGAACTGTTAACGGGCTGCGCGCGCGTCTCGCCCCAAAAGCGGGACTCGCGCGCTTCCCATTATGGCAGTAACGGATTGCACCTTATTTCCCTCCCTTTTCTTATTTGCAATATCTCTTTCTTGATCACAAAAGACTTCTTTTCTCATCCACATTCATCCCCCCTAGTTTTATAACCTCCAATCCCATTATTCTAGCCATCTCTTTAAAACAAAATAATTCATTTTTATTTTATTTGATTTTCTTTTATTTCTTTCATTTATTATTTTATTTATCTTATTTTCTATTGGTCAATTCCATCTCACATTGATTGACCAATTTCCCTCCAACCTTTCCCTCTCTTTTTTACCTATAAAAACCATCATCTTCTACCTTAGAAAGGGACTCTTTTTACACTCTTTGGACCTTAATCTCACATTTTCACTACACCTACACTATACACAATTCTCTACACAAATTCTCCAACAAGAGTTTTTATACAACAAATTGTTCTACAACAATTTCATTACAGCAACAACACTTTCAAGTCCAGGTTCCAAGTCCTCTTTCTCAATGTACAACTCCATTTTCTTCCTTTGTTTTCTTCTTCTTGATGTATGCAATCCCCATTAATGGGACATGACGAACATGACTACTTCACATATTGAAGTTAGTTAAGGTTATCTCCCTACATTTTAATCTTAACTTTAATTCACCATGTTAATTTCTCTTCATCTCTTAATGTAATTCTTTAACATTACTTGTTACATGTAATCTTTATCATTAAATAAATAAAACAATTGTATTTTATTTCCCCTTTTCTTCTCATCACAATTGTTAGCACATTTCTATTTAATTAATTGAAGGACATGTAAATATTAGAACACCAATAGTAGCAAGACCCGCGTAAGCGGGGCGGAGTGGGTGTTTAAGTACTTCCCACTCCGTCACCTAACCCCCGAACCCTTCTCTCCCGAATCTTTGGTTTTGTACATAAATTAGGCTATTTCTAGGTTTTACTTATGTTCCTTTAAAAACATAGGTGGCAACTCTAAACAATCTAAAACAAGTTAGACATCCTAGGATAATTCACCGCTCTAGCCAAGTTGTGGTTTCCCGGGTATCTACAGGTAGGCAATTGGTCGCGACTGCGGAGCCATTCTACTTCATTCACTTGATTTTCGAGCAATACTCTTAGGGACGGGACTTCTAGCTCGATGGGGGGCACTGCTTCTATGCCGTATGTAAGAGCGTAAGGAGTTTCGCCGGTGGCGGTGCGTATCAACATTCTGTAGCCCCAGAGTGCCAAGGGTAACTGTAACGACCCGAAAACCCACCTCTATTTTCTAATAATAAATATCTAATTATTTATTTATTTCTTATTTAAGTGTTTAAATTATTATTTAATTAATAATTTATGTGTTCATTTTATGTTTCATAATATTTCCGTGCCTAGCATTTAATTGGTTAATTGTGCTAGTGTAGAGAGTTGGGTCTTAGTTGTTAGTGGGGAGTATTTGAGCATTGTGTTAGTTGTGTGGGGAGGGGGTCTATGTGTAACTTTTTAAATCAACTACTCCCTCTCTTCTCCCTCACCTCTCCCCCATTCCCAGCCTTCTCTCTCTCTCTCCAAGAAAAGGGTAAGTTTTCCTCTCCCTTCTCTCTTCATTTTCATACTCTTCCTCTCATCTTTTCTTATTGCCCATTTTATGAAATGTGTTTAGATCGTCGATAGGATCGCGTAGAACCAAAAATATTCAAATTCCGTCATCTTTGAGAAATTCCAAGTAAGTTGCTTTTCCCCATTTATATGCTAAAATTGTTCATCTCCATTTTGTATGATGATATATGAAGCTTTGAAGTGGTTATTTGATGATTTGTGAAGGTTTAGAATTTATTTGGAATTTATTGTTATTTTGGGTGATTTTTGTGATAAATCAAATGTGGGGATTGAAATCTTGTTTGGGGTTAATGGATGTTGTTGTTTAGTTCCCCTTCGAGCTTGTATGGCGTTTTGGTTCATTACTACACTTATTAGAAATGTTGATTTTTGGTTGATTTAAGAAATGGTGAGAATTCTTGGTAAACCCAGCTGAAATCACTCCCAGCCCGTCGACCGAGCGCCCGCCCAGGTTGGACCAGGCGCCCGCCCGCCATGCCTTTTCCAGCGGCCAGACCTTCTGGTCATTTAAGCGCCCGCCCGTCCCTGGCAAGCGCCCGCCCGCCCGCCTGCTTTGGAAACTTACCTTTTTGCTTGTTTAGAACTAAATGGCTTCCCTAGTTTAAGTTTATTTATTCTAATTAACTTAAGTTAACATCGTGGAACACTTTATTAATTGGAATTGGTTCTTTTATGAATAAATATGTTATGGAATTTGATTAAGTATCGTTTTGAGAATGTGGGCCATCTTTGATGTGTGGTTTGGACTGGTTTACCTTTGTGGTAATTTATTTGGAATGGTTCCCTACTTCGGAATCATGAGTTGTTTATTTAAGCTAGTGTTTATTACTTAGCTTTTATTTGGAAGTCCAGCTGGTTATTTGTGTATCGAGTCAGGCAATGGAAAGTCCAGCTGGTTATTTGTGTATCGAGTCAGGCAATAGATAATGCTATAATGGCACAGCCAAGTCCAGTATAGCATCGCCCATTGGTCCTTCTTCCTCATCCAGATTGGCCTTGGATGGGTTGAGCTAGCTCCTTTTGTGAGTATTCTAGCTACACATTTTGGAGCATGACTTTGTGGCATGGCTCCCGCCCCTTGTGGCATGTTACTTTGTTATTAGTTCCGGCACCGGGGGTTTTCTCTTCAATCTTTCATGCTACTATGAAGATGTTGATTGTGGATTATTGAAGCTGCGCAGCGACCTTTATTTGGTTCTATCAGTTGGGAAACCTTGGCTAATATCCTTTGTTAATTGTTTATTTCCGCTGCTATCTGTTAATTGATAAATGCTATGTGCTAAGTGATATTTATTATTTGCTACTGCTTATTGCATCGTAGCATGTCATGTAGTTGCATTAGTAACTTACTGAGATTTTATCTCACCCCGTTTCCTTTCAATGTTGTTTTCCTTAACCCCCCAGGAGGAAAGGATTAGGATTTGCGGATCGAGGAGGACGTCGAGAGGTTTGAAATATTTGGGCAGGTTGATATTGATCGGTTTGCATTATATAAATGTGTAACCTTCTTGGGGATGGTTGTACCAACTATGACGTCATTAAGATTTGTGATATTTTGTATTTTTGGGTGTGAGCTTGTGGAGCTTACACTAGTTGTTTTATGATGTTGTTAAACTTGGATTTTCCAAACCTTGTGTTAAAATCTTTTGGGTATAAAAATGGAATTTTTATCTTCAGCATTTTAGAGTTTATGGTTGTAAGTCGACGTCTAGCTCGCGAGTTCCCGGCCCGAGGGGTCGGGGCGCGACAGTTGGTATCAGAGCTATGGTTTAGCTCTAGGTTTAAGTATAGGTGGACTAGAATGACCTAGGAGGGTAGATGGGTTCGGAGTGAGTAACGATGAGTATTTTATGCAGGTATTTGTTTGTAATGGCTAGAAGAAGAGCTGGTGAAGGCATCAGTGGGACTCAAAATCTTAATGGTCTACGGGAAGAAAACCGTTCAGTATTTCAGGGAAGGTTTGAAGCGGCCGTGAAAGCAATTCATGACCAAGGGCCGAGAGAGGAACATGTAGCACCTCCGCGATATGGGTTGGAGCAGTTCTTGAAGTTGAAACCAAGTGAGTACGACGGTGAGCCTGATGTGAAGAAGGCCGAGCTATGGATAGAATCGATGGAGAAAATCTACGATGTCTTTGGTTGCACTGATGAGGATAGGGTTCTGTTTGCAGCTTATAAGCTCGTGGGGGCTGCGGAAAATTGGTGGAAGGCACTGAAGACCAGTTGGGATGCGACTCTTGTACCATATCCTTGGGAGTGGTTCGTGAGGAAATTCAAGGATCATTTTATCTCTCTAGTGAATCAAAACCGGAAAGAGATCGAGTTCCTCAGCTTGGAGCAAGGCATGATGTCAGTAGCACAGTACTCGGCTAAGTTCATAGAATTATCCAGGTGTTGTGACTACCTTGTGCGGACCGAGGAGCAAAAAGCGATGAGATTGATCAGGGGTTTGAAGATAGCTATTAGGACTCAACTTTTAGCCCAAAGAATTCAACCTTTTCAGGATGCGGTGGACCGTGCATATTTGATAGAGCAAGACATCGGGGGACGCAAGAGGAAGACTGAGATGGTTAACCCGGGAAATCAAAGAGGGCAAAACAGGGCTCAACCACATCAATATTCGGATAACAGAGGTAATTCTGGAGTGCAGACTCGATTCAGAAGGCAACTTCAAGGGCAACCAATAGTAGGAAATCAAGGTTCTAATAGGGGGACACGAAATGGGAAGATCTGCGGCTATTGTCAGAGGGAAGGACACTCAGAAGACAAGTGTTGGAAAAAGCAAGGAAAATGTGTTAATTGTGGTCGGTTTGGGCACTTTGCGAGAGATTGTCCTAGAGGCAGACATCAACCATCCGGGAGTAACGCTGGTACTGCACTGGGTCAGAAGAGAGATGCTTCGGGAAACCCTAAAGGTTCAGGGTAGGTATCTGTGATCAACCAGCCCTCGTCAGGTATTGAACAATTTAGGAGGTATTATTTTGCGTCGAGAGAGCGAGCGCGTGCATTTTAGGATCATCGCATTCTCATGTTTATGTGAATTAGTTGCATTTATTTCTCCTGAGTCTTTGACTTATGTGTTGTCAGTGTCTACTCCTATGGAGGAGTGTAGGATATCTGATGGAGTCTTATGTGCTCATGTTGTGCTTAAAGGTAGATATAACTTACCTGCTAAAATTTGTCATATTGCTATTATAAGATTTTGATGTTATTTTGAGAAAGGAAATGTCATGCTTTAGTCGATTGTTGTAGGAAAATTGTTACATCCTCTCTTCCCTTTTGCCTAAAATTGTTTTGAGACCGTTCCTTTGTGTAGAGTTAAGCATATCTTTTCTTATTTGGAATCTGGCTATTTCGCTTCGATGGGTGGCGATGGATGTCTATACCAGGTTGTTGGACGTATTTATCATTTGTAAGATTTCTATTTTTCTTCTGAACAGTACCTAGTATTTGGTAAAAGCTTGGGTTAAATTGTGTTGTTATGGTACACGGTTGTAGTACTGATAATTAGATCAAAATCCATATTGTGTCGATTGGGTTGTGTAAGAATTGAGGATTCAATTGAGGACTTCTTGGTAGGGGATTTTTGTTTACTTCTAGCACATCTACGTGATTGCATCGGAATTGGTTGTTATGAGGGAATACATGATTTGTATGTGTGATGAGTAGATTGTGGAAGTTATAATCATTAATGGTGGTAAGCGCGTTAAGTTCGAGAGGACTAAGCACATTTTGGGAGAGTAATAATTTCCCGATCTATATTAAAGGCATTTTGAATTTTGAGTTTTGGTTAAATGTTTGTTCTATGGTTCTAAATCCTTCTTGTTAGCGTTCCTCGATTTGGATTAAGAGTATGTGAAGAAAAATTGGGTATCAATACTTGGGCACATTACAGAATACTATGAATTGGTATTGGGTCAGTTAGAATGTGGCTAGCCAATTGGGTTGTGATGATGGTAGTACTATGGAGCCTAAGTATCATTGGGATTATAAATGTATACATGAAAGACTGAGGTGGGTTAGCCATTGAAGATTTAGGATTTGCTAAATTTCTTTGGAGTATGTAAGCGGATTATCAATTTAAAGAGAGAGTTAGAGGAAAGCCTTAGAGATAAAATGTGGATTTTTTCGCGGATTACTGAGTATTTGTAATTGTTTTAGGCTTTCAAAGAGTTGGAGTAATGTGATGATGAAATTATAGCGTGGATTTAAGTAAACTTTAGTATAAAATTTTGAGCTTACGTTGTACCTCTAGTTTAAGGTGCCATCTAAGGTGAAAGCACTATAATGGAAATCCTTGGAGATATAGCCACTTTGGTGAATACTATGGGGATGAAAAAATTTTCTTAGCTTGTCATATTTTATGAAGCTGATTAAGCTCGGGATGGTTTAATGTTTGGAATTTCGGGGAAGTAATACTGAGTAAATGGCTTACAAATGGAAGCATATTGACGATGTAATTAAGGTTATGAATAAGGCAAACTTGTAGTAGCTCGAGAATTGTGTTTAGGAGAAATTGGGGTTCTTCGATTTTGAGGATGGATTTTAATTAGTAGTGGAGATAATGATTGAAGGAAGTTAAGTGCGAGAGGTTGTTATGTTGTAAACATTATTTAAGGTTACCATATGATGGTTTAGAATGGACAATTGAGAATTCGGGAAGTGGCAGAACTATCGTATCCGTGGCAATTGATCCTTCGGGTAAGTATTTCTAAAATTCGGGTTAATAAATAGAGCTAACTATGACTAGGGATTGATTGTGGTTTTATTGATGTCGCCTTAGCAAACTATAGTTGTTTTATGGACCAAGTCTAGAAATGATGTTACTGGGTTATCAATGTTGGATAGTTATATGTTCTTCGAAAAGATAAATGTGAATTAATACAAGTAGGTCG
Source organism: Campanula takesimana (assembly GCA_026119855.1). Lineage (NCBI taxonomy): Eukaryota > Viridiplantae > Streptophyta > Magnoliopsida > Asterales > Campanulaceae > Campanula > Campanula takesimana. The sequence goes on from JAOWBW010000401.1 coordinate 40,592, forward strand.
AGAAATACAAAGATTATGACTGTATTATGTTCTATATCATGAGAAAGTGAGTGTGGTAGTGGAATCTCATTTGATCGGATAAGTTGATGACGGTAAATTTTTGAGTATATCATTGAGTCATTGGGTGACAATAATCGTTAGCCCTATTCCTCCTCTTATTTGTTCGCGTAGTAGTATGATTGCTTGGGATGATGTCTAGACCGTCAATGCGTACGGATGAACCGGAAAAGTAAAACTTATGGATATTGATGATTTAAGGGTTGATGGTGAGCGTAATGCTAATTAGGATCGAATCAGCTATGTTTCATAATTGGTGATCAAGCGATAGTCATGGGAATTTGAAATCCCGGATGAAAGAAGAAGTTGACTTTAGAATGTTTAATATGAGTATACCTGAGATGTGTATGTGATTAATATATGTTGGTTTATTTGAGTCATGGAGACTATGTATGAAAATTTGGATAGGTACTCGATTGAGGTTATGAGTGCTATATGAGAATCGATATTTTGTCGCCTCATTACGACCGCGTGTTGTGAAGTTTGATGAGTGAATTCGTGGGCGAATTCTTTTTAAGGAGGGTAGATTGTAACGACCCGAAAACCGGCCTCTATTTTCTAATAATAAATATCTAATTATTTATTTATTTCTTATTTAAGTGTTTAAATTATTATTTAATTAATAATTTATGTGTGCATTTTATGTTTCATAATATTTCTGTGCCTAGCATTTAATTGGTTAATTGTGCTAGTGTAGAGAGTTGGGTCTTAGTTGTTAGTGGGGAGTATTTGAGCATTGTGTTAGTTGTGTGGGGAGGGGGTCTATGTGTAACTTTTTAAATCAACTACTCCCTCTCTTCTCCCTCACCTCTCCCCCATTCCCAGCCTTCTCTCTCTCTCTCCAAGAAAAGGGTAAGTTTTCCTCTCCCTTCTCTCTTCATTTTCATCCTCTTCCTCTCATCTTTTCTTATTGCCCATTTTATGAAATGTGTTTAGATCGTCGATAGGATCGCGTAGAACCAAAAATATTCGAATTCCGTCATCTTTGAGAAATTCCAAGTAAGTTGCTTTTCCCCATTTATATGCTAAAATTGTTCATCTCCATTTTGTATGATGATATATGAAGCTTTGAAGTGGTTATTTGATGATTTGTGAAGGTTTAGAATTTATTTGGAATTTATTGTTATTTTGGGTGATTTTTGTGATAAATCAAATGTGGGGATTGAAATCTTGTTTGGGGTTAATGGATGTTGTTGTTTAGTTCCCCTTCGAGCTTGTATGGCATTTTGGTTCATTACTACACTCATTGGAAATGTTGATTTTTGGTTGATTTGAGAAATGGTGAGAATTCTTGGTAAACCCAGCTGAAATCACTCCCAGCCCGTCGACCGAGCGCCCGCCCAGGTTGGACCAGGCGCCCGCCCGCCATGCCTTTTCCAGCGGCCAGACCTTCTGGTCATTTAAGCGCCCGCCCGCCCCCTGGCAAGCGCCCGCCTGCTTTGGAAACTTACCTTTTTGCTTGTTTAGAACTAAATGGCTTCCCTAGTTTAAGTTTATTTATTCTAATTAACTTAAGTTAACATCGTGGAACACTTTATTAATTGGAATTGGTTCTTTTATGAAAAAATATGTTATGGAATTTGATTAAGTATCGTTTTGAGAATGTGGGCCATCTTTGATGTGTGGTTTGGACTGGTTTACCTTTGTGGTAATTTATTTGGAATGGTTCCCTACTTCATAATCATGAGTTGTTTATTTAAGCTAGTGTTTATTACTTAGCTTTTATTTGGAAGTCCAGCTGGTTATTTGTGTATCGAGTCAGGCAATGGATAATGCTATAATGGCACAGCCAAGTCCAGTATAGCATCGCCCATTGGTCCTCCTTCCTCATCCAGATTGGCCTTGGATGGGTTGAGCTAGCTCCTTTTGTGAGTATTCTAGCTACACGTTTTGGAGCATGACTTTGTGGCATGGCTCCCGCCCCTTGTGGCATGTTACATTGATATTGGTTCCGGTACCGGGGGTTTTCTCTTCAAGCTTTCATGCTACTATGAAGATGTTGATTGTGGATTATTGAAGCTGCGCAGCGACCTTTATTTGGTTCTATTAGTTGGGAAACCTTGGCTAATATCCTTTGTTAATTGTTTATTTCCGCTGCTACCTGTTAATTGATAAATGCTATGTGCTAAGTGATATTTATTATTTGTTATTGCTTATTGCATCGTAGCATGTCATGTAGTTGCATTAGTAACTTACTGATATTTTATCTCACCCCGTTTCCTTTCAATGTTGTTTTCCTTAACCCCCCCCAGGAGGAAAGGATTAGGATTTGCGGATCGAGGAGGACGTCGAGAGGTTTGAGATATTTGGGCAGGTTGATATTGATCGGTTTGCATTATATAAATGTGTAACCTTCTTGGGGATGGTTGTACCAACTATGACGTCATTAAGATTTGTGATATTTTGTATTTTTGGGTGTGAGCTTGTGGAGCTTACACTAGTTGTTTTATGATGTTGTTAAACTTGGATTTTCCAAACCTTGTGTTAAAATCTTTTGGGTATAAAAATGGAATTTTTATCTTCAGCATTTTAGAGTTTATGGTTGTAAGTCGACGTCCAGCTCGCGAGTTCCCGGCCTGAGGGGTCAGGGCGTGACAGTAACATGTCGGGCCAATCTCTTCCTCTTATGGCCATTTTTCTGATAAATGCTCGACGGTCTTGTTAGCTGCTTCGACTGCTCCATTGGTCTGCGGATAGTACGGGGAGGATTTCTTCCTTTCTATTCTGAATTCGGCAAGTAAACGGGACGTCTCTGCTTCGAAGTTACTACCATTATCTGATATGATCAAATTCGGGACACCGTAACGACACATGATGTTTTCTTTGATAAACTGTGCTACCTTCTTGGAATTCAGTGTCTTGTAAGATTGTGCTTCGACCCATTTGGTGAAATAGTCTACTGCTACCAATACAAACTCATGACCATTGCTTCCCGCAGGATGGATCTTACCAATGATATCGATGCCCCATGTTGCGAATGGAAAGGAGTAGTCATACTATAGAGGTCGTGCGGAGGGATGTGGTTCAAGTTGGAGCATACTTGACATTTGTGGCATTTTCTGACCCATTCGATGCAGTCTGTTTCCATGGTGATCCAGTAATAACCCAGGCGAGTGATCTTTTGCCGGAGCATTCTTGTATTCATATGCGGTCCGCACAACCCGTTGTGTACCTACTCCATGATGTTCTCGGCTTTCTTGCTTCCCACACATAACAGTAGAATTCCATCATAGTGCCTTTTGTATAAGGTATTATCCATTAGTACGAACTGTCCCGCCAACCTTTTCAGTGCTTGTAGGCTTTTGGCCTTCACGTCTCCTTCAAAAGAGGTTTCCCCATTCTTAAGGAATTTGTGAATCTGTGCATACCATTGGTCTTTGACTGTTTCCGACTGGGTCTGGATCTCACAACAATATGCTGGGTTCTCTCTTCGGCCAACTCTGAAAGGCTTGACTGACCTCCCTTCGGGGATTTCTACCAAAGATGCCATGGTGGCGAGTGCATCGGCGAATCTATTTCTGTCTCGTGGGAGATAAGGGAACGTGACTTCTCGGAATTGTCCGATTAGTTCGTCCATGTAGGCTTGGTATAACTGCAGGTAGGGTTCCACAGTTTTCCACTTCTTTGCTGTTTGGTTTATGCTTAGAGCCATATCGCCGAATACTTCTAACTCATTTACATTTCGCTCTAAGGCAGCTTCCAGGCCGGCTATGCATGCCTCATATTCTGTAGCGTTGTTGGTAGTCGTGAAGTTCAACTTTATTGCTATTGGAGTATGTTCGTCCTTAGGATCGACTAGAAGAAGCCCCACTCTTTTGCCTCTTTTGTTTGCGGCTCCGTCGAAGAATAACTGCCATTTGTCCATAGTCTCCGTTGTAAAAATACCTTCGTCCGGAAATTCGGGGTCTGATCCTCGTTCTTCGGTGCTTGGAGAATCTGCTAACTGATCTGCCATAGCTCTCCCTTTAACTGCCTTTCTTGGAACGTATGTGATGTCGAACTCTCCCAAAAATACCGACCATTTGGCAAGTCTCATGGATATTGACGGCTTATCAAACAAGTACTTGATCGGGTCCATTTTTGATACTAGCCATATGGGGTGAGATACCATGTAATGCTTGAGCTTGGAAACTACCCATACCAGTCCAGTGCATGTCTTTTCTAACGCTGAATAGTTGAGTTCACTGCCTTGTAGCTTTCGGCTGATGAAGTATATGGAGTTTTCTATTCGGGAATCCTTGGCTTCTTGTGCCAGCATAGCTCCAACGGCGGTGTCTGTTACTGTTAAGTATAGCAGTAGCGGCTTCTCCTTGTGTGGCAGACGTAGGATTGGGGTATTCACCAAGTACCTCTTAATCTTCTTAAAGGCTTCTTGGCAATCGTGATTCCATTCAACATTGGCATCTTTCTTCATTAGCTTGAAAATCGGTTCACAGACGTTAGTCAACTGGTTAATGAAGCGACTGATGTATTGAAGTCTGCCCATGAATGCCTTGACCTCAGTTTCTGTACGGGGTGGCTTCATATCCATAATTACTTGAATCTTTCTCGGGTCTGCTTCTATTCCGCGTTCCGTGACCATGTACCCCAACACTTTTCCTCGAACGACCCCGAACGTACACTTAGCAGGGTTTAGGCGCATGGAGTGTTCCCTCAGTCTATTGAAGAATTTACGTAAGTCAATTAGGTGTTGACCATCGGAACCTTTGGAGTGTATGATCATGTCGTCTATATAGACCTCGATCTCCTTATGAATCATGTCATGAAATAAGGTAGTCACAGCCCGTTGATAGGTAGCCCCAGCATTTCTAAGCCCGAATGGCATTACGGTGTAGCAGTACGTTCCCCATGGCGTGGTGAAAGCAGTCTTTTCTTGGTCTTCCTCAGCCATCTTGATCTGATTGTACCCGGCAAAACCATCCACAAATGACTTGACCTCGTAGTTAGCCATTGCATCCACCAGCATATCGATGTTGGGAAGCGAAAAATCATCCTTAGGACTAGCTTTGTTAAGATCACGGAAATCCACACAAAACTCTGACTTTTCCATTGGCCTTCTTTACTGTAACGATGTTTGATAACCACGTCGGATACTCAATCACCCTTATGAAACCTACTCTGAGTAGCTTTTCTATTTCTTCTTTCACTTGCAGAGACAATTCTGGCTTGATGCGGCGAAGTTTCTGTTTTACCGGCTTGGCGTCTAGTGCTATCGGAATTCTGTGCTCTACGATGGAGTTTTCCAGCCCCGGCATATCCTTTTAAGACCATGAAAATACGTCAACATACTCCTTGAGCAACCCAATCAGTGCCTCATGCTCTTCGCCTTGAAATAAGCTCCCAATCTGCGTTTCCTTCGGCTCGTCGTCTGTCCCCAGATTCACACATGTTAACACCTCATCGGCAGCTTGGGCTCGATTTTCCCTTTGATTGATAACCTGCTATGTATTCATTAGTTAGTTCTTCTGTGTCTGCTTCTTTTAATAAATCGTTATTAACTATTTGTATATCACTAGATTGATTAGTTAATTTATCATTTATAAGAGCGGCTATGGTAGGATACTCGGAAAGGTCGAGGTTTTCATTTAGTGCAAAAGGAAAGATGGCTTTAGCGACCATTTCATAGTCTTCCGATGTGAGGTCGCTAGACTTGGAAGAAGACTCAAATTCATAGGTAAAGACATCAGACCTAGATGACCTAGACGACTTTGGTGAACTGACAGGAGACTCGATAGGTGAGGTTATAGGGGGAGCAGTTAGTCTAAGCTCCTCAATCATGAAGTCTGTCGTTGCTATGGGTCCGCTATAGGTGCACCAATTCTTTAATTTGCCAACCATTGGTGACACCAATGTCTTTGGATCGACATTGTTTATCTGATCTTCGATCATGGATACGAAGTTGTCGGAGGATGATGAACACGCATTATTTGGAGATAGATTATCTAATGACAGAGAGTAATAAGGAAAATCACTATCATTAATAATTTCTGAAGAACAATCTGAGTCAAGATCGGGTGCCTCACCATCTGCCACAGCTATTTCGGTCAGATTGGCGAGGTCTGTCCCGTTTCTAACTCTAACGAGAGCCTCACTAGGGTCCTCTACTTGACCATTATGTATAAGTTCTTGAATAAGAGTCTTTAGAGTGAAACAATCTTCAATGTCATGACCGGTGACTTGGTGGTAATCATAAAACCTTTCTTGATTGCTGTATGGGCGGGGATGATATTCTTCTAATGGCTGAATCATCCTCATTGCTGTCAGACCGTTGTACATGAGATCCAGGGTGATTTGTAATTGTTCGAAGGCGTCCATCATCTCTAACAAGCCTATCTTTTCGGCATCGACCATGTTCACACCTCCATTGTTTGGGAGTGGGTTAGCTACAGTGTTCGGACCTTTAGGCTTCTCAATCTTTCCATCGGCTATGAGATTTTGGATGACACGTTTGAGCAGTATGTAGTCGTCAGTGGTCTGGCCAATGTAGTTATGGTACTTGCATAACTTCTTTGCATCGAGGTTAGCCCTTTTAGTCAATGGTTCATAATTCTCAAGCGGCTTGATCAAACCCTTCTTTATTAATACTTCAAAGACTTTACTAGTAGGCATGCCGAAGTCGTCGAAATGATCTTCTTTCCAGGGAAAGCTGCTTGTTACTACTTGGACCTCGAAGGCGGAGTTGTCTTGGACCATACTCACTTGACCGGCCACTTCTTTAGCTTTAGGAGCGGAATTTGTTGGAGCTTTGTAGCGGAATGAGGTATTTCCACTCTTAGAAGTTTCTTTAACAACACCAGTAATACCGGCTTCATGTCTCACCCCAGCGTCAACCATTTCCCGTAGATCGGGAAAGTAACCATTACCAATCGCCACCCTAAGCTCGGGCAACAAGCACTTGAAGAAGATTTGCTTTTGTTCCTTTGCCTTAGGAGGGTATTGAACTTCCGCTAGCTTGTGGTTCCACCTCTTGTAGAAGTCATAGATAGGCTCGCCGGGCCTCTGCATCGTGTTCTCTAAATCAGTACGGTTGACGTGCCAATCTAGGTTCGACTGATACTTCTCGCAGAAAGTAGTGGTGATTTTTTCGCACGTCTCTCGTTCGGAGGGATCCAAACTCAAAAAACAAATGGAGGGCAATTCCGTCCAAAGTAGTGTGGAAGACTCGGGCCATTTGCTCGTTGGTGCAGTCACGAGCTCTCATAGCTAGCACATAACTGTCGAGATGAGTCTTGGGACAAGTAAGACCATGGAATGTAGAGACCTTCGGCATCTTGAAATCTCTAGGTAGAGCACCCACGTTACTTGGGTCAATGGTCTTGACAATCGGAGCGGCTTGCTTGGAGACCGTGTCGGAGACCTTGCTGATCTGTTCTTGTATGGCAACCACTAGGGGATGGTTGGAAAAATCCGTGCTACCATAGGCTTGAGTAGCGAGAGGAGTAGTGGAGACTGTACGTATGGCGGCACCGATACTCAACGGTAGTGAAAGAGGTGGCAACTTGGTAGAGGATAAGTAACTACCCATCAATTCTGGTGACGGCTCATATGGACCCTTGCTGGAGGTTGCTTTGGTACCGAAATCAGGAGGAAGGACCCTTTGATAATTGGGTACCTTGAGAGGGATAGCATCCTTGTTGGAATGGTAGGTGGCAGGCACTGTTTCGTCTTGGATGAAGATCACTTCTTCATTGTGGAAGCTAGTTTCCACACCTTTCTTCTTCATCTCAGTGTGAAGATGATCTTTGAGCTCTTGGTTGACCCTTTCTAGAGACTTGCTTCTATCCTCAAGCTTAGAGATCTGTAGCATGAGGTTGGTGAAGAAAGCATGGAGAGGTGGTAGAATGTCCGAGGGATTGATACTGGCGGCGATTTCTGGATCGGCAGAAGCGGAGATTGGCGGAGTGGAGACATTAGGAGTAGTAGGCTCTGATGACGGAGACATTGTTGATGCAGAGATTGAAGACTGAGCTTGCGGAAGGCTTGACCATTGAAGACGACCACCGGAACGAACTTGCTTCTATGTAGAGGTAGCGGACGAGAGGTTTAGGACGGGACAAGGCTCATGCAATGTATTTTGTTATTTACAAAAACAATGTATTATTAGTCCTAATGGTTGGAAGGGGTACCCCTTTTTGGGTTACTATCTACAAAACCTGGATCAGTGGAGGTCATCACTGCGTCTATAGACCCCTCGTTTTTCACCTGTATTACACCTCCCAAACGGACAATTTGGGCGAGGGTCCTATAAGACAAGCGACTTCCACCGACCTAACGATCCTAGTGACTAACCCTTGTTTAAAGTTATTTAACGTAACGTTTATGTTACTTCCATTAAGTTTTTAAGGAGTTGAGATCCTTGTACAAAATATCACTCGGCTTACTATATGCACACCCTTGTAGGGAGTTTCATTTTTTGTGCTCTTTTCTCTCGAAGGATCTCGACTCATTAAAGACTTAATGGATGACGGCATGAAGGACACGTTAATTATCTACAAAGAAAAGATAGTCAAACCAACCGGTCAACTTTGGAGTGTCCTAGACTCTGTGAGTGCATGGTTTCGAAATGAACAAGGATTAACCTCGACTGCTTCACAAGTGAAAACAGTGAGTTAGATAGCCCGGGTGCCACTAAGATAGAGGCGACAGGATCACCAATATCTGTGCACTCAGCGGAGTATCCAATAGGGTGTTCAGCGTGACACGGACCTAGTGGTAGTGTACGGACAACAACTAGTTATTTTTTAGGGAGAAAAACAGAGAGTTTTTTGTTTTTACATGTATGAAATGCAAAACAGTTAGAAAGGGTACAATAGGGAACAGTTAAGATATTAACGCACTAAAGTACAAGGGAAGCAAATATGTACAGGAGATAAAGTACAAGGGGGAAAAATCAAGTAAGTACAATCATGATATTGACGAAAGTTTGACCCTCTATGTTTGAAGACGTTCAAAGCTAGTCCCCAGCAGAGTCGCCCATGCGAATACCTCTTTCCGTTATACGGGCGAAGCACGGGAAGTCTTTCTTTTATTTATATTTATTTTATCTTTTTGTTAGTACCCGACCTGAAAATGAGTTTATTAGGACTTTCCCAAAAATACAAGGACTTTATAGGAATTAGAAACCTTGCAAAGACTTGTCCCGGATTCCCGAAATACCTCATTTATGACAAAATCTATCAAAATAGGTAATAAATGGTTTCCTTAAAACCATGCAGAAACCCTAGCTTGAAAATCACGTCAGCCTGCATCCTTGGCCACGCGGCCAACCTTGCCGCGCCCCAACCTTGGCCACGCGGCCACTCTTGTCGCCGTCTTCGATCATGGCCAGGCGGCCAACCTTGTCCCGGATGATCTCAGCCGTCAGATCTTCCCCTCAGTTTACTATATAAATCCATTCCATTCCATTGGTTTAGAGATACCGAGTTTGAGAGCTTTAAGTCCGAATTTTAGAGTTCTTAAACACAATTTTCTCCCTAATTAAGCATTCAAACACTCAAGGAGATCAAGGTTTATTTCTTGCCAACATAGGTAAGTTCTCTAACTTTTTCTTCATGTTCTTGCATCATTTTTAATGTAGATCTTTTATATTCATGTTCTTGCATGTTTATTCATAGTTTCTTCATATGCTTTGCATGTTCATTCATATGTTCATAATATGTTCTTCATATGTTCATCGTGTTCATAGATTAAAACCTTATTTATGCTATATTTAGGGTTGCGATCTTCATGTTTGCATGTTATTTCATAGCCGATGATGATCTAGGGTTCATCAACCCCAAGAATGATCTAGGAACTATTTCTAAACCCTAAACTTTAGGTAATTACTCCCATGGTCAATAAGCCTCCCATGATGAATGTGATGAATGTTCATTGAGATCTCATTGATGGCATAGTCATTATTTTAGGATGTGATCATCCTGCATGTTTCTTTATCCTCCCTCTTCATTATGCATGATCCCTATTCTCTCTCCACATTCTAATTATGTGCGAACTACGCTGACCTGAGCTTCTCACATTGAGAGGAACGTAGGCAATCTTCGGATCCGGTCTAAATCACTAACACACTACTAACACATTCATCATGATAGAAAGACCGATCAATTCGGGCAATAGGAGTGATAACGTTCAATATTCTTCTCTTGTTGTAATTTGACCCCCGAACCCACTAAAAATGCTTTTCTCAATGTTTTGGCTATAATTAAAACGGCGTGGCGACTCTCATAATTTTAATGTTGCTATGAATATATTCCCAAATTCGAACACACGTATTCATAGTGGCGACTCCGCTGGGGACTGCTTTGAAACTTTTTCAAACTTAGTGGGTCTAACTTTCATCACATCATGATGCTTGCCATGTTTATACATGCACACACCTGCCATGTTCACACATGCACACACCTGCCATGTTTACGCATGCACGCACCTGCCATGTTTACACATGCACGCACCTGCCATGTTTACACATGCACCCACCTGCCATGTTTACACATGCACACACCTGCCATGTTTACACATGCACACTTGCCATGTTTTCACGTGCCCCCTACAGTTAAGCCATGTTTACACATGCACCCGCGCACTCCGCCATGTTAATACTTGTACCTTGTACCATGTACCCTTGTTATCTTCGCTTTAGTATTAGGGTCAAACAAAACTCTGCTATGCTCCCTTGTACATTATTTTCCTTCTCTTGCATTGCATTGCATAGCATTATTCAAACATTCAAAACTTCTCTCTTTTATCCTTAAAAAGAATTATTTTCTTGCCACACACTACCACTAGTCCGTGTCAGCACTGCACAGGTCCCTACTACCCGGAGTATTCGATGTGCAGGAATTTGTGCGCTACTGCCTCACATTTTTCGAGTCACTCGTCTACTCCACTCACCGTGTACGTTCCGCGAGCGGTGGGAACCTTTAACCTAACCCGTGTCAACCCACACATAGAGATTAGGACACTCCTCGGACCACCCATTTAGGATGTAAATAAATGCAAAACTTTTCGCAAAATAAAATGTGCATTGCATCTAGGCGACCTCTAAGGTCCATCGCTCATCCGTTGGGCCATCATTGCGATCCATTTGGGTCTACCCTTCACCTTCGACCGCCTAGGTCAACCTTCTCAACCTTTGACCGCCTAGGTCAACCTTCTCAACCTTTGACCCCCTAGGTCAACCTTATCCGCCTTTGACCCCTTAGGTCAACCTTTGACCTCCTAGGTCAACCTTTGACCACCTAGGTCAACCTTCTCAACCTTTGACCTCCTAGGTCAACCTTGGACCACCTAGGTCAACCCTCTGAACCTTTGAGCTCCTAGGTCAACCTTTGACCCCCCAGGTCAACCTTAACACCTTTTGACCTCTTAGGTCAACCTTTGACCCCCTAGGTCAACCTTCTCCGCTCTTGACCCCCTTAGGTCAACCTTTGACCCCCTAGGTCAATCTTATCCGTTTAAGTCAACCTTTGACCCCTAGATCAACCTCATTCGTCTTTTGACCTCTTAGGTCAACCTTTGACCCCCTAGGTCAACCTCCTTTGACTCCTAGGTCAACCTTATTCGTCTAAATTAACCTTTGACCTCTTAGGTTGACCTTTGACCTCCTAGGTCAACCTTATCAAACCTCTAACCCGTCTAGGTTAAGCCTTAACCCGCTTAGGTCAACCTACCCCCCTTTTTGATCTTTCTAGGACAATTTCCAACCTCCTTAGGTCAACCTACCCGAATAGGTCACCCTACTCACCTTTTGGACCCATCTAGGTGAACCAATCCTCATTTGACCCGCTTAGGTCAAACCACGTCTATCCCGCTTAGACCATCCCATAGGCAACCCGCTACGACCTGCCATCTTGATCCATTCACCATATAGGTCAATCCTACCCTCCTCATTTAGATCGACCTATCCTTTACCCATATAGGTCAACCCGCCATTATCTACATGGGCTTTCTCGACCAACCTCTCAACCACCTAAGTCAAATTTTAAGTCAAACCTTACCAGACTCGACCAAACCCACATAGGTATTCCTCACCAAGGACTGAGTCATCTCCCTCTTTTGACCCCCCAAGGGTCACTCTTTATATCAAAAATATCCAGACTTTACCAAATTGACCCCTATGGTCATCTCTCTTTAAAAGTCTAACTTAACTCGAACTACGGCGACCTGAGCCTCTTATTGTGTGGGACCTCTCCCTCATGGTAAGGGGAACGTAGGCAACTTCGGCCCGGTCAAACTTTCAAATTCTTGTCAAAAATGCATTTCAAAGTGTGGAGACCGACTCTTTTCCAAAAATGATTTTATAACGATGCCTGGTCATTAATTATAAATCTAATCTCAATTCAAAGACATAATTCCCCACAACTATTGTAGATCCTGCATCATGTCTGTTGAAAGGAACATCGAAGTTGCAAATGAAGCTATTACCCAAGGTCTCGAGACAACTCTCCACACCAATACTGATCTCAATGAGCAAGCGCTCCATTTCGAGACCATCCTCAACGAGCAAGCAACCCTCTTCCGGACCGCTCTCGACAAACAAGAAGCCTACTTTGAGACTGTCCTCCTCAAGCAAGTCGACCGCTTTCAAAAAGAGATGTGGAAGGCTCTAAAGGACACCGAGAAGCGCCTTCACTCTGATATTTATTGCATTTATGATTACCTCGGCCGAGTTCTCCCTCTTGCTCAATTTCAACACCCGTACGCTCCTCAAATGTATGGGCCATCACAGATTTCCCCCGTTGGGATGCCTCCTAAGACTACTCATCAACGACAGGTACCGGTACCTAAACCACCCTCAAAGACAGTTCGGAAGGACGAACGCGAGTACAATGACTTGGGTATTCCGTTAGCCAAACTCTTCAAAAGTCTAGTTCAAGCCGGCAAGTTGTCTCCTTTGTTCAACTATGAACCAAGTGGGGTGAAGCAAGGCTTGGATCCCTCCAAACACTGCCAATACCACTAGTACATCGGGCATGACACCGAAGATTGCCTCCAATTGAGGAGAAAGATTCAAAGCCTCATTGACAGCGGAGCCATCACCCGCCAATAGAATACATGGGCATGGGCAAAAGAGGAAATTGGGGCTACCTCCTTTAAATAAAAGAAAAGAAAAGGGTCATTCAGTCTTCGTAGGTTCTAGAGTGTCGTTAGTCAAAAGTCCACCTTGGACGATTTTTGTTTCTTTAAGTAAAAGTCCACCCCGGACTAGTCAGTTTAAATCTCTAAGTTCCAATAAAAGGGTCTTTATTTCTTTTCTTTTCTCTCTAGACTTGAGACATAAGCTTGCATATATCAATTTCATGAAAATTGTCTTATTCACCATTTTCGCTTGATTTCTATATCTTTATATGATGAATTAATCTTAATCTTACTCATTAATGACGACTCATTAAAAGGTAAATGGACCCACAAACCATTCACATAACCAAGTAAACGATTAATCCCAAAATAACAAATGCTTCGATCAATTGGGATGAACGAATCACTTTCTCTTCTCTCTACATTCTACCCCCATACACTCTCTCTATACACTCACCCCTTGTACACACTTCATGTGCACTCTCTATATACACCTTCTCCCATACACTATCCTCATACGCCTCTCATCCCACCATTAGACCCCTTTTTATAAGGTCGTGACAAAGAAATGGACTGCGGTTGCTCATCATCAAATAGACATCCATGCTGCCACAATTTAAAGGGTGGCTTTGTTCCCTTCATGAGTACTACATGCCGTTACACTGGGGCTGTCCGTATTCCATCGCAAATGTAAGACAAGTGCACGAAGTCATTCATGCCATTAATTGGTGCACGTGATAATCCAATGGAGCTCTACCGGTGAAAATCAAGGGGCTAGATGCCCGCCGCCAGCAAAAGGCTGCTTGAACTATAAGGAAGCTACCTCGCAATCGAGAGAGGCGAAAGCAAACTAGGGGCTTGTCTTGCCCAATGTTTCATGTACAAATATAAAAAAAAAAAAAAAAAAAAAAATATGGCTCGCTAGGTTGAAACCCAAAAGGGCGACCTAAGCAAAAGTTAGAGCATTGCACAAAAAGAAGCCCGCTAGGTTGAAAACCCGAAAGGGCGGCCTAGGAAAAACAAAGGGTGTGCACAAAAAGATAAAATAAAAAAGAAAAAGAAAAATAGAAGGGGCTATCACCATGGAAAAGTAAAAGTCCCATTTTGTAAAAGTCCCATTTTCTTTTCACCTCAAATGTTCTATTTTCCTTTCTTTCCTTACAAAGTAGATAAACGGCAGCAACCCATGACAACTACGATGGAGCAATCCACTGCAACAACTACAAAGGAGTAATCCACCACAATGAGCTACAAAGAACAACTCACCTCAAACGAACCTCACACCCCTAAACTCAAAACCCAACTTCATTGTCAACCGGGCAACCACTCAAAGCCAAACATAACCTACCTTGGGCCAACTTTCTTTCTTTTCTTTCCTCCCACACATACCCACTGAAACCCGACACCATCGTCAAGCGGGTCATCCCCGAACTACGCGGACCTGAGCTCCTCACCTTGAGGAGAACGTAGGCAACCTCCCGGTTCGGTCCAAAATATACACAACCCACCTCGAGCCAATTTTCTTTCTCTTCTCTCTTCCCCCATATTTCTACTCCTGACTTCTTCACTCACAATTGATCAAAACATTTATTAATTTGAGGCTACTTGTTTACCAATTAACCATAACTCATTAACTAATCAACGAGGTCCATTCTCGAGCAATCAAATGAGAATCTTGAATAAAACAATTTTCAAATGTCTCGACAAGTCTTCTGTTCTACAATCTAGGAAAGAGCTAAACACTTACTTTCTGTCAAGCAGGGGCTTCCTTCCTTTTATATACACTCAATTGTCCAAAGAGTCAAAATGCGAGTACTATCTCTCTCTCCCTCTCACTATCACCAAAATGCCCCCGCATGTTTAAACAATTATTTTTCCTTTTTTGAGTCGACTGAATGATTTTCAAAAAAAAATAAAAAAATGAAAATGACGCAAAAGAGATACCCACTAGATTGAAAACCTGAAAGGGCGGTCTAGGTAGAAAAAAGGGTGCGTCTTAAAGGAGGTAGGATACCCCGCTCTACACCCTTATCGAACTGGGGCTTCCCCAACAGAATGGGTCGACTATGTGAATATACTTAGAAGAAGGGCATCCCTCATCATCAAGCTTGACGTAGAGTTTCTCAAAGGAGGGAGGGTACCCGCTCACCAAATTAGATAATCCCCAACAGAATGGGTCGACTATGTGGTTTCCCAGAGAATACCGAGGCGTCAACAAGGATACACTTAGAAGAAGGGTACCCTCATCGTCAAACTCGGCACGCGACGACCTATTTGGATTGATTAGAATCATAATTAATTATAAGGCATCTGTATAAGATCATAACACTTTCAAAAGTTTTCTCTTCCACGACACTTTGTTTATAAACCCGCACTCTCGGTCTCCACAAAATTTGTATAAACCTCCTCGGTCCACTCTGAGACCCATCTTTGTGATTCTTGAACCGACTCGGTCCTTCACCCTATTTCCTACACAATAGGATACCCTTAGGTCCCAACCTACCTGGTTCAAAACCTTAGGTCCCAAGCCTACCCGGTCAGTCTTGCCTAAGTTACACTATAAACTCTCTAGGTCCCAAGCCTACCCGATCAGTCTTACCTAGGTCCCAAACCTACCCGGTGAGTCTTACCCAGGTTACATAATAACCTCTTAGCTCAACCTTCCGCAAGTTCGTAGCATGACCCTTCGGCCTCAAACCGGTTCTACCCAAAACTTCAGACCTTAAACCAGTTAACCAAAGCCAAATCCTTAGGGTGACCCATTAGGTCCCGAACCTACGGTCTCGAGTCTACCTAATCTCTTAGATCCCAAACCTACCAATATATATTCATCCATACCATGTCTAAAACCATGGCTCTCTTATCCTCTTAGGTCCAACCTCTTAGGTCTACATTGTCTAACCTGTGGAGCAATCCCTGAGATCCCAAGACCATGCGAGTCTACCAAACACCTACCTTTTAGGTCTCTAGAATATCTAATCCATACCTTAGGCCTCAACCCTAAACCTTTAGGTCACAAGACTTCTACCCTTTAGGTCTCTCACCTTACATCTCCACCCTTTGGACTCTTTAATTCCCAAGCCTACTTGGTCTGACTAAAAGCGACACATCTATGTCTCCCGACTCCCGTCATGTCCAAGCCATGACCCTACCACTCTTAAACCTACCAAGTACCAACCTAGTGTCACCCATTAGCCTCAAAAGACTTCCTAGTCTGACTTTCAACCCCTTAAGGACTCTAACCTACTTAATCCAAGCCGAGTCCAAACCTCGCCACCTGCAAGGTCCACCCTTGAACTCCATGGATCTCAAACATCGCTCCCCCAATGAGGCCAAATCTCAAACCTTGCTCAAGTACATAGGATCTCCTGCACACACGCCACGCCATAGGGATCTCAAAACCCATCCGGTCAAGACCCGTGTCCTTAAACACCTTTGGTCCCATCCCTAACCTACCTTCGCAATTGCCAAACGAGCTTGGTCACGCGCAATGACCTCTGAGACAAAATTAAGTCCTAAGCCTACCCAATCCAACTTAGGCACCTATTGTACTCGAGCAAAGTCTTGGACATTCAATCCCTTTACCTAAAGCGCCAACATGGTCACATGTCCAGACCCATTTCTCGCACATGGCTCACACCTAGCACACCTTAGAGCCCAAACCCGACATGCGTATTAGGTACTAGGATCATCCAATCCCAATCCATTGCTCATTGGCCGACCTCAAGCCTGCTTGGTCCTAATCCATAACGCGGTTTCTCTAGGACAAAAGACTTACCCGCTTGAAAGCCTTATGTCCCAACGCTATGTAACACCCATCCTTATTATCGTTAAATATTTGACATACATGTTAAATACTTGAACTTGCATATTATGTGTTAGTTTTACTTGGGTTAAAGTTTTAACTGCTTTAGAATATTAAGGTGGTTAAATGTCTAGTTTTGACTTCTGGGTCATTTGTGAAAATTTGACTTTAGGGGTCTTTTTGTCAAAAGTGAAACTTGAGGGGCCTAAGTGTCATTCTTTGAAAGTTTAAGTTTATCTTTGGGTTCCTTCTCTGAGAAAATCATTTCTCCCAAATTCATTACGTACACTCCCTCTGTTTCAAAGCTAGGGTTAAAAGTTTTCCCTATTCCCGACTCCTCGAGTTTAATTATCCCTCCGTTCTTGATTCCGATCCCGGATTAATATTCGTGGCGTTGAATAGAGCGTTCCAGGCCAACAGAAATAAGTTTGGGTCAACTTGAATTTTGACTAGGTAAGTTATTAGCTCCCCCTTGCTTGTAATAACATGCATAAATGTTATTCTCGATACTTGTGATTGTTAATTTTGTGTTTGGGGTGATTTTTGGGATACTTGTAAATTTGGGACAAAATGAGTAAATTTCCCCTGTGTAGCATATTGAAAGAACTTGGATTAATTGAATTGGGCATGTTAGTGTATTTTTGGAGTTGTTAACTTGTTGGTAAAAAGTTACTCCTACGTTTGGGACGGAAAATATTTCAACCTGGGAAAGAATGAAAATTTCGCATTTTAGTACACTGTGCGACCGCACAAAAATGAGTGTGCGACCGCACATCTTTCTGAAGGGTTTTTCAAAGAAAGTGACTTGCTTGTGTGCGGCCGCACAGTCCCTTTTGGGCGACCGCACAGTCACCTGAAAAACAAAGATTTTGTTTAAAGTTTGTATAAGTTGGAAGTAACCCTAGTTAAGGTATATAACCTTAGTATAAGATGTCCTAGCAAGTGTTGTGACACCTTAGGGGCATCAGACTTGGTCTTAAATATGTATACTCATTGAATTAAAATGAGAACTTAAGTATAAGAGTAGTATCTCTTCTTTATGTATTGAAAGTGCTATGAACAAGCACTAATGTGTTATACTTGTTGTGAATCCAATGATTGTGTACCTTAGAGGCATTAGCATAAGGTCTTAGACTTGAACATCCTAAGAATAGGATTGGGATTTGGTAAGAGTAAATGTATAACTCTTATACTTGTTTGAATGTCCAAAGATTTGAAGTTATAACTTGAAGTATAAGACATTAAAAGCTTGTACGTGACTTGAACATCCATAGAAATGGATTAAGACTTGAATATAAGATAATAAAATCTTGTACTTGACTTGACACCAATACATATGTATGGTAGTGAACTTGAAGGTGCTATGAATAAGCACTAACGTGTATGAGACATGTTCTTGTTGTGTATGTGCAAACATTGCATATAGTTGCTTGATAACAAGGTGACTTCTTGATTACTTGAAGCATGTTCCTTGTTGAGCTAGTCCACTACATTTGGATTAGTTCTTCTCCCGTTGTTCAAGTAAATATCTACTTGTACTTTCTGGTGTGAGTCCAGCTGGTTCTCCTTGCTTGTTCGAAAATGTATAGGTTCACGCTTGTCGCGAGAGCTGGGGTTTAAGTGACAATCGGGTCCCTATGTATTTCCGC
This sequence comes from Campanula takesimana, assembly GCA_026119855.1. Classification (NCBI taxonomy): domain Eukaryota; kingdom Viridiplantae; phylum Streptophyta; class Magnoliopsida; order Asterales; family Campanulaceae; genus Campanula; species Campanula takesimana. The sequence continues at coordinate 59,177 of JAOWBW010000401.1, forward strand.
CCGACCCCTTACTACCGGCCATAGTAAGGGCATAGCTTCCTTAGTTGGAGCAATAAGCCTGACTTAAGTGAATGCTAAATTCCCGTCCCGAACACCTCATGAATATCCATGAGTACTGATATTGAGAATGACACTGGTTACCGGGTCTTCTGATACATACTGAATAATCAGTTCCTGTTATTGATCGTGATTGTCAAAGTAATACAAGCTTCGACAACAATGGTATTCTTGGGAGGAATAAGGAAGGAAGCAATATCCTTATAACTTGCTTGTTTAGCCTTATGTGCTACTTGATGAGTGGATTATCCTCTCATATACTTGTTACTTGATGATACTTGATAAATGATTACTTGAGTATCTATTTGAATTGCATGATAACATGTCATGTAGTTGCATCTAATAGCTTACTGAGATTTATCTCACCCTTTATTTGTTTCCCCCCCCAGGAAAGGAAGGATAGTGCGCAGTGAGGCTCGACATAGTTGGGAGCTTACTTCGCAGGTCGTGATTATTTTGGGGCTTGTGTCCTTTTACACTTGGTGAGGGTGATGTATTATGGGTTTTGTAACTCCTTATTTTGGGGTAGACAGTTCTTGTTGTCACTAGACATCTTGTATAGTACTCTTGATGCCAGCTTATGTGCTGGGCATGTTTCCGCTGTGTATGTATTAAGTTTGGTTTTGAATTTTCTTGTCTAGAACTCGTGTTGTGAGCTAGTATAGCTCCTTACTCTAGAATATATATATCATGTCAATTTGTTAACAAATGTCATTAAGTTCTAGTTAAGTTTCTTGTTTCTCGTTAGGCACTCCCATCCAGGTTCGAGGTTCTATTAGGGGATCCCAGGACCTGGGGGCGTGTCAGGTTGGTATCAGAGCTTCCCTGGTTTAGCTACCATGTTTAGCTACCTTGGTTTGCTCTAAGTCTGGATAGGGTCTATGGCCTAGGTATGGGTGAGTCTTGGGGTGTTATTAATAACGCTGAGTGTTTACCTACAGGTACAATGAGTTCTGAAGGTACAAGTGGTAGTAATCAGCTGAGATCTATAACTCCTCAAGAAGAAATGGTTAATAATGTTGACTGGGATTATCCTAATCGCCTTACAAGGTTCTTGAAGCTGAAACCTCGCAGTTTTGACGGGGAATTTGATTCTAAAAAGGCAGAGGAGTGGATTGAAAGCATTGAGAAGATCTTTACAGCCTTGAGATGTGCAGGTGGTGATAAGGTAACCTTTGCAACCTTTAAACTTGAGAAAGCCGCTGAACATTGGTGGCAAGTGTTGAGTAAGAGCTGGGAACTGGAAGGTGTACCTCAGACATGGGAGAATTTTCTTAAAGCATTCAAGTCACAGTTTATTCCAACAGTAGTTCAAGACAGAAAGGAAATGGAATTTCTTAATCTGGAGCAGGGAAGTCTGACCGTGGGGCAATACTCAACCAAGTTCACAGAATTGGCAAGGTATTGTGATCACTTAGTTCCAAACGAAGCCAAGAAGGCACAGAGGTTTGTTAAAGGGTTAAGGACTGAGTATAGGAAGCAACTTCTTTCTTTACAGCTCACTAGCTATCAGCAAGCAGTGAAGAAGGCTTATACATTGAAAATGATATCGAAGAACACAAGGTGAAGTTGGGAACAACCATGACTGGTCGTGTATCGGAGAGAACTCAGGGATCTGGTTCTAAAGGTGGTAAATCTGGCCGCCAAGATCGTCGATTCCGACAGCCAACTGAAAGTAAAGGTAGTGTGTCAACTGGTTCGAGGACAACAATCCAAGGTCCCAGGAGAGTATGTGGCTATTGTTCGAAAGAAGGCCATTCTGAAGACAAGTGTTGGCTAAAGCAAGGAAAGTGTATAGTGTGTGGTGAAGCGGGGCACTTTGCTAGAAATTGTTCTAAAAGTAAAGTAAATCAAGTTGGGGGTACAAGTCAACCAGCCTCAGGTTCCAAGAGAGATAGTGGGGGTCGACCAAAAGTTCAGGGTCGAGTGTTTTCTTTAGATCAGCAGGGTGTAGCTGAGTCTTCTGCAGTCATAGGAGGTATTATATTACTTTCTAGTACGAGAGCGCGAGTCTTGATAGATCCAGGCTCATCTCATTCTTATGTGGCATCTCATTTTGTGTCGCATTTGCATGTTCTTCCTGATTCTATGCCTTATGTGCTAGAAGTATCTTCCCCTATGGGAGATTGCATGTTTACTTCTGAGGTCTACAAGAAATGTGAGGTTCTTGTGGGTGATCATGCCCTTCTTGCTGACCTAGTCGTGTTACCTATAAGGGACTTTGACGTGATTCTTGGCATGGATTGGCTATATGTGCATCATGCATCTGTTGATTGTTATAGAAAAGTAGTAACTTTTTCTATTCCTGGTTTGCCTGATTTTACCTTTGAAGGTGATAGGCCTTTATGTGCTATACATGTTATTTCTGCTTTAAAAGCTAGAAAACTTTTATCTCGTGGTTGTGCCGGGTATCTCGCATGTGTGCTTGATCAGAGTTTATCTGTTCCCAAGATGGAGGATATTCCTGTTGTGTCTGAATTTTCAGATGTGTTCTCTTCTGAGTATAGCATGCCACCTGATCGAGAGCTTGAGTTCTGTATTGAGTTATTACCAGGTACAGCACCAATCTCTAAAGCACCTTATAGAATGGCTCCAGCTGAATTGAGAGAGTTAAAAACACAGCTTGAGGAATTGCTTGAAAGGGGTTTCATCAGACCTAGTGTATCACCGTGGGGTGCACCAGTGTTATTTGTCAGAAAGAAAGATGGGACTCTGCGATTGTGTATTGATTACAGAGATCTTAATCAGGTAACTATCAAGAACAAATATCCGTTACCTCATATTGATGACTTGTTTGATCAGCTTCAGGGTTCAGTAGTGTATTCGAAGCTTGATTTGAGAAGTGGTTATCATCAGTTGAAAATCAGATCTGAGGATATACCAAAGACAGCTTTCCGTACCAGGTATGGGCATTATGAATTTATTGTTATGCCATTCGGTTTGACAAATGCTCCAGCTGTATTTATGGATTTGATGAACCGTATCTTCAAGCCATATCTTGATTGTTTTGTGGTGGTATTCATTGATGATATTCTTGTATATTCTAAGTCACGGGCTGAGCATGAACAACATCTCAGAGTGGTATTACAAGTTCTTCGTGAGAAACAACTATTTGCAAAATTCAGCAAATGTGCTTTCTGGTTAGAAGAGGTTTCATTCTTGGGGCATGTTGTGTCTGCTACTGGTATTGCAGTAGATCCTTCCAAAGTTGAAGCAGTTGTAAACTGGAAAAGGCCAACTACAGTGACAGAGATCCGTAGTTTCTTGGGCTTGGCTAGTTATTATCGGAGGTTCATTGAGGGATTCTCCAAGATTGCTACTCCATTGACTAATATGACTCGAAAAGCTATTTCTTTTGAGTGGAATGACAAATGTGAAGCGAGTTTTCAGGAGTTGAAAAGGCGTTTGACTACAGCTCCAGTTTTGGCTTTGCCTAATGGTTCTGAGCATTTCATGGTTTATACTGATGCTTCTAAAGAAGGTTTGGGTTGTGTTCTGATGCAAGATGGCAAGGTAATAGCTTATGCTTCTCGAAAATTATCTCCTTATGAAAAGAATTATCCTACTCATGATTTAGAGTTGGCTGCGATTATTTTTGCTTTGCATAAATGGAGACATTACTTGTATGGAACTAAATTTGAAGTCTTTACTGATCATAAAAGTTTGAAGTACTTGTTTTCTCAAAAAGAGCTTAACATGAGACAACGTAGATGGATGGAGAAATTGAAGGATCATGATTGTACTATCCTTTATCATCCAGGAAGAGCAAATGTTGTGGCATATGCACTGAGTAGAAAGACTTATATTTCTTGCTTGATGATTCGGGAATGGAAGATGTTTGAAGACTTGTGTGATTGGAGTCCTTGTGAATCAATTCATGGAGTTTTTTTGCTAATATAAAGGCTACTTCAGACTTACTCCAACAGATCAAAGAAGCTCAGGTAATTGATTCTGAATTGCAGAAAATCATTAGTGGAATGAATGAAGGAAAGCAACCAGATTTTTCTTTTAATAATGATGGAATTCTTACCTTCCGAGGTCGAGTTTGTATTCCAGTTGATCCTGAGATAAAGAAGAAAGTTCTTGAAGAGGCTCACAAAGCCAAGTATACTATTCATCCTGGAAGCACTAAAATGTACCAAGACTTGAAGAAACAATTCTAGTGGAACATTATGAAAAGAGAAATTGCTGAGTATGTTTCCAAATGTTTGACTTGTCAACAAGTAAAAGTGGAACATCAACGTCCAGCAGGTTTGTTGCAACCATTAGAAATTCCAGAGTGGAAATGGGAGCATATCACGATGGATTTTGTGACTGGTTTGCCACGTACCAGACGAGGCCATGATGCTGTTTGGGTTATAGTGGACAGGTTGACTAAATCAGCTCACTTCTTGTCTGTTTCCATGGGATATTCATTGTCTCAATTGGCATCTTTGTATGTTCAGGAGATAGTCCGACTGCATGGGGTTCCTGTGAGTATTGTATCTGACAGAGATCCTCGTTTTACTTCTCTATTTTGGCAGGCTCTTCAGGGTGCTATGGGTACTAAATTGAATTTCAGTACAGCTTTTCATCCTCAATCTGATGGGCAATCTGAGAGACTTATACAGATTCTCGAGGATATGTTGCGTGCTTGTGTTATTGATTTCAAAGGCAGTTGGGATACTCATCTTCCTTTGGCTGAGTTTGCTTATAATAACAGTTTTCAGTCTAGCATTGAAATGGCTCCATATGAGGCTCTTTATGGTAGAAAATGTAGATCTCCTATATGCTGGGATGAAGTGGGAGAAGCTAGACTCTTGGGTCCTGAAATGGTTCAACAATCAGTTGAAAGTGTGAAACTCATTCGAGATAGATTGCGCACAGCTCAGAGTAGACAAAAGAGTTATGCAGATCATCGTAGAAGGGATCTTGAATTTCAGGTAGGTGACTTTGTATTCTTGAAGGTCTCTCCTCGTAGAGGTATAAAGAGATTTGGGAAGAAAGGAAAGTTATCACCTCGTTATATCGGTCCATTTGAGATTCTTGAAAGGGTTGGTAAGTTGGCTTATAAAGTGGCTTTACCTCCTTCTTTATCTGGTATTCATGATGTATTCCATGTATCTATGCTTCGCAAGTATATGGCAGATGAATCACATGTTCTTGAGTATGAGGCTATTCCATTTCAGCCTGATTTGTCTTATGAGGAACAACCTGTTGAAATTCTTGACTGGAAAGAGCAAGTTTTGCGTACCAAAAGGATTCCTATTGTGAAGGTCCTTTGGAGGAATCATGAAATTGAAGAGGCTACTTGGGAAACCGAGAAAGAGATGCGAGATAAATACCCGAGCCTATTTGAAAACTTTGGTAAGTAAAATTCGTGGGCGAATTTTCTTTAAGGTGGGGAGGATGCAACACCCATCCTTATTATCGTTAAATATTTGACATACTTGTTAAATACTTGAACTTGCATATTATGTGTTAGTTTTACTTGGGTTAAAGTTTTAACTGCTTTAGAATATTAAGGTGGTTAAATGTCTAGTTTTGACTTCTGGGTCATTTGTGAAAATTTGACTTTAGGGGTCTTTTTGTCAAAAGTGAAACTTGAGGGGCCTAAGTGTCATTCTTTGAAAGTTTAAGTTTATCTTTGGGTTCCTTCTCTGAGAAAATCATTTCTCCCCAAATTCATTACGTACACTCCCTCTGTTTCAAAGCTAGGGTTAAAAGTTTTCCCTATTCCCGACTCCTCGAGTTTAATTATCCCTCCGTTCTTGATTCCGATCCCGGATTAATATTCGTGGCGTTGAATAGAGCGTTCCAGGCCGAACAGAAATAAGTTTGGGTCAACTTGAATTTTGACTAGGTAAGTTATTAGCTCCCCCTTGCTTGTAATAACATGCATAAATGTTATTCTCGATACTTGTGATTGTTAATTTTGTGTTTGGGGTGATTTTTGGGATACTTGTAAATTTGGGACAAAATGAGTAAATTTCCCCTGTGTAGCATATTGAAAGAACTTGGATTAATTGAATTGGGCATGTTAGTGTATTTTTGGAGTTGTTAACTTGTTGGTAAAAAGTTACTCCTACGTTTGGGACGGAAAATATTTCAACCTGGGAAAGAATGAAAATTTCGCATTTTAGTACACTGTGCGACCGCACAAAAATGAGTGTGCGACCGCACATCTTTCTGAAGGGTTTTTCAAAGAAAGTGACTTGCTTGTGTGCGGCCGCACAGTCCCTTTTGGGCGACCGCACAGTCACCTGAAAAACAAAGATTTTGTTTAAAGTTTGTATAAGTTGGAAGTAACCCTAGTTAAGGTATATAACCTTAGTATAAGATGTCCTAGCAAGTGTTGTGACACCTTAGGGGCATCAGACTTGGTCTTAAATATGTATACTCATTGAATTAAAATGAGAACTTAAGTATAAGAGTAGTATCTCTTCTTTATGTATTGAAAGTGCTATGAACAAGCACTAATGTGTTATACTTGTTGTGAATCCAATGATTGTGTACCTTAGAGGCATTAGCATAAGGTCTTAGACTTGAACATCCTAAGAATAGGATTGGGATTTGGTAAGAGTAAATGTATAACTCTTATACTTGTTTGAATGTCCAAAGATTGGAAGTTATAACTTGAAGTATAAGACATTAAAAGCTTGTACGTGACTTGAACATCCATAGAAATGGATTAAGACTTGAATATAAGATAATAAAATCTTGTACATGACTTGACACCAATACATATGTATGGTAGTGAACTTGAAGGTGCTATGAATAAGCACTAACGTGTATGAGACATGTTCTTGTTGTGTATGTGCAAACATTGCATATAGTTGCTTGATAACAAGGTGACTTCTTGATTACTTGAAGCATGTTCCTTGTTGAGCTAGTCCACTACATTTGGATTAGTTCTTCTCCCGTTGTTCAAGTAAATATCTACTTGTACTTTCTGGTGTGAGTCCAGCTGGTTCTCCTTGCTTGTTCGATAATGTATAGGTTCACGCTTGTCGCGAGAGCTGGGGTTTAAGTGACAATCGGGTCCCTATGTATTTCCGCCCGACCCCTTACTACCGGCCATAGTAAGGGCATAGCTTCCTTAGTTGGAGCAATAAGCCTGACTTAAGTGAATGCTAAATTCCCGTCCCGAACACCTCATGAATATCCATGAGTACTGATATTGAGAATGACACTGGTTACCGGGTCTTCTGATACATACTGAATAATCAGTTCCTGTTATTGATCGTGATTGTCAAAGTAATACAAGCTTCGACAACAATGGTATTCTTGGGAGGAATAAGGAAGGAAGCAATATCCTTATAACTTGCTTGTTTAGCCTTATGTGCTACTTGATGAGTGGATTATCCTCTCATATACTTGTTACTTGATGATACTTGATAAATGATTACTTGAGTATCTATTTGAATTGCATGATAACATGTCATGTAGTTGCATCTAATAGCTTACTGAGATTTATCTCACCCTTTATTTGTTTCCCCCCCCAGGAAAGGAAGGATAGTGCGCAGTGAGGCTCGACATAGTTGGGAGCTTACTTCGCAGGTCGTGATTATTTTGGGGCTTGTGTCCTTTTACACTTGGTGAGGGTGATGTATTATGGGTTTTGTAACTCCTTATTTTGGGGTAGACAGTTCTTGTTGTCACTAGACATCTTGTATAGTACTCTTGATGCCAGCTTATGTGCTGGGCATGTTTCCGCTGTGTATGTATTAAGTTTGGTTTTGAATTTTCTTGTCTAGAACTCGTGTTGTGAGCTAGTATAGCTCCTTACTCTAGAATATATATATCATGTCAATTTGTTAACAAATGTCATTAAGTTCTAGTTAAGTTTCTTGTTTCTCGTTAGGCACTCCCATCCAGGTTCGAGGTTCTATTAGGGGATCCCGGGACCTGGGGGCGTGTCACGCTACCCTGCCTAGCCTTCGATCTCCTAGATCTCACGCCTACCATTCCATTAGGCCCCGGTCTCCTTAACACATGTCTGAATCTTACCCTAGCTAAACCCTAGAACTTTAGCCTAGGTCTAATCTATCGAGCCTATCCAGCCACGAGGTATCAAGCTCATTTGCCCCAAACCGCAACACTCTTAGACCTCAAACTTGCTCGGTCTAAACCAAGACAAACCTTCAAATGCTTTCGGTCTCCAAACCCTAGCCTTAAACCTAGGTAAACACATTCTCTAAACCCTAGCCTCAAGCCTAGGTAGTCATATCATTCTCTCTGAACCCTAGCCTCAAGCCTAGGTAATTACATCCTTTCAAACCCTAGCCTAAAGCCTAGGAAGTTACATCCTTCTTATACCCTAGCCTTGATCCTAGGTAGCTACACCCTTCCTAAACCCTAGCCTTGATCCTAGGTAGTCACATATGCTCTCTAAACCCTAGCCTTAAGACTAGGAAACCACAACATCCTCTTTAACCCTAGCCCAAGTTCTAGGGAATTTCCAAAGCCCCGCATGCAACATCATTTCCAAATTCCCGAAACCCTAGTCTCGAAACCTAGGAAATTTACAATCTTAATCCCCCGTCTTATTGAACCCTAGTCCAAAACCTAGGATATAATGCCCTGTCCAAAACTCAATCAACCCTAGCCTCAAGCCTAGGAAGCCGCATTCGCTCTAAACCCTAGCCTCGAGCCTAGGTAGTCGCATTCGCTCTAAACCCTAGCCTCGAGCCTAGGTAGTCGCACTCTTTCTAAACCCTAGCCTCGAGCCTAGGTAGTCGCATTTGCTCTAAACCCTAGCCTCGAGCCTAGGTAGTCACACTCGCTCTAAACCCTAGCCTCAAGCCTAGGTAGTCGCACTCTTTCTAAAACCCTAGCCTCAAGCCTAGGTAGAAATTATCCTCTTTAAACTCTATCATCAAGCCTAGGATTCAACATTCCCTTCAAACCCCAGTCCTAGACCTAGGAAACTCCTTCACCTTAGTCTCAAAACGTAGGAAGTTTACAGTCCTTAGCCTTAAAACCTAGCCTAAAGCCTAGGTTACCATGAACATTTCCAAGCCATAGTCACCTGTCACGACCCGAAAACTAGGCTCTATTTTATTGTTAATAAATAATAATTATTTATTTATTTGCTTATTTATTTATTTAAATTATTATTTATTTAAATATTTATGTGTGCATTTTATGTTTCATAATAATTATGCCTAGCATTTTATTTGGGTCATTTGTGCTAGTGTAGAAGTGTTGAGTCTTATTTGTTAGTGGGGAGTTTATTTGAAAGGGTAGTATTAGGGGCAGGGGCCTAAGTGTAACATTTTGAAATAATTTCCCCTACTCCCTCTCTTCTCCCTCACCTCCTCCCTCACTCTTTCACTCCACCTCTCTCCCAACACATCTCTCTCTCTCTCCTTGGTGGTAAGTTTTTCTTCTCTCCCTTCTCTCTTCATTTTCTCCATCTTCCTCTTGTTATTTCTCATTTCTAAAAACATGAAACTTGTTTAGATCATCGTTAGGATCGTAGAGGGCTAAAAATATTCGAGTTCCGGCAACTTTGAGAAAATTCAAGTAAGTTGCTTTTCCCCCATTTATGCTAAAAATGTTCATCCTATGCTTAGATGACACTATGATTACCATTTATTGCTTCTTTGGTTGATTTTGAGATGATTTACACTTTTATTCATTTTTGTGAAATTTAGTATTTGAATCTTGTGTTGGATTTCTAGATGTTGTTATTTAGCCCCATTGCAAGTCTATAAGTTGTTTTGGTTCATAGTTGTGTATATTGTAAGTCTTGGTTCCAAGTATTTGTGAAATGGTGAAGTTTGGGTTGATTTGAGTTTTGGGTTGAAAATGGAGGAAACCCAGATTTTTGGCCGGAAATTGTCCTTCCGGGCAAGGGGGCGTGCGCACCCTTTGGGAGGGGGCGTGCGCACCCTTGTGCCCCTTTGTAAGCAAACCTTCTGTTGATCATAGGGCGCGCGCACCACATCTTTGGGGGCGTGCGCTCCCTCATTGCTTCAACAACTCAAAACCTTCTGATGCCTAGGGGCGTGCGCACCCCATTCTCGCGAGCGCGCGCACTCTTCCTTTGGCCCTTTTGAGAGAACCTTCTGACCACCTAGGACGCGCGCACCCTTTCTCCTAGGGCGTGCGCCCCCTCCTCTGTACAAGTCCTGAGCTTCCTCCTCTTGTACCTTTCGCAGACAATCTTCAATAGTTCATAACTTTCTCATCCGGACTCTGTTTTAGGCGTATAAATTATCGTTTTAAAGCTCTCCTTGAGCTCTTCGAGATGAGTGAGTAAATTTGGTTGAGTGCTCGAATTAAATGGAAACTTTGTGGTCAAATATGATATGGGAATTGTGTTATCATTGTTAAGATTGTTGGAACACTTTAATTGTGTGTTGTTGGTTCATTTCACTTTCTTGGTGACTCCTTGATATGGTTCCCTACTTTGGAATCAATGGTTGTTTATCATGCGAGTATTTTATTACTTAGCTTTTACTTGAAAGTCCAGCTGGTATTTGTGGTTGTGTAGGGCGATGTGAGATTTTGTGATGGCACCGGCCAAGTCCATTATGGTGTCGACCATTGTTTTGCCCTTATTTTCCTCTTCCAGATCGGCCTTGGTTGAGACGTTTGGAGCATGACTTTGTGGCATGGCTCCCGCCCTTTGTGGCACATTATTTTGTTATTGGATCCGGTACCGGGGGATTTCTCTTCAGCTTTCATGCTATTATGAAGATGTTGATGGTTGATTATTGAAGCTGCGCAGCGACCTTTATTTGGTTCATCGGTTTGGAAAACCTTGGCTATATCCTTTGTTATGTGTTTATTTCCGCTGCTATCTCTTAAGTGATAAATGCTATGTGCTATGTGATATTTATTATTGTTTATTGCTTCTTGCATCATAGCATGTCATGTAGTTGCATTAGTAACTTATTGAGATTAGACTCGCTGATCACGAGACAGGACGTCGAGTGTGTCACGACCCGAAATCTAGGCTCTATTTTATTAGTAATAAATAATTATTATTTATTTATTTGCTTATTTATTTATTTAAATTATTATTTAATTAATAATTTATGTGTGCATTTTATGTGTCATAATAATTCATGCCTAGCATTTTAATTGTGTTAATTGGGTAGAAGGGTGATAGGGGTTTATTTGTGCTAGCTTAGTGAGGAGGGGGCCTAGGTGTAAGTTTTCAAATCATTTTTAACTACTCCCTCCCTACTCCTTCTCTTCTCCCTCACTCTTCCCCCTTCTCCCTCATCATTCCCAGCATATCTCTCTCTCTTTCCATGGAATTTGGGTAAGTTTTCTTCTCTACCTTCTCTCTTCATTTTCTTAATCTTCCTCTCATAATCTCTCATTTCTCATAACATGAATCTTGTTTAGATCGTCAATAGGATCGTAGGAGGCCAAAAATATTTGAAATCCATCAACTTTGAGAAAATCCGGGTAAGTTGCTTTTCCCCCCCATTGATGCTAAAAATGTTCATCCTATGCTTAGATGATACTATGATTTCCATTTATTGCTTCTTTGGTTGATTTTGAGATGATCTTCATTTTTATTCATTTTTGTGAAATTTTGGTATTTGAATCTTGTGTTGGGTTCTAGGTGTTGTTATTTAGTCCCATTGCAAGTCTATAAGTTGTTTTGGTTCATAGTTGTGTATATTGTAAGTCTTGGTTCCAAGTATTTGTGAAATGGTGAAGATTTGAGTTTGGTTTGAGTTTTGGATTGAAAATGGTAGAAACTCAGAATTTTTTGCCAGAATTTGCCTTTTCGGGCAAGGAGGCGCGCCCACCCTCCCATAGGAGGCGCGCGCACCCTTATGCCCCTCTTGAACAAAAAACCTTCTGTTGGATGGAGGCGCGCGCACCCTTTTATTTGAAGCGCGCGCACCCTCACTTACCTTTTGGCGCATTTTCCTTCTGACTTTAGGAGGCGCGCGCACCCTCCCATAGGAGGCGCGCGCACCCTCTCCCCTGTTGTGAAATTTATTTCCCCTTTTTGTCCAATCTTTCGAGGGCCATATCTTGTTCATCCGGACTCCGTTTTAGGCGTATAAATTATCGTTTTAAAGATCTCCTTAAGCTCTTCGAGATGAGTGAGTAAATTTGGTTGAGTGCTTGAATTATCTGGATCCTTTGTGGTCAAATGTGATATGGGAATTGTGTTATCATTGTTAAGATTGTTGGAACACTTTAATTGTGTGTTGTTGGTTCATTTCACTTTCTTGGTGACTTCTTGGTATGGTTCCCTACTTTGGAACCCTAAGTTGTTTAATTAAGCTAGTATTTATTACTTAGCATTTATTTGAAAGTCCAGCTGGTATTTGTGGTTGTGTCGGGCGATGTGAGATTTTGTGATGGCACCGGCCAAGTCCATTATGGTGTCGACCATTGTTTTGCCCTTATTTTCCTCTTCCAGATCGGCCTTGGTTGAGACGTTTGGAGCATGACTTTGTGGCATGGCTCCCGCCCTTTGTGGCACATTACTTCGTTATTGGTTCCGGTACCGGGGATTTCACTTCAGCTTTCATGCTATTATGAAGATGTTGATGGTTGATTATTGAAGCTGCGCAGCGACCTTTATTTGGTTCTATCAGTTGGAAAACCTTGGCTATATCCTTTGTTATGTGTTTATTTCCGCTGCTATCTGATATATGATAATTGTTATATGTTATGTGATTTATTATTGATTATTGCATCATAGCATGTCATGTAGTTGCATTAGTAACTTATTGAAATTTATCTCACCCCCTTTTCTTTTGTCTTTTTTTTTCCTTAACCCCCCCCAGGTGGAAAGGATTAGACTCGCTGATCACGAGACAGGACGTCGAGTGGGTTCGAGCTTTTGGGACAGGTTGATATTGGTGGGTTTACATTATATAAATGTGTAACCTTTTTGGGATATTTGTACCAAACATTGACGTCATTAGGATTTGTATATTTTATAACCTTGGCGTATAAGCTTATGGAGTTTATACTAGTTTTATTTTGTTGTTGTCATATTGTTTTCCAAAACTTTGTGTTATCCTCTTTTGGTATAAAAGGAAATTTTTATCTTCATTATTGTAGAGTTTATTGTTTAAGTCGACGTCCAGCTCGCGATCTCGGGCCCGTGGGGTTCGGGGTCGCGACAGTTGGTATCAGAGCTATGGTTTGGCTCTAAGTATAAGTCTAGGTGGACTAGTATGACCTAGGTGGGTAGTTGTGTTCGGAGTGAGTAACGGTTGATGTCTTATGCAGGTAATTGTTTGAAATGGCTAGAAGGAGAGCAGGCGAAGGCTCTAGTGGAGCACAGAATCAGAATGACTTAAGGGAAGAGAACCGGAAGAGTTCGATGGTGAGCCCGAAGTGAAGAAGGCCGAACTATGGGTTGAGTCTATGGAGAAAATCTATGATGTGTTTGGATGCACGGACGAGGATAGGGTCCGGTTTGCTGCTTATAAGCTTGTGGGTGCCGCCGAGCATTGGTGGAAAGGAGTTAAAGCTAGTTGGGATGACACTCACACAGTGTATGCATGGGAATTGTTTGTGCGGAGTTCAAAGAGTATTTCATTCCGGTAGTGGGTCAGAACCGAAAGGAGATCGAGCTACTCAACTTGGAGCAAGGTTTGTTGTCTATAGCTCAGTACTCGGCTAAGTTCACAGAATTAGCCCGGTATTGTGACTATCTTGTGCGGACCGAGGAGCAGAAAGCTATGAGATTCATCCGGGGTTTGAAGACTTCTATTCGGACTCAGCTTATAGCCCAGAGGATTGTGATATTTCAGGATACGGTAGACCGTGCATACTTGATTGAGCAAGATATTGGGGAACATAAGAGGAAGACCGAGGTAGCTAACCCGAGTAAGCAAGGAGCGCAGAGCAAGTCATAACCAAGGATTGATAACCGAGGTAACTTTGGGGGACAATCTCAGTTCCGAGGGCAACCGACCCAAGGAACCCGGGTACCACTTCCGGGAACCAAGGGAACCAAAATAGGAGACTTTGTTCCTATTGCTAAAAAAAAGGCCATTCAGAGGACCGGTGTTGGAAGAAACAGGGAAGGTGCACCAATTGTGGCCAAATGGGGCATTATGTGAGGGATTGTCCGAGGAATAGAGGTCAACCGTTTGGGGTAGGAGCTGGTGCTCCACAGGGTTAGAAAAGAGATGCTACGGGAAAGCCCAAGGTCCAAGGGAAAGTGTTTGCAATGAATCAACAGCAAACCACAGATGATCCCACAGTTATTGGAGGTATTATTTCTATATCTAGTGTAAGCGCGCGAGCGTTAGTAGATCCAGGATCATCTCATTCATACATTTATGTGCAATTTTCTTCTCTGCTAAATGCTGCATCTGAGTCATTGCCTTATGTGTTAGAGGTGTCTACTCTTATGGGAGAGTGTTTGGTGACTGATAGAGTCTTTCGTGCTTGTGATGTGGTTATATGTGATCGTGTCTTGTGTGCGGACTTGGTAGTCCTTCCTATTCAAGACTTTGATGTTATTTTGGGTATGGATTGGTTGAGCAAGTTTCATGCCTCTGTTGATTGTCGTAGGAAAGTTGTTACTTTTTCTATTCCCGATGTGCCTAAGTTTACTTTTGAGGCTATGCCTTTTGGTAGAAATTTTCGTATCATTTCTTATGTGAAAGCGAGAAAATTATTGCACCGTGGTTGTAAGGGATACTTGGCTAGTGTGCTTGATACTAGGAAAGAACCCCCTAGTTTGGAGAGTGTTTGGGTAGTTAGGGAATTTCCCGATGTTTTCTCTTCCGAGTATGATATGCCTCCCGATCGTGAGATAGAATTTTGTATAGATCTTTTGCCGGGTACGGCTCCAATTTCGAAAGCACCGTATAGGTTGGCTCCCGCAGAGTTGAAGGAATTAAAGGTTCAGCTGCAAGAGTTGCTTGATCGAGGGTTTATCCGCCCTAGTGTTTCCCCGTGGGGAGCACCGGTTTTGTTTGTGCGGAAGAAAGATGGTTCGTTGATATTGTGTATTGACTACCGAAAGTTGAATCAGGTTACAGTGAAGAACAAGTATCCTCTACCTCACATTGATGATTTGTTTGATCAGCTTCAAGGCTCGGTTGTGTTTTCTAAACTTGATTTAAGGAGTGGGTACCATCAGTTGAAGGTTCGATCGGAGGATATTCCGAAGAAGGCTTTCCGCACCCGTTATGGTCGTTATGAGTTCTTGGTTATGCCGTTTGGGTTGACGAACGCGCCTGCCGTATTTATGGATTTGATGAACAGGGTTTTCCATCCTTATCTTGATTCGTTCGTGGTGGTCTTCATCGATGACATCCTTGTCTATTCTAAATCTCGAGAGGAGCACGAGCAGCACTTGAGGACAGTTTTATCCATTCTTGCGAGAGAGCAATTATTTGAGAAGTTTAGTAAATGCGAATTTTGGCTCGAGAAGGTTTCTTTTCTGGGCCATGTGATTTCTAAAGATGGGATTTCGGTGGATCCTTCAAAGATTGAAGCCATAGTGGATTGGAAGAGACCCGAGTCAGTGACCGAGATCAGAAGTTTCTGGTTTAGCCGGGTATTACAGAAGATTTATAGAAGGGTTTTCGAGGATTGCTACTCCGATGACTCAGTTGACCCGGAAGGATGTACCGTTTGTGTGGAGTGAAAAATGCCAAAGTAGCTTCGAGGAATTGAAGAAGAGGTTGACTACCGCACCGATCTTGACCTTGCCGAACGGAAATGACGATTTAGTAATTTTCAGTGATGCTTCGAAAGAGGGTTTGGGTTGTGTGTTGATGCAGAACAGAAAAGTGATTGCCTATGCTTCGAGGAAGTTGACCCCTAGTGAACAGAATTATCCTACTCATGATATGGAGTTGGCTGCGATAGTCTTTGCGTTGCACAAATGGAAGCACTACCTTTATGGGGCAAAGTTTGAAATTTTTACCGATCACAAGAGTTTGAAATACCTTTTCTCCCAGAAAGAGTTGAATAATAGGCAACGCCGATGGATGGAATTATTGAAGGATTATGATTGTACGATTTCTTATCATCCGGGGAAGGCGAATGTGGTAGCCGATGCGATTAGTAGAAAATCTTATGTGGCTTCGATGATGGTCCGTGAGTGGAAAATGCTTGACGATGTTCGAGATTGGTCTCCTCGTGAATCGAGACATGGGGCTATTTTTGTGAATATTAGGGTATCTCCGACCCTAATTCAGAGGATAAAGGAAGCTCAGAAAGAAGATCCCGAGTTGGTGAAGATAATGGGTAAATTGAAAGAGAAGAACTTCGAGGATTTTTCTGTTAGCTCGAGTGGAGTTTTGACTTTCCGTGATCGTTTGTGTGTACCCGATGTTGGTGGAATAAAGAGGCAAGTTTTAGATGAGGGTCACAAATCGAGATATACTATTCATCCGGGTAGTACGAAGATGTATCAAAATTTGAAACAACATTTTTGGTGGAATAACATGAAGAGGGAAATAGCCGAGTATGTTTCAAAATGTTTAACTTGTCAGCAGGTCAAAGCCGAGCATCAGAGACCCGCGGGACTACTTCAGCCGTTAGAGATTCCCGAGTGGAAATGGGAGCATGTGACTATGGATTTCGTTACGGGACTACCTCGTACCCGTAGGAAGTATGACAGTGTTTGGGTAATATTGGATAGATTGACCAAGAGTGCCCATTTCTTGCCTATTGACATCAGATATTCGATGGAGAAGCTTGCGACCCTTTACATCGACGAGATCGTTAGATTGCATGGGGTTCCGGTTAGCATTGTGTCAGATCGCGACCCAAGGTTTACTTCTAGATTTTGGTAGGCATTTCAGGAAGCTTTGTGTACAGATTTGCATTTTAGTACAGCTTTTCACCCTCAGACCGACGGTCAATCCGAAAGGACTATTCAGATTTTGGAGGATATGTTGCGAGCTTGTTCGATAGACTTCTCTGATTCTTGGGATTCGCACCTACCGTTAGTGGAATTCTCTTACAACAACAGTTATCAGGCTAGTATCGAGATGGCACCGTATGAGGCTTTGTATGGAAGAAAGTGTAGATCGCCTATTTGTTGGAACGAGGTCGGTGAAGCGAAAGTTTTGGGTATTGATTTGCTTCAGGATTCAGTTGAGAAAGTTAGAGCTATCCGGGATCGATTGAAAAGAGCCCAGAGTCGACATAAGAGCTATGCAGATAACCGAAGGTGAGATCTTAGTTTTCAGACCGATGATTTTGTGTTCTTGAAAGTATCTCCGAAGGTGGGTATTCGTAGGTTTGGGAAGAAAGGTAAATTGGCTCCGAGGTTTATTGGCCCGTTTGAGATTTTGGGAAAGGTTGGACTTCTAGCATACCGTCTTGCGTTGCCAGCTTCTTTAGACCGGTTGCACAACGTGTTCCACGTTTCTATGCTTCGGAAGTATGTTCATGATCCATCTCACGTGTTACCGAGGATACCGGAGGATATTGAGCCCGATATGACTTATGAGGAACGATCGGTTCGGATCCTAGATTCTAAAGTTAAGGATTTGAGAAACAAAAGCATTGCGTTGGTTAGAGTTCTTTGGAGGAATCATAATATCGAGGAGTCGACGTGGGAGCTTCGTGACGAGATGGAGCGTAGATATCCGTGGCTTTTTAATTCGGGTAAGTCTCGTTAAAATTCGGGTCGAATTTTCTTTAAGGGGGAGTGAATGTCACGACCCGAAATCTAGGCTCTATTTTATTAGTAATAAATAATTATTATTTATTTATTTGCTTATTTATTTATTTAAATTATTATTTAATTAATAATTTATGTGTGCATTTTATGTGTCATAATAATTCATGCCTAGCATTTTAATTGTGTTAATTGGGTAGAAGGGTGATAGGGGTTTATTTGTGCTAGCTTAGTGAGGAGGGGGCCTAGGTGTAAGTTTTCAAATCATTTTTAACTACTCCCTCCCTACTCCTTCTCTTCTCCCTCACTCTTCCCCTTCTCCCTCATCATTCCCAGCATATCTCTCTCTCTTTCCATGGAATTTGGGTAAGTTTTCTTCTCTACCTTCTCTCTTCATTTTCTTCATCTTCCTCTCATAATCTCTCATTTCTCATAACATGAATCTTGTTTAGATCGTCGATAGGATCGTAGGAGGCCAAAAATATTTGAAATCCATCAACTTTGAGAAAATCCGGGTAAGTTGCTTTTCCCCCCATTGATGCTAAAAATGTTCATCCTATGCTTAGATGATACTATGATTTCCATTTATTGCTTCTTTGGTTGATTTTGAGATGATCTTCATTTTTATTCATTTTTGTGAAATTTTGGTATTTGAATCTTGTGTTGGGTTCTAGATGTTGTTATTTAGTCCCATTGCAAGTCTATAAGTTGTTTTGGTTCATAGTTGTGTATATTGTAAGTCTTGGTTCCAAGTATTTGTGAAATGGTGAAGATTTGAGTTTGGTTTGAGTTTTGGATTGAAAATGGTAGAAACCCAGAATTTTTGGCCATAATTTGCCTTTCCGGGCAAGGAGGCGCGCCCACCCTCCCATAGGAGGCGTGCGCACCCTTATGCCCCTCTTGAACAAAAAACCTTCTGTTGGATGGAGGCGCGCGCACCCTTTTATTTGAAGCGCGCGCACCCTCACTTACCTTTTGGCGCATTTTCCTTCTGACTTTAGGAGGCGCGCGCACCCTCTCCCCTGTTGTGAAATTTATTTCCCCTTTTTGTCCAATCTTTTGAGGGCCATATCTTGTTCATCCGGACTCCGTTTTAGGCGTAAATTTGGTTGAGTGCTTGAATTAACTGGATCCTTTATGGTCAAATGTGATATGGGAATTGTGTTATCATTGTTAAGATTGTTGGAACACTTTAATTGTGTGTTGTTGGTTCATTTCACTTTCTTGGTGACTTCTTGGTATGGTTCCCTACTTTTGAACCCTAAGTTGTTTAATTAAGCTAGTATTTATTACTTAGCATTTATTTGAAAGTCCAGCTGGTATTTGTGGTTGTGTCGGGCGATGTGAGATATTGTGATGGCACCGGCTAAGTCCATTATGGTGTCGACCATTGTTTTGCCCTTATTTTCCTCTTCCAGATCAGCCTTGGTTGAGACGTTTGGAGCATGACTTTGTGGCATGGCTCCCGCCCTTTATGGCACATTACTTCGTTATTGGTTCCGGGACCGGGGATTTCTCTTCAGCTTTCATGCTATTATGAAGATGTTGATGGTTGATTATTGAAGCTGCGCAGCGACCTTTATTTGGTTCTATCAGTTGGAAAACCTTGGCTATATCCTTTGTTATGTGTTTATTTCCGCTGCTATCTGATATATAATAATTGCTATGTGTTATGTGATTTATTATTGATTATTGCATCATAGCATGTCATGTAGTTGCATTAGTAACTTATTGAGATTTATCTCACCCCCTTTTCTTTTGTCTTTGTTTTTCCTTAACCCCCCCCCCCAGGTGGAAAGTATTAGAGTCGCTGATCACGAGACAGGACGTCGAGTGGGTTCGAGTTTTTGGGGCAGGTTGATATTGGTGGGTTTACAATATATAAATGTGTAACCTTTTTGGGATATTTGTACCAAACATTGACGTCATTAGGATTTGTATATTTTATAACCTTGGCGTATAAGCTTATGGAGTTTATACTAGTTTTATTTTGTTGTTGTCATATTGTTTTCCAAAACTTTGTGTTATCCTCTTTTGGTATAAAAGGAAATTTTTATCTTCATTATTTTGGAGTTTATTGTTTAAGTCGACGTCCAGCTCGCGACCTCGGGCCCGCGGGGTTCGGGGGCGCGACAGTTGGTATCAGAGCCATGGTTTAGCTCTAAATATAAGTCTAGGTGGACTAGTATGACCTTGGAGGGTTGTTGTGTCCGGAGTGAGTAACGGTTGATGTTTTATGCAGGTAATTGTTCTCAATGGCTAGAAGAAGGACATGTGAAGGTTCTAGTGGGGCTCAGAATCAGAATGATCTTCGAGAAGAGAACCGTGCCATGTTCCAAGGCATGTTTGAGGCGGCCATGAAGGCAATTCATGACCAAGGACCGAGAGTAGAGCAAGCACCGCCACCCCGATATGGTTTGGAGCAATTCTTGAAACTGAAACCGACAGAGTTCGATGGTGAGCCCGATGTGAAGAAGGCCGAACTATGGGTTGAGTCTATGGAGAAAATCTATGATGTGTTTGGATGCACGGATGAGGATAGGGTCCGGTTTGCGGCTTATAAGCTTGTGGGTGCCGCCGAGCATTGGTGGAAAGGAGTTAAAGCTAGTTGGGATGACACTCACACAGTGTATGCATGGGAATTGTTTGTGCGGAAGTTCAAGGAGCATTTTATTCCGGTAGTGGATCAGAACCGAAAAGAGATCGAGCTTCTCAACATGGAGCAAGGTTTGTTGTCTATAGCTCAATACTCGGCTAAGTTCACAGAATTAGCCCGGTATTGTGACTATCTTGTGAGGACCGAAGAACAGAAGGCTATGAGATTCATTCGGGGTTTGAAGACTTCTATCCGTACTCAGCTTATAGCCCAGAGGATTGTGACATTCCAAGATGCGGTAGACCGGGCATACTTGATCGAGCAAGATATTGGGGAACATAAGAGGTAGACCGAGGTAGCTAACCCGAGCAAGCCGGGAGGGCAAGGCAAGTCACAACCACGGGTTGATAACCGAGGTAACTTTAGGGAACAATCTCAGTCCCGAGGGAAACAAAACCCAAGGAACCAGGGCACTACTTTCGGGAACCAAGGGAACCAAAACAGGAGACTTTGTTCGTATTGTCAAAGGGAAGGTCATTCAGAGGACCGTTGTTGGAAGAAACAGGGGAAGTGCACCAATTGTGGTCAAATGGGGCATTATATGAGGGATTGTCCAAGGAATAGAATTCAACCGACTGGGGTAGGAGCTGGGGCTCCTCAGGGTCAGAAAAGAGATGCTACGGGAAAGCCCAAGGTCCAAGGGAATGTGTTTGAAATGAATCAACAACAAGCCACTGATGATCCCACAGTTATTGGAGGTATTATTTCTATTTCTAGTGTGAGCGTACGAGCGTTAGTCGATCCAGGATCATCCCATTCTTACATTTTTGTGCAATTTGCTTCTCTGCTAAGTGCTGCATCTGAGTCATTGCCTTATGTGTTAGAGGTGTCTACTCCTATAGGAGAATGCTTGGTGACTGATAAAGTCTTTCGTGCTTGTGATGTGCTTATATGTGGTCGTGTCTTGTGTGCGGACTTGGTAGTCCTTCCTATTCAAGACTTCGATGTTATTTTGGGTATGGATTGGTTGAGCAAGTTTCATGCCTCTGTTGATTGTCGTAGGAAAGTTGTTACTTTTTCTATTCCCAATGTGCCTAAATTTGTTTTTAAGGCTATGCCTTTGGGTAGGAAAATTCGTATCATTTCTTATATGAAAGCTAGGAGATTGTTGCATCGTGGTTGTGAGGGGCATTTGGCTAGTGTTCTTGATACTAGGAAAGAATCCCCTAGTTTGGAAAGTGTTCGGGTAGTTAGGGAATTTCCCGATGTTTTCTCTTCTGAATATGATATGCCTCCCGATCGTGAGATAGAATTTTGTATAGATCTTTTACCGGGTACAGCTCCGATTTCAAAGGCACCGTATAGGTTGGCTCCCGCAGAATAGAAGGAACTAAAGGTTCAGTTGCAAGAGTTACTTGATCGAGGGTTTATCCGCCCTAGCGTTTCCCCGTGGGGAGCACCGGTTTTGTTTGTGCGGAAGAAAGATGGTTGTTTGAGATTGTGTATCGATTACCAAAAGTTGAATCAGGTTACAGTGAAGAATAAGTGCCCTCTACCGCACATTGATGATTTATTTGATCAACTTCAAGGGTCCGAGGTGTTTTCTAAACTTGATTTGAGGAGTGGGTACCATCAATTGAAGGTTCGATCGGAGGATATTCCGAAGACTGCCTTTCGCACTCGGTATGGTCATTATGAATTCTTAGTTATGCCGTTTGGTTTGACGAACGCGCCTGCAGTATTTATGGATTTGATGAACTGGGTTTTCCATCCTTATCTTGATTCGTTTGTGGTGGTCTTTATTGATGATATACTCGTCTACTCTAAATCTAGAGAGGAGCACGAGCACCATTTGAGAACAGTGTTATCCATTCTTGCGAGGGAACAATTGTTTGCGAAGTTTAGTAAATGCGAATTTTGGCTCGAGAAAGTGTCATTTCTGGGCCATGTGATTTCTAAAGACGGGATTTCTGTAGATCCTTCAAAGATAGAGGCAATAGTGGATTGGAAGAGACCCGAATCAGTGACAGAGATTAGAAGCTTTCTGGGGTTGGCCGGGTATTACAGAAGATTTATAGAAGGGTTTTCGAGGATCGCTACTCCGATGACTCAGTTGACCCGGAAGAATGTCCCGTTTGAGTGGACCGAGAAATGTGACAAGAGTTTCGAGGAATTGAAGAAGAGGTTGACTACCGCTCCGATCTTGACTTTGCCTAATGGGAGCGATGGGCTAGTGATTTACAGTGATGCTTCGAAAGAGGGTTTGGGTTGTGTTTTGATGCAGAACAGGAAGGTGATTGCCTATGCTTCGAGGAAGTTGACCCCTAGTGAACAGAATTACCCGACTCATGATATGGAGTTGGCGGCGATAGTCTTTGCGTTGCACAATGGAAGCACTACCTTTATGGGGCGAAGTTTGAAATTTTTACCGATCACAAGAGTTTGAAATACCTTTTCTCCCAGAAAGAGTTGAATAATAGGCAACGCCGATGGATGGAATTGTTGAAGGATTATGATTGTACGATTTCCTATCACCCGGGAAAAGCAAATGTGGTAGCCGATGCGATTAGTAGGAAGTCTTATGTGGCTTCGATGATGGTTCGGGAATGGAAAATGCTTGAGGATGTTCGAGATTGGTCTCCTCGTGAATCGAGACATGGGACGATTTTTGCGAATATTAGAGTATCTCCGACCCTAATTCAGAGGATAAAGGAAGCTCAGAAAGAAGATCCCGAGTTGGTGAAGATAATGGGTAAATTGAAGGAAAAGAACTTCGAGGATTTTTCTTTGGGTTCGAGTGGAGTGTTGACTTTCCGTGGTCGTTTGTGCGTACCCGATGTTGGTGGAATAAAGAGGCAAGTTTTAGATGAGGGTCACAAATTGAGATATACTATTCATCCGGGTAGTACGAAGATGTATCAAAATTTGAAATAACACTTTTGGTGGAACAACATGAAAAGGGAAATAGCCGGGTATGTTTCGAAATGTTTAACTTGTCAGCAGGTCAAAGCCGAGCATCAGAGACCCGCAGGACTACTTCAGCCGTTAGAGATTCCGGAGTGGAAATGGGAGCATGTGACTATGGATTTCGTTACGGGACTACCTCGTACCCATAGGAAGTATGACAGTGTTTGGGTGATCGTGGATAGATTGACCAAGAGTGCACATTTCTTGCCTATTGGCATTAGGTACTTGATGGAAAAGCTTGCGACCCTTTACATTGATGAGATTGTGAGATTGCATGGGGTTCCGGTTAGTATTGTGTCAGATCGAGACCTGAGGTTTACTTCTAGATTCTGGAAGGCGTTTCAGGAAGCTTTGGGTACAGATTTGCGATTCAGCACATCTTTTCACCCTCAGACAGACGGTCAATCCGAGAGGACCATTCAGATTTTGGAGGATATGTCGCGAGCTTGTTCAATAGACTTTTCCGATTCTTGGGATAGACATTTACCGTTAGTGGAATTCTTTTACAACAACAGTTATCAGGCTAGTATCGAGATGGCACCTTATGAGGCCTTATATGGGAGAAAATGTAGATCGCCTATCTGTTGGGATGAGGTCGGTGAAGCGAAGATCGTGGGTATTGATTTGCTTCAGGATTCAGTTGAGAAAGTTAGAGTTATCCGGGATCGATTGAAAACAGCCCAGAGTCGACATAAGAGCTATGCAGATAACCGAAGGCGAGATCTCAGTTTTCAGACCGGTGATTTTGTGTTCTTGAAAGTATCTCCGAAGGTGGGTATTCGAAGGTTCGGGAAGAAAGGTAAATTGGCTCCGAGGTTTATTGGCCCGTTTGAGATTTTGGGAAAGGTGGGACTTCTTGCGTATCGACTTGCGTTGCCGCCGTCTTTGGACAGGTTGCATAATGTTTTTCACGTTTCTATGCTTCAGAAGTATGTTCATGATCCATCGCACGCGTTACCGAGGGTACCGGAAGATATAGAGCCCGATATGACTTATGAGGAACGACCGGTTCGGATTTTAGATGCCAAAGTCCAAGAATTGAGAAACAAAAGCATTGCGTTGGTTCGAGTTATTTGGAGGAACCATAATGTTGAAGAATCGACATGGGAGCTCCGAGATGAGATCGAGAGGAAATATCCGTGGCTTTTTAATTCGGGTAAGTCTCGTTAAAATTCGGGTCGAATTTTCTTTAAGGGGGAGTGAATGTCACGACCCGAAAACTAGGCTCTATTTTATTGGTAATAAATAATTATTATTTATTTATTTGCTTATTTATTTATTTAAATTATTATTTATTTAAATATTTATGTGTGCATTTTATGTGTTATAATAATTCATGCCTAGCATTTTATTTGTGTTAATTGGGTAGAAGGGTGATAGGGGTTTATTTGTGCTAGCTTAGTGAGGAGGGGGCCTAGGTGTAAGTTTTCAAATTATTTTTAACTACTCCCTCCCTACTCCTCCTCTTCTCCCTCACTCTTCTTCTCATTCCCAGCACACTTTTCTCTCTCTCTCCTCTATTTGTGTAGGTAAGCTTTCTCTCCCTTCTCTCTTCATTTTCTTCCTCTTCACCTTGTTATATCTCATTTCTTAAAACATGAATCTTGTTTAGATCGTCGATAGGTTCGTGTGGAGTCAAAAATATTGGAAATCCATCATCTTTGAGAAATCTCAAGTAAGTTGCTTTCCCCCATTTATATGCTAAAATTGTTCCTCTCCATTTTGTATGATTATATATGAAGCTTTGAAATGATTATTTGATGGTTTGTGAAGGTTTAGAATTTATTTGGCATTTATTGTTGTTTTGGGTGATTTTGTGATAAATCAAATGTGGGGATTGAAATGTTGTTTGGGGTTGATAGATGTTGTTGTTTTGATCTCTCTTAAGCTTAAATGTTGTTTGGGTACCCTGTTAAACCCATTGGAAATGTTGATTTTTGGTTGAATGGAGAAATGGTGAGAAACCTTTGTAAACCCAGCTGAATTCCCTCCCAGCCGACGACCGAGCGCCCGCCTGCGCGTACCCAGGCGCCCGCCTACACCCTTTTTTCCAGCGGCCTGACCTTCTGGTCAAATGAGCGCCCGCTCGCCCCTACCCAGGCGCCCGCCCGCCCGCCTGCTTGGAATTTTGCCCTTTTGCTTGGTCTAAGGCTAATGGCTTACCTAGTTTAGGTTTCCTTCTTATAATTAACTTAAGCTAACACCGTGGAACACTTTATTAAGTGGAATTGATTCTTTTGTGAATAAAAATGGTATGGAATTTGATTAAGTATCATTTTGGGAATGTGGTCCACCCTTGATGTGTTGTTTGGATTGGTTTACCTTTGTGGTAATCTATTTGGATTGGTTCCCTACTTTGGAATCATTAGTTGTTTATTGTGCTAGTATTTTATTACTTAGCATTTATTTGAAAGTCCAGCTGGTATTTTGTGTGTGTTTGGGCGATGCGAAACATTATGATGGCACAACCAAGTCCATTGTGATGTTGACCATTGTTTTGCCCCATTATTTCCCTCCTCCAGATTGGCTTTGGATGTGAGATGAGCTAGCCCTTTTGTGAGCACTTAGCTATTGGTTTTCGGGCTTTGACTGTGTGTCACTGTCCCCTTGTTATTGGTTCCGGTACCGGGGATTTCTCTTCAGCTCTCATGCTATTATGAAGATGTTGATGGTTGATTATTGAAGCTGCGCAGCGACCTTTATTTGGTTCATCGGTTTGGAAAACCTTGGCTATATCCTTTGTTATGTGTTTAATTCCGCTGCTATCTGATATATGACAATTGCTATGTGCTATGTGATTTATTATTGTTTATTGCTTATTGCATCTTAGCATGTCATGTAGTTGTATTAGTAACTTATTGAGATTTATCTCACCCCCTTTCTTTTTGTCTTTGTTTTTCCTTAACCCCCCCCCCCAAGTGGAGAGGATTAGACTCGCTGACCACGAGACAGGACGTCGAGTGGGTTCGAGCTTTTGGGGCAGGTTGATATTGGTGGGTTTACATTATATAAATGTGTTACCTTTTTGGGATATTTGTACCAAACATTGACGTCACTAGGATTTGTATATTTTATAACTTTGGCGTATAAGCTTACGGAGTTTATACTAGTTTTACTTTGTTGTTCAAGTGGATTTCAAAATTTTGTGTTATCATCTTTTGGTATAAAAGAAAATTTTTATCTTCATTATTTTGGAGTTTATTGTTTAAGTCGACGTCCAGCTCGCGACCTCGGGCCCGCGGGGTTCGGGGGTGCGACAGAAAGGGTAGTATTAGGGGGAGGGGCCTAAGTGTAACATTTTGAAATAATTTCCCCTACTCCCTCTCTTCTCCCTCACCTCCTCCCTCACTCTTTCACTCCACCTCTCTCCCAGCACATCTCTCTCTCTCTCCTTGGTGGTAAGTTTTTCTTCTCTCCCTTCTCTCTTCATTTTCTCCATCTTCCTCTTGTTATTTCTCATTTCTTAAAACATGAAACTTGTTTAGATCATCGTTAGGATCGTAGAGGGCTAAAAATATTCGAGTTCTGGCAAGTCTATAAGTTGTTTTGGTTCATAGTTGTGTATATTGTAAGTCTTAGTTAGATGACACTATGATTACCATTTATTGCTTCTTTGGTTGATTTTGAGATGATTTACACTTTTATTCATTTTTGTGAAATTTAGTATTTGAATCTTGTGTTGGATTTCTAGATGTTGTTATTTAGCCCCATTGCAAGTCTATAAGTTGTTTTGGTTCATAGTTTTGTATATTGTAAGTCTTGGTTCCAAGTATTTGTGAAATGGTGAAGTTTGGGTTGATTTGAGTTTTGGGTTGAAAATGGAGGAAACCCAGATTTTTGGCCGGAAATTGTCCCTCCGGGCAAGGGGGCGCGCGCACCCTTTGGGAGGGGGCGTGCGCACCCTTGTGCCCCTTTGTAAGCAAACCTTCTGTTGATCATAGGGCGCGCGCACCACATCTTTGGGGGCGTGCGCTCCCTCATTGCTTCAACAACTCAAAACCTTCTGATCCCTAGGGGCGTGCGCACCCCATTCTCGCGAGCACGGGCACTCTTCCTTTGGCCCTTTTGAGAAAACCTTCTGATCACCTAGGGCACGCGCACCCTTTCTCCTAGGGCGTGCGCCCCCTCCTCTGTACAAGTCCTGAGCTTCCTCCTCTTGTACCTTTCGTATACAATCTTCAATAGTTCATAACTTTCTCATCCGAACTCCGTTTTAGGCGTATAAATTATCGTTTTAAAGCTCTCCTTGAGCTCTTCGAGATGAGTGAGTAAATTTGGTTGAGTGCTCGAATTAACTGGAAAATTTGTGGTCAAATGTAATATGGGAATTGTGTTATCATTGTTAAGATTGTTGGAACACTTTAATTGTGTGTTGTTGGTTCATTTCACTTTCTTGGTGACTCCTTGGTATGGTTGCCTACTTTGGAATCAATGGTTGTTTATCGTGCGAGTATTGTATTACTTAGCTTTTACATGAATGTCCAGCTGGTATTTGTGGTTGTGTCGGGCGATGTGAGATATTGTGATGGCACCGGCCAAGTCCATTACGGTGTCGACCATTGTTTTGCCCATATTTTCCTCTTCCAGATCGGCCTTGGTTGAGACGTTTGGACCATGATTTTGTGGCATGGCTCCTGCCCTTTGTGGCACATTATTTTGTTATTGGATCCGGTACCGGGGGATTTCTCTTCAGCTTTCATGCTATTATGAAGATGTTGATGGTTGATTATTGAAGCTGCGCAGCGACCTTTATTTGGTTCATCGGTTTGGAAAACCTTGGCTATATCCTTTGTTATGTGTTTATTTCCGCTGCTATCTCTTAAGTGATAAATGCTATGTGCTATGTGATATTTATTATTGTTTATTGCTTCTTGCATCATAGCATGTCATGTAGTTGCATTAGTAACTTATTGAGATTTATCTCACCCCTTTTTTTTCTTTTGTCTTTGTTTTTCCTTAAACCCCCCTCCCAGTTGGAAAGGATTAGACTCGCTGATCACGAGACAGGACGTCGAATGGGTTCGAGCTTTTGGGGCAGGTTGATATTGGTGGGTTTACATTATATAAATGTGTAACCTTTTTGGGATATTTGTACCAAATATTGACGTCATTAGGATTTGTATATTTTATAACTTTGGTGTATAAGCTTATGGAGTTTATACTAGTTTTATTTGTTGTTGTTAAATTGTTTTCTGAAACCTTGTGTTATCCTCTTTTGGTATAAAAGGAAATTTTTATCTTCATTATTTTGGAGTTTATTGTTTAAGTCGACGTCCAGCTCGCGACCTCGGGCCCGCGGGGTTCGGGGGCGCGACATCACCATTCCCGGAAAATGGTGAACCCTAACATCAAGCTTAGTGGACCTTCCACAAAAGCAATCCCTCTTCCCAACGGTCCATGGTCTCAAGCCTAGGAAGTCACAACCCTTTCAACTCCCAGCCTTAGGTCTAAAGCTAACGCCTTTGCAACCTCTGAGCCTACCACAACTCCAAGCCCTAGCCTCCTAGACCTAGGAAATTCCTAAACCCTAGTCCCAAACCTAGGAGAGTCATGGTCCTTAAACACCAGTTTCCAAACCCTTGTTCGAAACCCTAACATCTAGGAAGTTCCCAAACCTCAACCTTTCCAAGCCCTAGCACTAAGCCTAGGATAGAATACTTTCCTCATGCTTAAATGAACTCCAATCCCTAGCCCGTAAGCCTAGGAAACCCACATTATCTCCAAGACATAATCTAAAGCCCAAGAAGCCAGGACATCTTTGGCATCCCTATCTCAAGATTAGGAGATCACCATCTTCCTTATTCCCTTTCCTTAAAAAGCCTTAGGTCCTACCTCTAGGCAACCAAGAAAAATGTCCCTTACCTAACACCTTGGTCTCAATGGCTCGTAGCCTCATTCCCTCCTAAATTAGGATAAGCGAAACCCAGATCATGTTCCCCATATTAGAAACTCCCCGAGAGTCCATCTCCTTTGCGTTTCCCTAAAGGTCCTTTGCCCTTGTGACTCACCAAAGAGTCCCGTGTGACTCCCCGAGAGTCTATAACCTTTGTGACTCCCCGAGAGTCCGTCACCCTTGTGACTCCCCGAGAGTCTATCACCTTTGTGACTCCCCGAGAGTTCATCCCGTTTGCGACTTCATAACAATCCATCATCTTTGTCTCCACATGCAAAATTTCAGTTTTACCCCTAGTACATTCCCCTTTGATTCATTTTAGGTGCCCTTAGCGCTATTTTGACTGATGTTCGTTATCTTTGGGTACGGGAAGCCTCTTAAAAATTCCATTCTTCACCGAATATTTTCTTAGGATTCATATGGTTGTAGAGACTTCGGCGCCTCTATGACATACGCATCCTAGATCGATCGCGATTGGCAGAAGCCTTGGCGTTTCTGTTTGCGAGAGATCCAGCATATATTATTTTAGCATTTCCTAATATTTGCTTAGGATTCGTATGGTTGTAGAGACTTCGGCGCCTCTATGACATACGCATCCTAGATCGATCGCGATTGGAAGAAGCCTCGGCGTTTCTGTTTGCGAGAGATCCAGCATCTATTATTTTAGCATTTCCTAATATTTGCTTAGGATACGTAGGTGTAAAGACTTCGGCGCCTCTATGACATACGCATCCTAGATCGATCGCGGTTGGCAGAAGCCTCGGCGTTTCTGTTTGCGAGAGATCCAGCATCTATTATTTTAGCATTTCCTAATATTTGCTTAGGATTCGTATGGTTGTAGAGACTTCGGCGCCTCTATGACATACGCATCCTAGATTGATCGCGATTGGCAGAAGCCTCGGCGTTTCTGTTTGTGAGAGATCCAGCATCTATTATTTTAGCATTTCCTAATATTTGCTTAGGATACGTAGGTGTAGAGACTTCGGCGCCTCTATGACATACGTATCCTAGATCGATCGCGATTGGCAGAAGCCTCGGCGTTTCTGTTTGCGAGAGATCCAGCATCTATTATTTTAGCATTTCCTAATATTTGCTTAGGATTCGTATGGTTGTAGAGACTTCGGCGCCTCTATGACATACGCATCCTAGATCGATCGCGATTGGCAGAAGCCTCGGCGTTTCTGTTTGCGAGAGATCCAGCATCTATTATTTTAGCATTTCCTAATATTTGCTTAGGATTCGTATGGTTGTAGAGACTTTAGCGCCTCTATGACATACGCATCCTAGATCGATCGTGATTGGGGGAAGCCTCGGCGTTTCTGTTTGCGAGAGATCCAGCATTTATTATTTTAGCATTTCCGAATTTTTGCTTATGATTCGTATGGTTTTAGAGACTTCGGCGCCTCTATGACATACGCATCCTAGATCGATCGGGATTGGCAGAAGGCTCGGCGTTTCTGTTTGCGAGAGATCCAGCATCTCTTATTTTAGCATTTCCTAAATATTTGCTTAGGATTCGTATGGTTGTAGAGACTTCGGCGCCTCTATGACATACGTATCCTAGATTGATCGTGATTGGCAGAAGCCTCGGCGTTTCTGTTTGTGAGAGATCCAGCATCTATTATTTTAGCATTTCCTAATATTTGCTTAGGATTCGTATGGTTGTAGAGACTTCGGCGCCTCTATGACATACGCATCCTAGATCGATCGCGATTGGCAGAAGCCTCAGCGTTTCTGTTTGTGAGAGATCCAGCATCTATTATTTTATCATTTCCTAATATTTGCTTAGGATACGTAGGTGTAGAGACTTCGGCGCCTCTATGACATACGTATCCTAGATCGATCGCGATTGGCAGAAGCCTCGGCGTTTCTGTTTGCGAGAGATCCAGCATATATTATTTTAGCATTTCCTAATATTTGCTTAGGATTCGTATGGTTGTAGAGACTTCGGCGCCTCTATAACATACGCATCCTAGATCGATCGCGATTGGAAGAAGCCTCGGCGTTTCTGTTTGCGAGAGATCCAGCATCTATTATTTTAGCATTTCCTAATATTTGCTTAGGATACGTAGGTGTAAAGACTTCGGCGCCTCTATGACATACGCATCCTAGATCGATCGCGATTGGCAGAAGCCTCGGCGTTTCTGTTTGCGAGAGATCCAGCATCTATTATTTTAGCATTTCCTAATATTTGCTTAGGATTCGTATGGTTGTAGAGACTTCGGCGCCTCTATGACATACGCATCCTAGAATGATCGCGATTGGCAGAAGCCTCGGCGTTTCTGTTTGTGAGAGATCCAGCATCTATTATTTTAGCATTTCCTAATATTTGCTTAGGATACGTAGGTGTAGAGACTTCGGCGCCTCTATGACATACGTATCCTAGATCGATCGCGATTGGCAGAAGCCTCGGCGTTTCTGCTTGCGAGAGATCCAGCATCTATTATTTTAGCATTTCCTAATATTTGCTTAGGATTCGTATGGTTGTAGAGACTTCGGCGCCTCTATGACATACGCATCCTAGATCGATCGCGATTGGCAGAAGCCTCGGCGTTTCTGTTTGCGAGAGATCCAGCATCTATTATTTTAGCATTTCCTAATATTTGCTTAGGATTCGTATGGTTGTAGAGACTTCAGCGCCTCTATGACATACGCATCCTAGATCGATCGTGATTGGGGGAAGCCTCGGCGTTTCTGTTTGCGAGAGATCCAGCATTTATTATTTTAGCATTTCCGAATTTTGCTTATGATTCGTATGGTTTTAGAGACTTCGGCGCCTCTATGACATACGCATCCTAGATCGATCGGGATTGGCAGAAGGCTCGGCGTTTCTGTTTGCGAGAGATCCAGCATCTATTATTTTAGCATTTCCTAAATATTTGCTTAGGATTCGTATGGTTGTAGAGACTTCGGCGCCTCTATGACATACGTATCCTAGATTGATCGTGATTGGCAGAAGCCTCGGCGTTTCTATTTGTGAGAGATCCAGCATCTATTATTTTAGCATTTCCTAATATTTGCTTAGGATTCGTATGGTTGTAGAGACTTCGGCGCCTCTATGACATACGCATCCTAGCTCGATCGCGATTGGCAGAAGCCTCGGCGTTTCTGTTTGTGAGAGATCCAGCATCTATTATTTTATCATTTCCTAATATTTGCTTAGGATACGTAGGTGTAGAGACTTCGGCGCCTCTATGACATACGTATCCTAGATCGATCGCGATTGGCAGAAGCCTCGGCGTTTCTGTTTGCGAGAGATCCAGCATCTATTATTTTAGCATTTCCTAATATTTTCTTAGGATTCGTATGGTTGTAGAGACTTCGGCGCCTCTATGACATACGCATCCTAGTTCGATCGCGATTGGCAGAAGCCTCGGCGTTTCTGTTTGTGAGAGATCCAGCATCTATTATTTTAGCATTTCCTAATATTTGCTTAGGATTCGTATGGTTGTAGAGACTTCAGCGCCTCTATGACATACGCATCCTAGTTCGATCGTGATTGGGGGAAGCCTCGGCGTTTATGTTTGCGAGAGATCCAGCATTTATTATTTTAGCATTTCCGAATTTTTGCTTAGGATTCGTATGGTTTTAGAGACTTCGGCGCCTCTATGAAATATGCATCCTAGATCGATCGCGATTGGCAGAAGCCTCGGCGTTTCTGTTTGCGAGAGATCCAGCATCTATTATTTTAGCATTTCCTAAATATTTGCTTAGGATTCGTATGGTTGTAGAGACTTCGGCGCCTCTATGACATACGTATCCTAGATTGATCGTGATTGGCAGAAGCCTCGGCGTTTCTGTTTGCGAGAGATCCAGCATCTATTATTTTAACATTTCCTAATATTTACTTAGGATTCGTATGGTTGTAGAGACTTCGGCGCCTCTATGACATACGCATCCTAGATCGGTCGCGATTGGCAGAAGCCTCGGCGTTTCTGTTTGTGAGAGATCCAGCATCTATTATTTTAGCATTTCCTAATATTTGCTTAGGATACGTAGGTGTAGAGACTTCGGCGCCTCTATGACATACGTATCCTAGATCGATCGCGATTGGCAGAAGCCTTGGCGTTTCTGTTTGCGAGAGATCCAGCATCTATTCTTTTAGCATTTCCTAATATTTGCTTAGGATTCGTATGGTTGTAGAGACTTCGACGCCTCTATGACATACGTATCCTAGTTCGATCGCGATTGGCAGAAGCCTCGGCGTTTCTGTTTGCGAGAGATCCAGCATCTATTATTTTAGCATTTCCTAATATTTGCTTAGGATTCGTATGGTTGTAGAGACTTCAGCGCCTCTATGACATACGCATCCTAGATCGATCGTGATTGGGGGAAGCCTCGGCGTTTCTGTTTGCGAGAGATCCAGCATTTATTATTTTAGCATTTCCGAATTTTTGCTTAGGATTCGTATTGTTTTAGAGACTTCGGCGCCTTTATGAAATACGCATCCTAGATCGATCGCGATTGGCAGAAGTCTCGGCGTTTCTGTTTGCGAGAGATCCAGCATCTATTATTTTAGCATTTCCTAAATATTTGCTTAGGATTCGTATGGTTGTAGAGACTTCGGCGCCTCTATGGCATACGTATCCTAGATTGATCGTGATTGGCAGAAGCCTCGGCGTTTTTGTTTGCGAGAGATCCAGCATCTATTATTTTAGCATTTCCTAATATTTGCTTAGGATTCGTATGGTTGTAGAGACTTCGGCGCCTCTATGACATACGCATCCTAGATCGATCGTGATTGGCAGAAGCCTCGGCGTTTCTGTTTGGGAGAGATCCAGCATCTATTATTTTAGCATTTCCTAATATTTGCTTAGGATTCGTATGGTTGTAGAGACTTCGACGCCTCTATGACATACGCATCCTAGTTCGATCGCGATTGGCGGAAGCCTCGGCGTTTCTGTTTGCGAGAGATCCAGCATCTATTATTTTAGCATTTCCTAATATTTGCTTAGGATTTGTATGGTTGTAGAGACTTCGACGCCTCTATGACATACGCATCCTAGTTCGATCGCGATTGGCAGAAGCCTCGGCGTTCTGTTTGCGAGAGATCCAGCATCTATTATTTTAGCATTTCCTAATATTTGCTTAGGATTCGTATGGTTGTAGAGACTTCAGCGCCTCTATGACATACGCATCCTAGATCGATCGTGATTGGGGGAAGCCTCGGCGTTTCTGTTTGCGAGAGATCCAGCATTTATTGTTTTAGCATTTCCAAATTTTTGCTTAGGCTTCGTATGGTTTTAGAGACTTCGGCGCCTCTATGAAATACGCATCCTAGATCTATCGCGATTGGCAGAAGCCTCGGCGTTTCTGTTTGCGAGAGATCCAGCATCTATTATTTTAGCATTTCCTAAATATTTGCTTAGGATTCGTATGGTTGTAGAGACTTCGGCGCCTCTATGACATACGCATCCTAGATCGATCGTGATTGGCAGAAGCCTCGGCGTTTCTGTTTGCGAGAGATCCTGCATCTATTATTTAGCATTTCCTAATATTTGCTTAGGATTCGTATGGTTGTAGAGACTTCAGCGCCTCTATGACATACGCATCCTAGATCGATCGTGATTGGGGGAAGCCTCGGCGTTTCTGTTTGCGAGAGATCCAACATTTATTATTTTAGCATTTCCGAATTTTTGCTTAGGATTCGTATGGTTTTAGAGACTTCGGCGCCTCTATGAAATACGCATCCTAGATCTATCGCGATTGGCAGAAGCCTCGGCGTTTCTGTTTGCGAGAGATCCAGCATCTATTATTTTAGCATTTCCTAAATATTTGCTTAGGATTCGTATGGTTGTAGAGACTTCGGCGCCTCTATGACATACGTATCCTAGATTGATCGTGATTGGCAGAAGCCTCGGCGTTTCTGTTTGCGAGAGATCCAGCATCTATTATTTTAGCATTTCCTAATATTTGCTTAGGATTCGTATGGTTGTAGAGACTTCGGCGTCTCTATGACATACACATCCTTGATCGATCGTGATTGGCAGAAGCCTCGGCGTTTCTGTTTGCGAGAGATCCAGCATCTATTATTTTAGCATTTCCTAATATTTGCTTAGGATTCGTATGGTTGTAGAGACTTCGGCGCCTCTATGACATACGCATCCTAGATCGATCGCGATTGGCAGAAGCCTCAGCGTTTCTGTTTGCGAGAGATCCAACATCTATTATTTTAGCATGTCTGAATTTTTGCTTAGGATTCGTATGGTTGTAGAGACTTCGGCGCCTCTATGACATACGCATCCTAGATCGATCGTGATTGGCAGAAGCCTCGGCGTTTCTGTTTGCGAAAGATCCATCATCCATTATTTTAGCGCAATCGGCAGAAACCCGGGCGTTTCTGTTTGCGTTTACCTCAGCGTTTATTACTCCACCCCGGGATTATTTAGACAACGTAGTCTTTATTGCCCCATTATCCCTCTTGCTTCAAATGACTTCATTTCCTAACGAATGTTCGTTCTTCATACAGGATAGTGCCCGTAGGTTTATTATCCCTAGCAGAAGTCCGATGGCTCGTTTTTCCCTAATCGCTCAGAACTACGACCGGCTTGATTCCTCCGAGGATACGTAGGAAACCTGAAAAGGTTCAGCCATCCGATCGACGTGGTCATCTATCATCCCCAGCAGATGCATTTTCCCCCGCAGAAGACGTTGCTCCTCATCAGAGGACAATCATTCTCAATTTCCCATCAGATTTGAACTACGTTTGGCTTGATTCCCCCGCGGATATGTAGGTCGCCTGCCAAGGTTCAGCCTTTCCCTTACCTTTCATATTTTTTGAAACTCATGTTTCAGACGTATCCTTCTTTTATCGTCGACCTCACATTGCCTTGCAAGAAGCGTCGCCGAGGGGCTACTGTTAGTACCCGACCTGAAAATGAGTTTATTAGGACTTTCCCAAAATACAAGGACTTTATAGAAATTAGAAACCTTGCAAAGACTTGTCCCGATTCCCGAAATACCTCATTTATGACAAAATCTATCAAAATAGGTAATAAATGGTTTCCTTAAAACCATGCAGAAACCCTAGCTTGAAAATCACGTCAGCCTGCATCCTTGGCCACGCGGCCAACCTTGCCGCGCCCCAACCATGGCCACGCGGCCACTCTTGTCGCCGTCTTCGATCATGGCCAGGCGGCCAACCTTGTCCCGGATGATCTCAGCCGTCAGATCTTCCCCTCAGTTTACTATATAAATCCATTCCATTCCATTGGTTTAGAGATCCCGAGTTTGAGAGCTTTAAGTCCAAATTTTAGAGTTCTTAAACAAAATTTTCTCCCTAATTAAGCATTCAAACACTCAAGGAGATCAATGTTTATTTCTTGCCAACATAGGTAAGTTTTCTAACTTTTTCTTCATGTTCTTGCATCATTTTTAATGTAGATCTTTTATATTCATGTTCTTGCATGTTTATTCATAGTTTCTTCATATGCTTTGCATGTTCATTCATATGTTCATAATATGTTCTTCATATGTTCATCGTGTTCATAGATTAAAACCTTATTTATGCTATATTTAGGGTTGCGATCTTAATGTTTGCATGTTATTTCATAGCCGATGATGATCTAGGGTTCATCAACCCAAGAATGATCTAGGAACTATTTCTAAACCCTAAACTTTAGGTAATTACTCCCATGGTCAATAATCCTCCCATGATGAATGTGATGAATGTTCATTGAGATCTCATTGATGGCATAGTCATTATTATAGGATGTGATCATCCTGCATGTTTCTTTATCCTCCCTCTTCATTATGCATGATCCCTATTCTCTCTCCACATTCTCTCTCCACATCCTGCATGTTTCTTTACCCCACTGCTCTAGCCAAGCCGTGTGGGGGGCTTTTCGCCGGGGTATCTACAGTGGCGACTCTGCTGGGGACGTTTGAGGGTTAAACTTGCATTTTATTCATAATCTATAGTTTTTTGGGCATTCTGGTTCCTGACGTTGGGAAGCATGTGCCTCTGGCCTTATTGGCATAAGGCGCGCGCGTCTCACGTCAGTGACCAGAATCGCCCGCTTCCCATGTGTTCTTCCTATTCTTCATTTTCTATGCTAATAATTTCTGTAGGAGTTCAAAAATAAGTTTAGGACCAGGGAAATCCCCTGAGTCCGAGTGTCTAACAGGTTCACCCAGAAGCGGGCGCCTCCCAGTTACTAAGCAAAATGCGTGCGCATCCAACATCATAGGCCAGAGGCGCGCGCTTCTAGGCAGTTTTTCCAGAACATGAACATGTTTCCAGAACAGAACATAATGATGGGGTGTGGTCACAGTTGCCTGCATCAGGGTTGACTTGGACCTCTGGACTGTTTTATTTTATGTTCTTTTTTTTATTGGTCACACGGGTGATTCGAAATTTGTAAATTACGTGCTTATTTGCTTTTCTTTTCTTTTCTTAAAAAAATAAATAAAAATTTGTCACTTGTTGGACCTCACACTACGTGCACAAATTTCCTATCAATTGCTCACTATCGAGTCTCACAAGTCATAACCCCAAACCCGTCGAGGCCCGTCCTAGAGAGTTTCAAGATCCACCCGACCTTGACTCTCTCGAAGCGGTAAACCTCAGCCCGTGGCGTAGTTCATGACTACATGCCGGGGGTGACCTTTTGTTGGTAGTGGTGCCCTAGGCACGTTTAATAAACGTTGTAATTGTTATCATTTATTTCATATCAGTAAAGAGATGTTTTGATTATTATTGTTGTTCATGTTTACTTATAATAATCTCCGTCCCTAGTACTTGTTAAGCACTAGTATAAAGGCTAAATGATCATGAGATGATCATGTTAGATTTATGGGTACTTGTTTGGAACAAGGTACTCGACATGACCCGCTGTATGAGATTTATGTCATGGTCTATGTCGTACATATATCTCATATTAGTTATGTCATTCGAATCTTTAGACATGAAATTATTATAGTCTTCCACTTGATGAACATTATGTTTGACATATTCAAACGCTACCTTTAACCGAGTAGTTATAAAGGGTATGATTGGCATAATCGGATTCACGTAGGGAAGAGTAATAAGCTAAATGGATTTGTCCCTCTTCGGAGATATGTCAAGCTTAGGCCTCTCGTAGGAATGATGTTGATGAAAATGTTCGGCCGGACTCAAATGAATTGATTAGATCAATGTCATTTGTATTATCAACATATTCGGAATCGAGAAAGTATTGAACAAAACAAGTTGACTTGTTGACCATGACTTGTGTTCAATGACATCGTGGCCAAAGGGATTGTGACATGTTCTAAAGGAATGCAAACTTGTATCTAGTTATACTATTTGGGTAGGTATGACGGTTTGCTAGAACCTAATCATATCTTATGGTTTCATGTTTGAACCCATTGCCAACTTAGTGTAATCCTAGAGGGTCACACACAATGGAACGAATCTTAAACAAGGACTATATCGGAATATTGAGTCGAAGGACTTTGGAGGAATTTGGAAATTAGGGAAATCTGGGGCAGGTGTGCGACCACACGAAAGGGTTTGGGCGGCCGCACAACTTGGCTCAAAAAGTACCAGAACCTTCCAGATAGATGTGCGGCCGCACAGGTTGTTTTGGGCGGTCGCACACCATGTCAGGACTGGTTTCCTGATTTGGTTTGGAAAAGAATTTTGGACGGGTTTAGACACAAGTTTCCTATTTGGAATAGGTCTAACTTGTATATAAACAGCAAAATTCGGCCATAATCAAAGCTAATGCTTTTGTGCAAATCTCAAAGAGTTTGAGAGAGGTTTTATTTTGTTCTAAGACATCCTAGATTGAAGAACAAAATAATACAAAAATAAAATTCCATATAGTTCATATTGATTGTGAAAACGTGTTTCACAATTTTGGTCTAGCAACCAAGATCACGTGTTCTTGATATTCGTTCAAGGTGTGGATACTGCTAGAGGGTGAAGCTCATCATCTTCAAAGTTCGTGTTCTTACTTGTTCGTGATTAAAGCTTCAATTTCTCCACCAAGATCAAAGACCAAATTCAAAGTCATCAAGGGTTAGTTTTCTAGTATTCATATTGCAAGTATTTGATTCAATCATATGAACGGATCTATGGGCTTTGGGTTTCATAAAATTTTAAATGCTATTTTCCGTGGCGCATGTTACTACGAAACCTAACACCTTTAAGCCTCTCTTTAGCCGAGAACAAGCAAACATATTCTAGTTAGGGTCTAACACTCCGTGACTAAGTCGGTTTTCATGTGTTGAGATTTCCCTAAACTAATGTTTTCAAATCATACATGCCGTTTCCAAGAGAAACAAGTGGTTATTATGGACAAAATAAAATCCATCCCCGCATGTATGCTTTACTACATTAATTTAGTTTAATCCCGTCATGTGTAGGATTCACAAACGTGGTAGAATCCGATGAGTATATGGGACCGCGAGAAGGTCTATATACTAGTGTGACGATTCCATTATTTTCTTAAAAACCCCAAAAGGGACCCCGTCCCTCCGACTTATAAAAAAAAAGTCATTTTCTTTATGTGGTTTGAGTCGTGTGCCCAATGTGTGTTCAAATCTTCATGGACCAAAAGTGTTACTCAAGACTGACAAGGGCCTCTTCTTCAATTTAGGTTCGATTGGTACTTACCGCATCTACCGAGACTTAGCAAACCGGCTAGTTCGTGAATTGATCACTCCGATAACTCCAGCAGCATCAACAGCCGATCCTTCTGCAAACGACTCCAACACCAACAACACCATGTAACTTGAGCAACTCTTAGCATTGGTCC
Organism: Campanula takesimana; assembly: GCA_026119855.1. Lineage (NCBI taxonomy): Eukaryota > Viridiplantae > Streptophyta > Magnoliopsida > Asterales > Campanulaceae > Campanula > Campanula takesimana. The sequence goes on from JAOWBW010000401.1 coordinate 99,004, forward strand.
AAAATCTTCAAGAACAAGTCTCCACTCTCAACAAGGAGGCTCAAAACAAAGAAGATTTCTGGCAAGCCTACCTTGATAATCAAAGGGAGGCTCATGAAGCCGAAATAGACCAAATGAAAGCTAAGCTCACCAAGCTTGCCAAGGGAAAAGACAAGGATGACTTCGAGGAATCCGAGTGGACAAAGGGTTTATTCGAAAGCCCTTATGTTAGTACCCGCAACAAGAAAATGGGGTAACCAAGCACCGAAAACAGGGATCACAAGATGGTCGATTCAATCATGGCCTACATCGACCAACGCTTCAACGGTCTCAACTTGGGGAAAGGCTCCGACACAAGCCTTTATCTGTCACCAATTCTTATGAGAATAATGGCCGCTCTCCCTGATGGCCCACATCGAAACTTCCATATGGGTTATGGTTCTAAAAAAGGTCTCTCCAAAGGTGATGGCACAATGTTTCCCTCTTACTCTCGAGGGAGCCGCCAAAGATTGGTATGCAACTCTCCCACTCGCCATACGTCTTGATTGGGATGCCGCCATGCTTGCCTTCAAGAGTCAGTATCAAGGCAACACCACTCACCGCCCGACAAAGAAAGAGCTTGAGAACACCACCCAAAGGGACAATGAGTCCTTTATTGACTTTACAAGGAGGTGGAATGACAAGCTCACCGAAATAGTGGAGAGGCCCAACACAAAGGAGAAAATGGACATCTTCCTCAAGTGTCTAAAGATTGATCTCCGCACCCACCTAAGTGGGGATTGCTACTCAGATTTTGCTCAAATGTTTGAGGCGGGGGTCCGAATTGATGACTTGCTCAAGGAGATCAAGAAAACCACTCCTAGCTTCCGCTACACGGCCGCCTCTAGCTCAACAAAAGAGGCACCCGTCAATGCCGTCACTACCGACAAGGGAACTACAAGAAAGTCCACCGCCCCAAGGCAAAAAGTTCCAAAGTGACCGTGTCTACACTCCTCTTCAAGGCATGACTTTAGCCGAAGCTTTTGAGGCCCTCAAGGCCAAAGGGAAAATTACCCCTCTCCAAGTGTACAAGCACAAGATGATTACCGCCAACCATGCTCATCACAAGTGGTGTGACTATCATCAACATAGCGGCCATGTTACCGAAGAATATTTCATCCTCCGCAACATTGTGCAAGACCTCATCGACAAAAAGGGGTTCATAGTTCCTAGTGGGGGTGAGGTTCATGTAATAGAGTTAGGCGAAAGTGAAGAGACCACTCATTCAATTCCCATTGTGAATGAGGGCTCCAATGATATGAATGAAATTGCTAATTCTTGCTACATTGTGACTTATGATGAGATAATGAGGGAAGTATTAGAGAATAGGAAAAAGAAGCCAAACCGGAGCGTCAACATGCTAACTCAATCCAGCAGGGTCATAGCAAACAATCCCATCGCTTTTGCGGCAAGCACCTCTTCTCCAAGGTCACAAACTCACGACACACCCGAAGATCCTTTACTAGTTCAACTCAAGAAGACTCAAGCAAACATATCCATTTGGGACCTCATCGCATCTTCAAAGAAGCACCGAGACCTCATCATCAGCAACCTCAACGACACATCAGTCTCTCCTGACACAACTCCCGAAGACCTTAGTGCTATGATAGGCCACATACATTTTGGCACTGTCATCACATTTGCCGACATTGACCTTTCACCATTGGGGTCCGATCACAATGATGCCATCTATCTCAAAGTAAGGGCAAGAGGGAGACCCATTTCAAGAGTTCTGGTTGACGGTGGTTCCGCACTCAACTTAATGCCTAGCCAAATCATGGACATACTGGGGCTTAAAAATTCAGATTTGCAGCCCTCTAGTCAAGTAATCCGAGGTTACGACAGTACTACACGCACAGTCATGGGCATGGTAGAATTGGATATTGAATTTGGGAGCATGGTTATTTCCATCCCGTTTCAAGTGCTCGATGTCCCCTCCTCATTCAATTTGCTCTTGGACCGGCCGTGGATACATAGTTCCAATTCTGTCGCTTCTACTCTCCACCAGTGTGTCAAGTTCCGAAATGGAGATGAAATAGTGACCGTCATGGCATAAAATGTCACTATCCACAAGAATGGGGGACCCGTCCACCAAGTTTAACATGGGTTAGAAGACTCCACCCTCTCCGGCGTCTCAATCAACGCCATCAACAAAGAAGGGGGAAATGGACCATGGACCCTCAGCAATCACAAAGTCCTCCGCATGATGAGGAAAATGAATTACTTCCCCGGTTTAGGCCTAAGGAAATACCAGCAAGGGAGAAAGAAGCATGTAGAGGTCCCTTTTGTCACAAACAAGTTCGGGTTGGGATACGGACCTTCCGAAGACGACATGAGATATGAGCAAGTCGTCAAGAACGAAAAGGCCTGAGCTCGCAGAGAAGGCCGTTATTATGAAATTCCCAATTTGAGACCTAATCGCAATACATTAAATGGTTATTTTGTTCGCCAGGGGGAAGATGTTCCGTACATGATCTTTCCCGAACCGTGGGTCAACAGCAAGGGCATCAGAAAGTCCGGCCTCGAAGTCTTTGCCGATTTTAAAATTCAGAAGCGCGAAGATGATGCAACACCCCTAAAAATTCTATTCCATAAATATCAATTTTGTAGCTTACAACTCTAAAATTCTAATACAAAACCTCACTAATAATCTCAAGATGCTCCGAATCAATTCCTCGCTGCCCCGAATCCCAGTCAACGGTCAACTGCAAAATATCAAACTGGAGGGGGGTGAGCTGGGGGGCTCAGTAAGAAAAGGGATACACAATATCACAGAAGCCAATTGAACACAAACACCAAATAACAATGTCCATGAAATTATAAATATGAACATGCCAATGAGACTCATTTCGTAATTCCAACCAATCATACGTTACAGTCCGATGTGCTAATTATGTTTGGGTCCAGTGACTTAACAATGATACTCAAATTCAATCGTTGGCCGCCCTCTCGGAGACGGACCCAACACAAACACAATCACCAAGTCCATTGCTACCGTTACATAATTAGCTACATCACAACTATTCCATATAACCAATCTCATCTTTCATATCAATAACACATTTTAGCATGTTTTCAGATATAACCATAATATTTACGGACCAAATCCAATATCAACGCAATAATAAAGTGACACCGAACAAATATTATACGTATCAATAAAATGGAGTACTACGATAAGACGGGTATAAAAGAAAGTGACACAGAATCAATATTGCGTAGTCTCCCTTACCTCAAAATAACTAAAAACGGATCACCAATTATTTTACCACATTTGGAAATGTGTCGACACTAAATTCCATGCGCCTTACTTCTTCTCGTTCTCAGACAAGCTCAAGACCAAAGTTCTCTCACTCTCTCGGTTATAAATTAATACACTTCAAGCTTTCAAATTTGATTGCTGTCAACTAAGGATGATAAGAATAATGGGGCCTGTAGACACCCCGCCCTGGACCTCTCACCCCGATTGCATACATAGTATTTTTATTTAACTTGATTTTGTTAATTTCTGTTATTTCCATTAAGTTCCTAACTGGTTCCGTTAGTTTTGGACTAAACTGCATAACAGAGTTAACTTTTAGAGTCATTTCTGTCATTCTGTCGTTTTAGCCCGTGGGCGCTTCCGGCACCGTCAATGGGTCGCGCGCGCGTTCGGTCCAATAGGCAGGACCCGCGCGCTTCCCGCTTTGGCAGTAACGCATAGCACCATATTTCCCTCCCTTTTCTTATTTACAACATCTTTTCTTGATCACAAACACCTCCTTTTTACCTCCAAATTCATCCCCCCTTGTTTTGTAACCTCCAATCCCAATATTCTAGCCTTCTTCCAAAAACTAAATATTTCATCTTTATTTCATTTGATTTTCTTTTATTTCCTTTTATTAATTATTTTATTTATCTTATTTTTGATTGGTCAACTCCATTTCACATGGATGACCATCTTTCCCTCCAAACTTTCCCTCCTAATTTTACCTATAAAAACCATCATCTCCTACCTTGGAAAAAGACCTCATTTTTAGACTTGAATTTTCTCTATACACACACGATACACAATTCTCTACACAAATTCTCCCAACAAGAGTTCTTCGTAACAAGACTCTACACAAATTGTTCTACAACAATTTCCCTACAACAACACCATTTTCAAGTCCAAGTTTGAAGTCCTCTTTCTTAAGGTACTTTATTCTTCTTCTCTCTTTTTACATGTCTTAGTAATGTATGCAATCCCGATCAATTGGGACATGACCAAATGACCACTTTACTACATTAAAGTTGGTTAAGGTTATCTCCCTACATTTTAATCTCTACTTTAATTTATCATTCTTTTCTTAATATAATTGTTAGAATAGTTTGACATGTAATCTTTACCATTAAATAAATAAAACAATTCTCCTTTATTTTTCCTTTGTAAATTTCCCCTTTCTTTTCATTATAATTGTTAGCACATTTCTCTTATTATTAAATTGAAGGACATTTAGCATTAGAACACCAAAAGTAGCAAGACCCGCGTAAGCGGGGCGGAGTGGGTGTTTATGTACTTCCCACTCCGTCACCTAACCCCCGAACCCCTTTCTCTCCCGAATCTCTGGTTTTCGTATAAAAATTGGCTTTCTTTAGGTTTTTCTTATGTTCCTCTAAAACATAGGTGGCGACTCTTAAAATCAATTAGACATCCTAGGATAATTCACCGCTCTAGCCAAGCCGTGGTTCCCCGGGGTATCTACAGTGGCGACTCCGCTGGGGATATAGAGGGTTAAACTTGCATTTTCTGCATTTGGTGTTCTTATATCTGTTTTCTGGGCATTCTGGTAAAAAGGGTAGGAAGCGCGCGCCTCTGGCCTTCTTGGCCTAACGCGCGCGCGTCCGTCCCTAATTACCAGAATCGCCCGCCTTCCGTCTTGTCCTTCAATTCCATGTTTCTGCACTAATAATGTCTGCAGGGGAATGAATTTTTTATTTAGGGTCAAGGCAGTCCCTTGAACTCGATGATTTGCAGGTACTGCCCAGAAGCGGGCGCCTCCACCTCTCTTAGTCTAACGTGCGCGCCTCCCGAGTAGGCATCTGAATGCGCGCGCTTCTGGGCATTTCCCAGAAATAGAAACAGTGAACAGAATGGACAGTTTTGACAGTGTGTGGGCACCGGGCCTGCACAGAACAACTTTTATTTCCTGTTCATTTTTATCGGTCACACGGGTGATTCGAAAGTTGTAAATTACGTGCTTATTTGTTTTTTTTTTTTATTTCCTTTGAAATTTTTTTTTTTTTGTCACTTGTTAGACCTCACACTACGCGCACAATTCTTATCAACTGCTCACTATCGAGTCGCACAAGTCCAACCCCAAACCCGTCGAGGCCCGTCCTAGGAAGTTTCAAGCTCCACTCGAGCTTGACTCTTTCGAAGCGGTAAACCTCAGCCCGTGGCGTAGTTCATGACTACATGCCGGGGATGACCTTTAAGCCTCATATTCAAGCCGAGCACAAACCACACAATTCTAGTTAGGGTCTAACACTCCGTGACTCAAGTCGGTTTCATGTGCCGAGATTTCCCTAAACTAATGTCTTCAAATCATACATGCCACTCGTTGTTATGGACGAAATAAAAATCCGTCCCCAAGTGGTCATAATGGACGCAAATAAAAAATCCGTCCCCGCATGTATGCTTTACTACATTAATTTAGTTTAATCCCGAAACATGTAGGGTTCACAAGCATGGTGGAATACGATGAGTATATGGGACCGCGAGAAGGTCTATATACTAGTGTGACGATTCCACTATTTTTCTAGAAACCCCAAAAAGGACCACGTCCTTCCGAATTTTGTAAATAAATAAAAAAAAGAGTCTTTTCTTTATGTGGTTTGAGTCTTTACTTTTGTTTGTGGGTGAAATAATTTTATCCAAAAGGTGTTTGTGGGGCCATCCTAAGATCGACCGTGTTCTCTCAATAGGTCCAATGGCTTCCAACAGCAACAACAACAAGGGTGAGAACATCTCCGTGTCAAACGAAAGGCTCTTCAACATAATAAGAGCCATGGGGGAACAAATGGATAGACTTGTCGAGGATGCCCGCCGCAAGGATGATTTATGGCGAGCCCATTACGAGCATGTGGAAATGGCCCATAAAAGAGAAGTATCCAAACTCGAGGACCAATTGAAGGGGCTCACGAATGAAAGAAAGGTCCAAGGCATCAATACCGGTTTGGTCAACACTCTCATGTCCTACATTGACCAAAGCTTAGTGGGCTAAATTTGCACAAGGGCCCAAGCACCGATCTTCATCAAGCTTCTCTCCTCATGAACATAATGGAGGCTCTTCCCGAAAAAATCAAGATGCCCAATATTGGCAAGTTCAACGGCAACTCTTGCCCCGACGCTCATGTCGACTCCTACATTTGGGCCATGCTACCAAAGAAAGTGTCTCCTCAAATAATGGCACAATGCTTCCCGCTTACTCTTTAGGGGGTCGCAAAAGATTGGTATATGGGTCTTCCAGTTTCCACCCTCCTCAATTGGGATGTCGCTATGCTTTCCTTCAAGTCACAATATCAAGGCAACTCCATGTTCCGCCCCACCAAGAAGGAATTGGAGAGCACCGTGCAAATGAGTGATGAATCATTTGGGGACTTCTATCGCCGTTGGAATAACAAGCTAGCCGAGATGGTTGATAGGCCTTCCAAGAAGGAACAAATGGACATCTTCTTGAAGTGTTTGAAAATGTAATACCGCACTCATCTTAGTGGGGCTTTTTACTCCGATTTTTCAAGCATGTATGATGCGGGGGTTAGAATTGACAATTTGCTCCGAGAAGTGGCCGAGTCCTCCTATGACACAAGCTTCAACGACAAATGGTTCTCAAGCAATGACATGGAAGAATGTAGTGACATGGAAGACTACAACGACATGGGGGATGACGACAACAATCTCCATTTCTCTTTCTCTACCTAGAAATAGGATAAAAAAAAAAAGAGTCAAAAGTCCTCTAATGTGTGCATTAATGTTTTCTCTCGTCCAATATTAAGATTTTGAGTCAATCATTAAATAAAAGTCGTTCTTGTCCTCATACACTCTTCCAAGTTGTTCAATCTAATTCTTGGCAAAATGATGAAAAGATGTCCGAACAAGTTTTGGAATGAAGGCCATCGCTTGAACGCCTAGGGGCTAAACATCAACGACGGCATCAACAACGACGAAATCAAGACAAAGAAAGGTGGAGCAACGATCACGAAGCAAAGTTTTCAAAAGGGGATAAAAAAAAAAAAAAAAACAAGCTCGCTAGGTTGAAATCTTCAAATCAACCTAGGCAAAGTTAGAGCACAAAAAAAAAAAATCCCCCTTCATTCAAAGAAGTTCACAACAACAACATCATTCCACCAAACAAAGCAACATCGACAACAATCACAACGAAGCAACAATTCATCACGGCGAATGGAGAATCCACAAGAACTACGGTGACCTGAGCCTCTACACTGGAGGAACGTAGGCAACCTTCGGGTCCGGTCTCATGCAAGAAAGAAGATATGTTTAGCCCTAGCGCGTTATGGTGATTGGCCTTCATCTCAAACTTGTCAAGACATCTTTGTACGATTCATTTGCCAATGAATTAATCACCTCAAGATTGAGCAACTTTCCTAGATTTGGAATCACTTTCCGTTCCTTGTCGAGTCTAGGGCTTCTATTCTTTCTGCATACTCCCAATTTATTGCAATCAAATTGGGGCTTCCCTTCTCTTCTCTCTTAATGACTTACTTGCCTTCGTGAGTCATTCAACAAATATATACAAAGTCAATACTAGGGACACTTCCCTTGTCGAGTCAATGTCACTCACCTTTAGTGACAAAAGGTCTTCACCGCAAAATCACATGTCTTATCTCCTCAGCCAGAGTCAATGCACACTTCCTCATTAATCGAGTAAAAAAAAAGACGCAAAAGAGATGCCCGCTAGATTGAAAACCCGAAAGGGCGGTCTAGGCAAAAAACAGGGTGCGTCATAAAAAAAAATGAGAGAGTGAGAGAGAGAAGGGAAAGAGAAATGGAGATCTCCGGCCTCTAAGGAAGACAACTGCACAAGCTCTACATCAAATCTCCTCCGTAAGTCAATTCCCCACCGAGTCAACTTTGGGATTGCAAAAGGCTCGACAAGATATGGCACCATCAAAGGTTGTCTTGGGTTATTGGCATCATTCTCAAGCAGTGTGCATTTTTAGGTTCATGAAAAGAAGGCCCGTGGTAACCAAGACCCGTCTGAGAAGGAGCCCATCATAAAAGGGCACGAGGTTGCACAAATAATCCCTAGCTAGTCAATTGGCTTGGGCAGCAAATAGCAACAACATGTGTCTCAGTTGTCAAAGCTTCTTCAAGTATGTGCTTCTAAAGTACGCCGAAAGGCTCCCGAGAAATGGAGTAGCTCTTGCCATGTCCTCTCATGTTTGTTCCATCGCACGAGGATGAGTCACTCTTGCTTTGCTCAACAAATGGTGACGCCCTAGGGGCTATGTGACTCAAGAACAAGGGCTTCTTTTGCTTCATTTAACAATCAATAAGCCCTAAGGGCTACGCTCAAGAAAGATGTGTGAGACTATCCTCAAAGTCTCTTAAAAGGAATGTCAAAAAGCCCTCTTGTCATGTGTGCCCGTGCTCGTTCCCCCAATCAAGGATGGACCTTTCTCGCAATCAATGATGGCACTCTAGGGGCTACGGTCAAGCCTTAAAGGCTCCCTCGGTAAGAAGCAATTCACTTCAATGTCCCCAGCAACATTTGAAGCTTCATACCGAAGGTCTCAAGGGGCTTCGCAATCTACAATCTTTTGGGCTACGGCATTACAGTGATACAAGACAATGGCAATATTGGGGCTTCGCAATTAACAAGCTTTTGGGTAGTGGTACCCGAGTAATGCAATTTGGGAGTAGTCTTATGGCTCCATGAAAGGGATCAAACTTCAAAGGTCCCTCAACACTTCCAGTCAAAAGGCCTCTTGGTTTTAAATGAAGGCTCCAATGATATGAATGAATTTGATGATTCTTGTTAGAACTCACAGCGAGATTCTGAAGGAAGTCTTAGAGAAAAGGAAAAAGATTCAATATGCTAGACTCACCCGGCTGAGTTATGGCGGGAAATGCCAATATGTTAACTCTAGAGACAGAGTTACGGCCAATCCCAATGTTTCTGCAATACAGCACCCCCTTCTCCTAGATCAAAAGCACAGGCTGCATCCGAAGATCCGCCGTTGGCTCAACTCAAGAAGACTCAAGCAAACATACCGTTCGAGACTTTATCACACCAAGACCTTATCATCTGCAACAACATCACCATCTCCCACGAGACGTCTCCCGAAGACCGTACTACATTTTCAACATGGACCTTCCGCCATTTGGGTATCAACCACAAAAAAGGGCCATCCACCTCCAAACAAGAGAAAGAGGAAGATCGCCTTCAAGAGTTCTTCCCAATAGCGCCATCCGCTCCCAACATAATGCTAAGCCGATTCCAAGAAAATTTTAGGCTTCACACCGAAAGGTCTTCACATCCCGCCATCTACAAGCTCTCAAACAATAAGCCCATGACACTTGGGGCTTAGTAATCTCTCAAAGCTTGGTATCAATGATCTTCTCTTGGGGCTTGCCCACGTCAACAGCAAAAGGCGATTTATTTGGTTGGGTCAAGAGTTGATTCATATTGGGGCTATGCAAGCCAGGTAAAATTTTGGCATCAAAAGGGGCTTTACAATCAGAAACCCCTTATATCGGCATCAATAGTCCTTTTGAAGCCCCATAAACGACAAATCTCTTGGGGCTAGACATCAATTTCGTTGGACACCACGGAAACAACGACATAATTCAAGCGAGGCAATCCGGACTTCGATCGAACATGACTTGATCTTGGGTTGGCTTTACAACACACAATGGTTAAAATGGTTCGCCCACGAACTAAAAAAAAAAATCTTTTTCTCACATGTGTGCATATGTGCAAAAGTATATGTTTCCTTTTTGCTTTGCTCCTAGCAGCACTCCCCAGCATCCTTGAACTACGCTGGTCTGATTCCTTCCAAGGGATACATAGGCAGCCTTTTGGCACGACCAACCCATCACCCAGAATACCATTTCACCAACACTCCATCAAAGGCAAGAACAATTCATCACCATCAACATCATCATTCTCCATCCAAAGCATGGACATTCTTCATCAAAAGCATCAGCATCCTTCAGCAATCCATCCCCAATCAAGCGGCAATGGTAAGTGAAGGTATGAACATCATCATCTCAAGCAATCTCTGCTTTCAAAAATCACTTCACACACAGAATCACTTTACTTCTCTCTCATATAAAGTGCTTTCAAAATCACATTGCACCACAAGCACTATTTCTCTCTTCATTTCACACTTCATGCATCTTCTTGCACAAACACATATACCTGCCAAGCACACACTTAGCAGGTACCACCACGAAGTCAATAGCATCCTCTACTCAAAGCACATCATCCCCATCAAAAAATGGTCCACAGTCAACCATGCCCACATCCCCACGATAAATTCAACAGCAGCTGCAACAACAATTTGGTCCACGGTGATCTCGCATTGCAGCAAACGGATCCCGCACCAGCAAACGGATCCCGCAATCAACAAACGGATCCCGCAATCAGCAAACGGATCCCACATCAGCAAACGGATCCCGCACCAGCAAACGGATCCCGCACCAAGCAAACGGATCCCGCACCAGCAAACGGATCCCGCATCAGCAAACGGATCCCGCATGCAGCAAACGGATCCCGCTTCAGCAAACAGATCCCGCTTCAGCAAACGAATCAAGCTTCAGCAAACGGATCCCACATCAGCAAACGGATCCCGCTTCAGCAAACGGACCCCGCTTCAGCAAACGGATCCCGCATTCAGCAAACGGATCCCGCTTCAGCAAAAGGATTCCGCTATATCCTTTCTATAGCAATTAAGCCGCTCATACAGGGAGCGCACTCCTATCCTTTGTAATTTCAAATTCATGTTTTATCGAGTCTTTGTTTTCTCTTGTCGATGTCCTCGGCGGTTGTCTTTCTTTCGTCGAGGGGTTCTGTAGACACCCCGCCTTGGACCTCTCAACCCGATTGCATACATAGTATTTTTATTTAACTTGATTTTTTAATAATTTCTGTTATTTCCGTTAAGTTCCTAACTGATTCCGTTAGTTTTGGACTAAACTTCATAACAGAGTTAACTTTTAGAATCATTTCTGTCATTCTGTCGTTTTAGCCCGTGGGCGCTTCCGGCACCGTCAATGGGTCGCGCGCGCGTTTGGTCCAATAGGTCGGACCCGCGCGCTTCCCACTTTGGCAGTAACGGATAGCACCATATTTCCCTCCCTTTTCTTATTTACAACATATTTTCTTGATCACAAACACCTCCTTTTTACCTCCAAATTCATCCCCCCTTGTTTTGTAACCTCCAATCCCAATATTCTAGCCTTCTTCCAAAAACTAAATATTTCATCTTTATTTCATTTGATTTTCTTTTATTTCCTTTTATTAATTATTTTATTTATCTTATTTTTGATTGGTCAACTCCATTTCACATGGATGACCATCTTTCCTTCCAACCTTTCCCTCCTAATTTTACCTATAAAAACCATCATCTCCTACCTTGGAAAAGGACCTCATTTTTAGACTTGAATTTTCTCTATACACACACGATACACAATTGTCTACACAAATTCTCCCAACAAGAGTTCTTCGTAACAAGACTCTACACAAATTGTTCTACAACGATTTCCCTAGAACAACACCATTTTCAAGTCCAAGTTTGAAGTCCTCTTTCTTAAGGTACTTTCTTCTTCTTCTCTCATTTTACATGTCTTAGTAATGTATGCAATCCCCATCAATTGGGACATGACCAAATGACCACTTTACTACATTAAAGTTGGTTAAGGTTATCTCCCTACATTTTAATCTCTACTTTAATTTATCATTCTTTTCTTAATATAGTTGTTAGAATAGTTTGACATGTAATCTTTACCATTAAATAAATAAAACAATTCTCCTTTATTTTTCCTTTGTAAATTTCCCCTTTCTTTTCATTATAATTGTTAGCACATTTCTCTTATTATTAAATTGAAGGATATTTAGCATTAGAAAACCAAAAGTAGCAAGACCCGCGTAAGCGGGGCGGAGTGGGTGTTTAAGTACTTCCCACTCCATCACCTAACCCCCAAACCCCTTTCTCTCCCGAATCTCTGGTTTTCGTGCAAAAATTGGCTTTCTTTAGTTTTTCTTATGTTCCTCTAAAACATAGGTGGCGACTCTTAAAATCAATTAGACATCCTAGGATAATTCACCGCTCTAGCCAAGCCGTGGTTCCCCGGGGTATCTACAGGGCCCACTTTAAAAAACCACAATTTCTTATCTTAAGGCCCATCCGTCCCATTCTCTACTTCATTTACCTTTTTTATCCGGATCCGTCTCAAAACGTCATGCTTAATTTTTTGAATGTTACAATCTTCCCTCGTTAAAAAGAATTCGTCCCCGAATTCTACTTAATATAGCGCTCGATTATCTTATACGAATACCCCACGATCTTATCCCCGAGCGAGCTAACAAGCCTTACGGTCGGGGTACCGCTCTGATACCAACTGTAGCACCCCAAAAAATCCATTTCCATAAATGATCAAAATAGTACTACTTACATCTCTAAAACACTATACAAGGGATCACTAATCAGCCCAAATGATCAATAAATGTTCCACCCCGATCTTTCTATCTCAAAGCCTGATCAACCGTCAACTGCAAAAGTCAAACTGGAGGGGGGTGAGCTGGGGGGTGTAGACACCCCGCCTTAGAACTCTCACCCCGATTGCACGGTTGATCTTATGTTTCTCCTTATTTTAAGTGTTTCTCATTAGTTTATGTTACTTCCGTTAAGTTCCTGACTAATTTCGTTAAGTCCAGGGGCTAAACTGAATAACAGGGCTAACTTTCCAGTCCATTCTATCAAAAAAGCATCTTAAAGTCACGCGCCTCCGCCCGTAGGGGACAGAAGCGTGCGCGTCCCACCATCAAGGCAGGAGGCGCGCGCACCTGAGCGCCAGTTACATATTTCTGCCCAAGAATCTCTCCCTTGCTCATTTTACATGATTTGCCTAGGAAACTGATCTTTGTGACTTCGTTTTGGCACCAAAAACATCCAGTTTTACACCATATAAACCCCTCTAATTCACTTTTGAATGGAGGACTTTTTGTGACTAAGAAAACTATACACAAACATTTTCAAGGCATTTCAAAGCAATTCATCAAGAAGTACTTGGAGTCCTTTGAAGCTTAGGTAAAAGACTACTCTTTTCTCCCTTCTCTACTTCATCTCTTCTTCTCTTCTTTCATTTTGATCAAACGTGCAATCACCCCAAAACCATTTTGGGACATGACACCAAAGGCCACTTCATTCTATTGAAGTTGGTCAAGGAGTTATCTCCCTACATTCCAAACACCCCCTTTTAAACCCCTTTTTATCATTACAAAGAATAGGAAGAACATTTTATTTATGTAGACTTTGATCAAGCAAGACCAACATTAGTTGGGCGAGATGGGTGTTTAAGTACTTCCCTTCTCGTAACCTAACCCCCGAACCTCATAACAAGAATCTCTATTTTCGTAATAAAACTTAGGCTAAATATTAGGTTTTCTTATGTTCCTCTAAAACATAGGTGGCGACTCTACAACTAAAACACAAATAGACATCCTAGGACCACCCGCCGCTCTAGCCAAGCGCGTGGGCCCCTCCCGGGGTATCTACAGTGGTGACTCTGCTGGGGAATGAGGGAACTACTAGAGAATAGGAAAAAAGAGGCAAGATGGGAATGTCAACATATTAACTCGATCCGGGCGAGTCATAGCAAGCAACCCCACTACTTCTGCACCAAGCACCTCTTCTCCAAGATCGCAAACTCGCGACACTCCCTTCAACTCAAGAAGACTCAAGCCAACATCTCCATTTGGTAACTCATCGCATCTTCAAAGAAGCACCGATATCTTGTCATCAGCAATCTTGACGACACATCAGTCTCTCCAGACACCACTCCCGAGGACCTTACTGCAATGATAGGCCACATACATTTTGGCAATGTCATCACTTTTGCCGATATGGACCTCCCACCATTTGGGTCCGATCATAATGAGGCTATCTATCTAAAAGTAAGGGCAAGGTGGAGACCTATTTCAAGAGTCTTGGTTGACGGTGGTTCCGCACTCAACTTAATGCCCGGCTGAATCATGGGTATACTGGGGCTTAAAAGCTCATATTTAAAGCCTTCTACGCAAGTAATTCGAGGTTACGACAGCACTGCCCGTACAGTCATGGGTATGGTGGAAATAGACATTGAGTTTGGGAGCATGGTTATATCCGTCCCATTTCAAGTACTCGATGTCCCCTCCTCATTCAATTTGCTCTTGGGCCGACCATGGATACACAGTTCTAATGCCGTCTGTTCGACTCTCCATCAGTGTGTCAAGTTCAGAAATGGGGATGAAATAGTGACCGTCATGGCAGAAAACATCACTATCCATAGGAAGGGGGAACCCGTTCATCAAGTACAACATGGGTTAGAAGACTCCACCCTCTCCGGCGTCTCAATAAACGCCATCGACGAACAAGGGGGAAACGGATCAAGGATCCTCGGCAACCACAAAGTCCTCCGCATGATGAGGAACATGAATTACTTTCCCGGTTTAGGCCTAGGGAAATATCAACAAGGGAGAATGCAACCCGTAGAGGTCACCTTCGTCAAGAAGAAGTTCGGTTTAGGATATGAACCTTTTGAGGACGACTTAAAATACGAGCAAGCCGTCAATAATGAGAAAGCTCGAGCTTGTAGAGAAGGCCGTTACTATGAAATTCCAAACTTAAGGCCTTACCGCAAGACACTAAATGGCTACTTTGTCCGCCAGGGGGAAGATGTCCCATACATGATCTTTCCCGAGCTATGGGTTAACAGTAAGGGTGTCAGAAAGCCCATCTCGAAATTTTTTCCGATTGTGAGATTCAGAAATCCGAAGGGGAACCAACTCCCATGTCACCCCGAGAATGGTGGGGGAAGAAAGTTACCATAGAGGCCAAAACAGAGATTACCGTGGGGGAGGAGTTAACTAATCTACCCTCCATGTTCGAAGAACTTGCCATCATGGATGAGTGCCAAGTTAATGCCATCTACGACACCGACACTAGAAGGGAAACTATCCGCGAGATAAAGCCGAGCTCCGAGTCGATCAACAATTGGTATTTTACAAAGGGGCCCGTGGCATCTGAGGAATTCTTGGTCAAGAAAATGGGTTGCATCCCGCGCAAAGTTACAAAGGAAAACTTGTTCACATTCACTTTCGAGTCTGAGAGTCTCCGATACCCTCACCCAAGAGGATATGGAGGCAGTAGCTGAACGTGTGTTCCCTTTCTTTGTTAATGAAAAATTTGATCTTTCTGAGTACCCCGAGATTGAAAATATCGTGAATGATAAATTAACTAATAATGAATATAATGAACTAGTTAATAACGATTCAAATAATGATGAAATAGACCACGAAAACACAACATACTTAAATGAACTTGCTTAACAGGTCCGTAGTCATGGTAAAAATGGTCCAGGGGCTGACGAAGAATTGCATGTTGTTAATCTGGGTACCGCTGAGGATCCGAAAGAAACCAAGATCGGAAGCTTCTTCAAGGGGGAAGAGAAACACAGATTGACTGCACTGCTCAGAGAGTTCGTGGATGTATTTACATGGTCATACAAAGACATGCCGGGTTTAGACAGAAAGGTTGCCGAGCACAGAATTCCGATCAGAGACGATGCTAAGCCGATAAAGCAGAACCTCAGAAAGATCAAGCCAGAATGGTCTTTAAAAGTCAAGGAAGAGATAGAGAAGCTTCTCAGTATGGGCTTCATCAAGGTTATTGAATATCCGACATGGCTAGCCAACGTGGTGACAGTCAGAAAGGCTAACGGCAAGGTCCGTGTTTGTGTGGATTTCCGGGATTTGAACAAAGATTCTCCAAATGATGACTTTCCACTACCCAACATCGATATGCTAGTCAATTCCACTACTGCCTACGAGGTCCGCTCATTCGTGGATGGTTTCACTGGGTATAATCAGATTCTCATGCCATTTGGGTTGAGGAACCCTGGGGCTACTTATCAAAGGGCTGTGACGGACTTGTTCCATGACATGATTCACAAGGAAATTGAAGTCTATGTGGACGACATGATCATCCATTCAAAGGGGAGTGACAGTCAACATTTGATCGATCTCCGCAAGTTATTCGAAAGGCTTCAATAGCACAAGATGAGGCTCAACCCCGTAAAGTGCACCTTTGGGGTTATCCGAGGCAAAGGTCTTGGCTACATGGTCACAGAAAGGGGAATTTAAGCAAATCCTTCAAAAATCAAGGCAATCATTGATATGCCTCCTCCAAACTGGTCGAAATGGGTTCAAATTTATAGCTGTTGAAGAATCCTGTACAGAAAGAAAGGGGCTGTAAATCAGCATCCCAGACGCGGGCGACTCCGCCCTTAGATATGAAATGCGCGAGCATCCCATGCCCTATTCTAGGCGCGCGCGCCTTTGACAAACGGCCGAACAGAACAGGCCTTGTCAGTTCAGCAACAGCCCAGTCATTTCAACGCCTTCAACCTGCAAACAGTTCAAAATTCGCAGCAACAAAGCAACATTCAACAGCACTAAGTGGA
Organism: Campanula takesimana; assembly: GCA_026119855.1. Classification (NCBI taxonomy): domain Eukaryota; kingdom Viridiplantae; phylum Streptophyta; class Magnoliopsida; order Asterales; family Campanulaceae; genus Campanula; species Campanula takesimana. The sequence goes on from JAOWBW010000401.1 coordinate 115,730, forward strand.
ACACTTTGGGCACACATTTGTTTGTAAAGAGTCGACACCTAAGATCGAGTCTAAATAAAAAATAACAAATGTAGATAAATAGCTAAGATTGTAAATACTTGTTATTTGTTACATGTTAAATAAAAAATTGTTTTCAGGCACTCATCCTCCCTACTCTGAATCATCATCAGCGGCGCTGTAATCACCCTCATCACCGCTCTCAATCTCTTTATCATCATCAGACTCTTCTTCAGACTCCTCAACCGTGATCCCATGACAGGGTCTCTTTGGCACCGGCACTGAGGAACTGGCACCGCCACGGCTAAGGCTCCGACTCAGTAACCGCCTCGCTGAGGTGACAGCATCATCAACATCCAGAGCAGCATTTCTGCAACCACGCCCCATACCGTGAGCTCCCCGAGCAATGCCTCTAGCAGCTCCAGACACAGTCCCTGCAGCCTCCCTGGTCAGGTTCGCCATGTCTCTGCACAACTCCAGCACCTTCTCCTCCAGCTGGCGCAGCCTCCTCCACATCCCCTTGTTCTAACGGCCACCAGCACCTGTCACAGCAGAAAACAAGATGCTATATCAGTGTGCTGAAGTAAAGGGATTGGAACAGAAAATGGGCCATGATCAGAAATGTACAGAAAACATAAAGTCATACCACGGCAGTCTGGGTGGGAGGGTCCCTCTCTGGTGACATCTCCTCTGGAACTATCTCCCTATGCTCCTCAACAATCCCAAAGTTCGAGTATGTATAATACGAAGGAGGCAGAGGAGGATCAAAGCAATAACCTGCATCGATCGGGTAGAACTGAGTAGAGGTAGAAGGAGCAGGCTGTGTTCCCTAAGGATCGGCATACATGAAACCCTGCATCAGATGGTTTTCCCTGAACAGGCCATAGTCCTGATAAAGAAGGACGAAAGGGGTAGCATAAACCCCTGCCATATACATGGCCCTATCCACCTCAGAAAGTGCCCCCCACATACGAGGGCAGAAAGGAGGAAAATCAGGAACCGCCGGCCTAGGCGGGTTATGGTAATCCACCATCTGGCTCCCATGCTGCCATAATACTCTCTCTCCCAAGTACATAGCCATACATTCCATAGAGCTCTTCAGAAGTCTCGAGCGGGTGGGTAGCAGGGTGTGCTCTATGCTACCATAAATCGGTCTCCAGGGAAACAGTGACTGAGACACAGACTCGAGCCTCAGGCCATCCAAATACTGCCTGGTTGAAACCAAGCCAATGGGGACGGTGCCGGTCTTAACATTTCTGGCCTTGTAAGACCCCCTCACAAAGTCATGTTACTGGGGCTGACCCTCCCTCGCAATCCTGAAATCTCTCATGCCCAGAACGGTAAAAGCCCATAGCTGCAAACAGAAACAAAGACAAGATTAATGACAGTCAAGAGTGCAGATAAAGACAGAAACATGGAAAAAGGGCAAAGTGGCAAATATACCTCTCAAACGAGAGAAAAGCCCGTGATAGAGCTCCTAGTCCAACGACTGGTCAAATCCATGCCGTGGTAACAAGCAGCCAGACCCGCTGCACCCCAGTTGTACTGAGCAGCCTGGTCTAAGTAAATCAGAAGGTCCAATAAGGACAAAGCAGCAGAACTTCCCCTATTTGCGAACAGGGTGTGGGACAAAGCAAACCAAATAAAGCACCGGGACACCGCCTCGACCCTGTCAGTGGTAACTCCCCGAGACTCAGCTGAAAGGACACTAAAGTAAGCTCAAAATTTCCCCCAATTCACTCGGGAATTCTTCACCATGAACTCACAGTCGACCAAAGCCAACAGCTCAGCAGGCGTCCTAGCAGTCCCACTGACACCATAAGGGACAGCAACCCCAGAAAAAGGAAAACTGGTCAGAGCCGTAAAGTCAGTTGGGGTCATAGTCACTTCCCCCGTCGGCAAGCAGAAAGTGTGGGTAGTATCCCACCATCTCTCCCTCAAAGCCTGAATCACATCAGGATCATTCTTCAGCGACGGTAAACTGGTAATGAAAGGGCCAAAGCATGTAGCGGCCACCCGAGTCTGTATATTCTTGGAAAATTTCCTCCATACCGAAACGGGTGCCTGAGCCCCACCTCGAATTTTGGTCAGACGGTTCAACCTCTGAAAGGAAACAAGAGACAAAGAAAAATTCATCAACAAAATAGCTAGAAAATGGCCAAACCCAACATAAAGAAATTCAACAAAATTACTACGTGCAAACAAGTGTGTGAACATGTAAATGGGTGTCCAAGTATTCCCTTCGCAACAAATCAACAAGGGTAACAACATGCAGCCATCAACAAAGAGTACTGTAGCAGTATTACGGGCAACAATGATATGGCCCTAGAATGCGAAAAATCGACAAAGGAAGGGTAAAATTCTTACCAATCCCGTAGAAACAAAGTGGTAGATATGAGTATGAGACTCATATGTAAGCAATCTCGGGTCTATGGCCTCAACCCCAATTTCTGCCTCCTCGCCCATGGGCATCTCAAAAGGAGGAGTTTGATGAGAACTCGTCATGATCTCACGTTAGAATGGTCTCAAATGAACAAAGGAAATATTTTGGGATGTTTTCCTCACGAAAATTTGACTCAGAATGCAGAGAGTTTGGGCAATTTTTGGACTTGGCTCGAACAGAATGAGCAGTTTCTGAATATATGTTCTGAACTTAAGCGAGATGTGCACGCCTCCTGATAGTCTTATGAGACGCAGGCGCGTCCCACAGCAATACCCAGACGTGCATGCCTCCCGTCTCCTGTCAGGCCCAGGTGCAAGTTCCCATGCAGGAATAAATACATCAAATCAATGTTCATCCAACTCCCATCTGAGTATTCAGCTCTACCTCAGGGCATTTCAAGTACAAAAACTCCGCAACGGACATCATTAAATCCGACGGTTACAAAAGTCAAAGTCAATAACAACATTTTCCTCTCTAAAGGGAAAACATCTTTTCGGTCCACGGTCAACTGTGCATGTACCCCACAAATTCAACAGCAAGTACAGCTCTGGATAGCATACAACTCAACAAAGTCTACTCAACAAACTCACATTCATCGGCAAACGGATCCTCAGATCTCGCCAGGTCTTCTCTCGACTTTAAATGGCGGCAAACGGATTCTCGGATCTCGCCAGGTCTTCTCTCGACTTTAAATGACGGCAAACGGATCCTCAGATCTCGCCAGGTCTTCTCGCAACTTTAAATGACGGCAAACGGATCCTCGGATCTCGCCAGGTCTTCCCTTGACTTTAAATGACGGCAAACAGATCCTCGGATCTCGCCAGGTCGTCCCTCAACTTTAAATGACGGTAAACGGATCCTCGGATCTCACCAAGTCTTCCCTCTACTTTAAATGACGGCAAACGGATCCTCGGATCTCACCAGGTCTTCCCTCGACTTTAAATGACGGCAAACGGATCCTCGGATATCACTAGGTCTTCTCTCGACTTTAAATGACGGCAAACGGATCCTCGGATCTCGCCAAGTCTTCTCTCGACTTTAAATGACGGCAAACGGATCCTCAGATCTCGCCAAGTCTTCTCTCGACTTTAAATGATGGCATACGGATTCTCGGATCTCGCCAGGTCTTCTCTCGACTTTAAATGACGGCAAACGGATCCTCGGATTTCGCCAAGTCTGCTCTCGACTTTAAATGATGGCAAACGGATTCTCGGATCTCGCCAGTCCTTCATCAACAAAAGTCTCTCACATAGGGAGCGCATCTCTATCCCTCGCAATTTCAAATTCTTGTTTTCATCGAGTCTTTGATTTTTCTTAGTGATGTCCTCGGCGGGTGTACTTTCCTTTGTCGACGCGTTTTGCTTTGCAATCCACGTCACCGAGGGGCTCTGTAGACAACCCTCCTTGGACCGCTCACCCTGATTGCACGGTTGATCTTGTGTTTCTCCTTATTTTAAGTGTTTCTCATTAGTTTCTGTTACTTCCGTTATGTTCCTAACTAACTTCGTTAAGTCCAAGGGCTAAACTGAATAACAGGGCTAACTTTCCAGTCCATTCTGTAAAAAAAGCGATCTTAAAGTCGCGCGCCTCCCCTCGTAGGGGTCAGAAGCGCGCGCGTCCCGCCATCAAGGCAGGAGGTGCGCGCACCTGGGTGTCAGTTACATATTTCTGTCCAAGAAGCCCTCCCTTGCTCATTTTACATGATTTTCCTGGGAAACTGATCTTTGTGACTTCGTTTTGGCACCAAAAACATCCAGTTTTACACCTATATAAACCCCTCTAATTCATCTTTGAATGGAGGACTATTTGTGACTAAGAAAACTATACACAAACATTTTCAAGGCATTTCAAACAATTCATCAAGAAGTACTTGGAGTCCTTTGAAGCTTAGGTAAAAGACTACTCTTTTCTCCCTTCTCTACTTCATCTCTTCTTTTCTTCTTTCATTTTGATCAAACGTGCAATCACCCCAAAACCATTTTGGGACATGACACCAAAGGCCACTTCATTTTATTGAAGTTGGTCAAGGAGTTATATCCCTACATTCCAAACACCCCCTTTTAAACCCCCTTTGATTATTACAAAGAATAGGAAGAACATTTTATTTATGTAGACTTTGATCCAGCAAGACCAACATTAGTTGGGCTTCCCATCTCGTAACCTAACCCCCGAACCTCATAACAAGAATCTCTGTTTTCGTAATAAAACATAGGCTAAATATTAGGTTTTCTTATGTTCCTCTAAAACATAGGTGGCGACTCTACAACTAAAATACAAATAGACATCCTAGGACCACCCGCCACTCTAGCCAAAAGCGTGGGCCCCTCCTGAGGTATCTACAGGGGGCTCAGTAAAAAAGGGGATACACAATATCACAGAGGCCAATGGAACACAAACACCAAATAACAATGTCCATGAAATTATAAATATGAACATGCCAATGAGACTCATTTCGTAATTCCAACCAATCATACGTTACAGTCTGATGTCTTAATTATGTTCGGGTCTAGTGACTTAACAATGATACTCAAATTCAATCGTTGGCCGCCCTCTCGGAGCCAGACCCAACACAAGCACAATAACCAAGTCCACTGCTACCGTTACATAATTAGCTACATCGAAACTATTCCATATAACTAATCTCATCTTTCATATCAATAACACATTTTAGCATGTTTTCAGATATAACCGTAATATTTATGGACCAAAGCCAATATCAACGCAATAATCAAGTGAGACCGAACAAATATTATACGTATCAATAAAATGAGTACTACGATAAGACAGGTATAAAAGAAAGTGACACAGAATCAATACTGCGTAGTCACCCTTACCTCAAAATAACTAAAAACAGATCACCAATTATTTTACCACACTCGGAAATGTGTCGACACTAAATTCCATGCGCCTTACTTCTTCTCGTTCTCAGACAAGCTCAAGACCAAAGTTCTCTCATTCTCTTGGTTATAAATTCTAACAAATGATGTTTCAATATATACTAGGAGTTTAACAATGAGTCAACAATGAGAAATAACTAAATTAATACACCTCAAGCTTTAAAATTTGATTGGTTGGTGACATCGGTATGAGTGTATAGGTATCTTGGTCGGGAATAAATTATGATCTACATATTATGATAATTCAAGGGAAGTTGTGTATATTGGTATTTGGAAGTGGTATATGTTTTTGTTTTGTGTTCAACAGGAAATTGAAAATGAGGAAAGGAATAAGACTACAAAAGTGGTAACATTTACCTTATTGTGCTTAAATCCAATGATAATTTGGGTACATTTCTTATATGTTTTAAATACCTTTCATTTTATGAATTGTATTTTGTTTTATATATTGTATGCTTCCGCACTTATATCTTTTGGGTTATCTTACTGAGTTATACTCATTTTTATTTGTTTCAATGTTAAAACAGGTAGATGTTGGTCCCAAAGGGCAACAAGGGTATGGAAAATAGCTAGAGGGGGGTGAATAGCTGTTTTAAAATTCTTTTCATACCCTTGAAAATTCAATGGCGAATGCTCACTTAATCAAATAAGCGTTATGAAATGCGCCTAGATGAGTGAGTGAAATGCACAGCGGAATAGTTAAGTAAAGTAGACGCAAATGATTAAAAGGGGCGCAACACACACTCTAAGTATTTTGGCTCAAAGTGGGTGAAAAAAGGAACTAAGGCAAATGATATAACAAACACAACACAATTCAGTTCAATCAATCTACAATGAGTAAACAAGCAAATAGTGAGATAAGATAATAACTTGAAAGAAAATGACAAGAAATTAATACGCGCTATTTGGAGAGGTTCGATAAATGAAAGATCTACGTCCTCTACCAAGATGGTTAGTCTTGGATTTCTAATGGAGATCTTATATAATGAGTGAGTGTTACAAATTACAATCGTTTGAGCTTATATACTAACTCAAGATCTAATATTCTATGAAAGAACAAATCCTAGACAATAACCGATGTATCTTTAAAAGAAAGATCTAAGTGATCGAACTTAAAGAGGTGCGTGTGTGATTTTAGATTCAAGGCTCTTTAGATCTTTAAGATTAAGAGCACAAGAAAACTAAAGTGTTTTTGCTTGAGGATCTGGGCTAAGGATGAAGTTATGAAGATGTTCTTGAGAATTCTGGAAAATCAAAGGCAATCTTTAAATCTTCAACAAATGCTTGAGAGAGAAATTCTGAGATTCTTAGCAACTTCAAAACGTTTGAAGTTATGGGGTATTTATAGTAGAGCCCCAAAAACTAGCCGTTGGAAATCCCTTGTGGATAAGGTTAAAGGACAGATGTGCTGTCGCTCAATGAGTGGAGCACGTGTCCTTTTATAGCCGTTAGACACATAACATAAATATGAACGTTATGGACAAGTGTCCTTAGATGCGGGTGCATACGTGTTATTCTTCCATCATTGGATCATTGGCGTAGTTTGAATTCCTTCAAGTCTTCAATAAATCACCAAGTGTTGAATCATTTAAAAATGAGGCGCGTTGAGCCTTTGGGGCGCGTGGGCGTGTTGAGCCAACTGGGTCGCGTGGGCGTGTTAAGCCATCTGGGGCGCATGATCAAAGCTAGGCGCATGATCATGCGCACGCGCCAAGGGCGCGTATGGCGCAAGAGAGGGCGCATGGGCGCGAGGCTCAATTTTTAACTTGTGATTTTTCTTCAATCTTGACCTTCTTGCCCTATTCCTAAGCCTATTCTATTACAATGGACTACCTAAAAAATGAAGTATAAATACTTCTTAAATGTGGGTCTAAAGCCCATGAAATAAAACTTAGGTAATGGATCAATCAAATCTAATCAATCCTATTACATTGAAACTGAGATATAAGTGGGCATACCCAACAATCTCCCCCTATTTGATTGATGCCATTACCTACTATATCAGGGACAAACATTATACTTGATAATAACATGTCCAAATAAATGAAATTGGTAAATCATGTCTCAAGTTAATGCACACACTAGTCCAAGATATAGATTTCTAATCTATTCCAATAAAGATTAAACATTAAAAATGGAAAGATAGAACATAGTTTAACACATTCAAAGTGATATATGAGTTTTGGTTTGAAATGTGTTTAAACAAAGTTTAAACTCAATGCATGAAAATATGAAACAGTTCAAACATGATGCATATGATTTTAAACAATAGATTCATTGTTCTACAAACAAGAAGTTTGAGTGAACAAGGTTTGTAATAAACAGTGATGCTTTGTTCTCATTAAAACTCGAAATATAGGAGTTGGTGATTACAAGTTTTCAATGGAACAAAAATCAAAAGGTGCTAAAACAGTTAAGCACAAAATCACTAACAGAAAGTTTCTTAATCCACTAAAGATTCTAATAACTTACAATCACAAGAAACTAAGGGTTAGGAGGAGGCACATCATCTTCCTTTAATCCTTCTTCTATCTCTTTCACGGAGCGCTGAATCTGCTTGGACATTTGAAGATTATGGCTGACAACACCATGAGTATCAGTGACACCATCTCTAATGTAGCGCAGATGATCAACATTGATGTTTTGATACTCATCAATGGTGCGCTGAGTGATGGACTGCTGTTGTGAAAAGTTTTCAGTGAAGGCTTGAAAGTTTGCTTCAACAGCAGCTTGGGCAGTGAGTATATCAGCAGAAACTCTATCTGTGAACCTGTCTGCACTGGAATGCGCTGCATTGAAATGAGTGACAATTAATTCCTTCAAAAATCAATCTTTGAGAGCAGGGAATTAATGTCAACATGCGCGCCAGGAGCAGAGCTGGAAGAAGGCGCAAGGGATTCAGGAGCTGAAGGCACATGGGATTCGGGAGCTTTGGGTTCTGCGCCAGGATCAGCACCATATACTGTTAAACCCAGGATTTCTAGTTCATCCTTAACTTCTTTGAGTTTATCAACAACAATCAATAATTTTTGGGTATCTCCAGCCACCATCTCAAATAACTTCCTTATATCACCTGTTATATTCAACTCTACCTCCCTTATGGCGTTAATGAAATCTTGGCCATCAGTGAGTTTGATGCCACCGTCTATACGTTCATGTAGGGAAGCAAGAGTACCTTTGAATAGCTCATTCATTTGATCTATAGCATCATTCCACTGTTGAGGAGTAAGGAAATGTTTGTCCTTGATATTAGCAATTATGCGTGCCATCTCCCCCTTAATAGCAATAATCTCATCAGCTTGCTGAGTAAGCATAGAAGTATGAAACTCCATCTGAGAATTAATATGAGCTTGGCCTTGCTGAAGTTGCTGTAAAAGTGAAATAACCACACTCATGTCAGGAGTGGGAGGAGGAGGAGCAGGAGTAGGTTGAGGCGCAGTAGAAGAGGAGCGCCTAACTGTTGATGGAGTAGGAGCGCGAGGAGAAAGAAGATAGTCATCACTTGAAGTAGGCTCTACTGAAATAGTTGGGGGCGCAGAATCACGAGGAGGAGGCGCAGAAGGTCTCTTATGCCTAATCAAGGGCTCTGGCTCCCCCTGAACTTGATCATCACTCAAGTCGCCAAAAAGTTCATCAGATAGCTTATCTTTGAGTGCTTGGCGCTCAGCAGAGAGTGGTTCTGGAGTTAGTTTCTGAACTGGAGCAGGAGCAGAAGTTTTTGATGGAGGCGTACGAACATTAGGAGGTGCATTAGGAGCAGGCGCGCGTACATCAGCGCTAGACCCTACGCCTTTGCGCCTTTCAGACTTGGATAAATCAACAGCCTGTTTCAATCTGTAGTCTTCATCCCTCTTTTTCTGCGCTTCCAGTCTACTGGCTTCCTTAGCGCGTTTAAGCTCCTTTTCTTCTTCAGTTTCAGTTCGAGGGCGCTTAGGTGGTCTGCTTGTACTTTTAGCAATCCCTTTGCCTTTACCCTTTTCTGCACCTGGAGCAGTTCTTGTTTCTGCACGGGGCGTAATATGTTCTGCGCGAGGTGCAACATCAGGTTCTGCGCCATCTACTTCTTCATCTGACTCAGTGGCTTCATCAACCAAGGCTTCACCTCGAACCCTAGGCGCGCACTTTGCCATGCGCCTCTTGAGAACCAAGTTAGCCTTACCAAAAATAGGCACATCGTCAGACTTGATCAGCATTGGCATTTAAGAACTGTGCCAGAGTAGGATTTGTCATGAAGAGTTTGGTGAGGATATGGCAATGATTCTTGAACTTTGTCTTGCCCACATGCTTGTTCTTGTTATACTTAGCAACTTGTTCCATCAAGGTTTTCATCAACACTTGAGGCCAGTTGAGCCTTGACCGACCCATAATCGCTGCAGTGTACTCCCACTGTTCAACAGTGAATCTGTTCACATTACCCTTCTTGAACACAATGGAGGTACCAACGAGATGTGCGATGTGCGCTAAGAGGTCGCCACCATCTCGTATTTCAACTGCCTTGATATTATTCTGCAAACTAGAATGCGAAGGAAGGTCTGCGCTATCAAATTCTGAGCTGCAGGCACGTAAATCATAGATTTCCCTGCCACACTTAGTTCCCCTGTGATGGGAAACTCAAGTAGATTCCTGATAGAAGTGTAAGAAATACTGACTGGAACATCATGAACAATAGCATTGATTCTATAACGAGTATGACCAGGAGTCTCTGTTGGAATCTCTACAATTTCAGCAGTGGAAAAGAAATCATCTACTAACAGAGGCGCATAGTAGGGTTGATCCATAGTGAATAAAGGGAGAAGCCCAGCAGTTCGTATATAAGCTATCACATCGATGCCCATTGGGTCAGCAGATAACTCTGCGACATCGAATGTCTCACCTGGTTTGAAATTTGCAGGATCCTAAAACAATAACAATGATTTAAGTTAGGAGTGTATCAGGCGCATAGAATCATAAAATGAGCAAAGTAAAAGGTAGGCGCATAGAATGAGTTAGGCGCAAGAGTTATAAACAACAAAGGCGCGTAGTTAATAGGCGCATAGAATTTACAAGGCGCATATTATAGTTCTATGATAAACACTAAGGGGAAAATTAAAGATAGAAAAATTTGACTAAGTATAGGAATAGGCGCATAAGATATTAGGCGCATATTGATATGAGGCGCATAAGGATAGAGGCGCATAAGAGCAATAGGCGCATAATCAAAATAGGCGCATAGAATTAGACTTAGGCGCATAACTATGTGTAAAATTCAAACTTAGTATAAAACACACAGGAACACACAAACACGTGCAAATCAAAAACATGCAAGCAATAAGGATCAAAACAGGAAAATTATGAAAAACAAGTGTTGAAAATTTTGAAACCCAAGTCATGCAAAAATAACGAAGAACACGAAGAACATGTCTTGAGTGCTCGAAGAACACCAAGAACACATAAATCATGAAACTTCACCAAATCAAGCACATAATATGTCAAAAATACCGCATGAACGCAAGGATCACAAAAATGTAAACCAAAACAAGTAAAAATTAACAACAAATCCAGAAAATGGATTCAAAGATCCGAAATTTTGAAAAGTCCAAAAATGGAAAAACTTCAGATTTGCAAAATATAGAACATTGATCGTTGAAAAGGTTAGTATAAACGATTCTAAATCACCAAACAAACATAACCTAACAAACGATTTCGAAAACGGAGCACCGAAACAAAATTAATCAAAGAAAGTGACATCCGGGTTTTTTTAAAAAAAATACGTGAACTCAGAAAAAAAACGAAAAAAATAAAGCACAATATTAAGAGATTAAGGTTAAGAAATTCATACCATCTCGTCTTGATTTGCTTTGGTAGATCGTTTAGGACCCATATATATAGAGAGAGAGAGAGAAGAGAGAATGGAGAAGAAATAAAGAAAATATTGAGAGAAAGAGAGAGAGAGTCTGACTGAGAGAGAGTAGAGAAGTTGGTGAAGAAATAGGGGAAATGATGAAAAAAGAAATGAGTGGGTTAGGGTTATATATATAGAGTTGCTTTTTGGATAAAATTGGAAGATCAAAGAATGGGTAATAAATGAGGTATTTTGGGAAAAGACAAGCATTTATGAGGGGTTTTAAGGATGTGATGGCTATTAAATGCTGAATGACCTAAAGTGTCATGATGTGACAACTTGGGTTAAGAAAAACTGCTCCACTTCCCTTATAAGTGTATGAGCAATTTTGATTAATTTTTGCACAAACCCCAAAAACATCTGTTTTGGTGTAAGTTTGGGGTGCAAGACATATATATCCCCAGAAAATAATTTTTTTTTGAAAAACGAAAAATGAAGGAAAAAATAATTGCATAAGTACCTTTGAACAATTATGGAATGTCAAAAGACAAAAATTCCTATAATAAATGATAAGAATTAACTCACCTGGTACTTGTGACATTGAATACGTTCAATCATTGAAGAATTAAATGTTGGAGCATTGATTTAGCCGTTTTCATAAATGGGCGCATAAGGGGCGCATGCAGCTCAGATGCGCGCAGAAATGGTTGGGTCGTGATAGACACTAGGCGCGCAATGAGAGTGAGGCGTGCAGAAGCAATGGGCCCACAGTGAGTTTCCTTGAAACTTTGAAATTGATTTAACTTTTGTACCTAGTATACTCATAACTCAACAAAACATAAAATCATTAGTAATAACAAAACTATATGGAATTAGTTGAGTTCAAGCATACCCATTTCACCTCTCAAAAAGATGAACCGTTTCGCGTCAAGTGCTTTCGTTAGAATGTCGGCAATTTGATAGTCGGTTCCCACGTGTTCTAAATGAATATTTCCTTTCTCCACGTGGTCTTTGAGGAAGTGATATTTGATGTCGATGTACTTGGTCTTTGAGTGCATGACAGGATTTTCAGAAACCACAATGGTTGATGTATTGTCGCAGTAGATGGGACAATTTTCTTCGATTATATCATAGTCCACCAATTACTGCTTCATCCATAGAATCTGACAGCAACAACTTCCCGCAGCGATATATTCTGCTTCCGTTGTTGATACAGATACTGAAGCTTGTTTCTTACTCGTCCATGACACAAGTCGATATCCGAGGAAATGACAAGTGCCACTTGTGCTTTTCCTATCAATTGTGCACGCTGTATAATCTGCATCTGAATAACCTACAAGTTTAAAGTTCGAATCTTTGGTGTACCAAAGTCCAAGGTTAACAGTGCTGGAGAGATATCTTATGATACGTTTCACAGCAATTAAGTGCGCTTCTCTAGGGTCAGATTGATAACGAGCGTAAACACAAACACTAAACATAATATCGGGCCTACTAGCAGTAAGATAAAGGAGTGAGCCAATCATACCTCGATAAAGCGTTTGACCAACACGTTTACCTTTTAAATCTTTGTCGAGTTTGTTGCCGGTGGCCATTGGAGTGTCGTATGATTTAGCATTCTCAAGTCCAAACTTCTTGATTAAATCCTTTGTATATTTGGCTTGATTGATAAAAATTCCTTCATTCATTTGCTTGATTTGAAGCCCGAGGAAAAATGTGAGTTCTCCCATCATGCTCATTTCAAACTTGCTCTTCATTAGTTTCTCAAAGCCCTTGCACAACAATTCATTAGTAGAACTAAATATAATATCATCAACATAAATTTGAATAAGTAATTTATGACCATTATGTTTGGCAATGAAAAGAGTTGTATCGATTTTACCGTGAGTGAAGCCTTTTTCAATGAGAAACTTTGATAGTGTATCGTACCATGCTCTTGGTGCTTGTTTGAGCCCATACAAAGCTTTCTGGAGTTTGTACACATGATTTGGAAATTGTGAATCTTCAAACCCAGGTGGTTGAGCTACGTAGACTTGTTCTTAGAGTTCACCATTTAAAAACGCGCTCTTCACATCCATTTGATATAGCTTGAAGTTCTTGTGAGCGGCGTAAGCTAAAAATAATCTGATAGCTTCAAGTCTTGCTACGGGTGCAAAAGTTTCATCGTAATCAATGCCTTCTTCTTGCCTATAGCCTTATGCAACCAATCTTGCTTTGTTTCTCGTGATGGTTCCATTCTCATCAATCTTGTTTCTGAACACCCATTTCGTACCAATCACTCCTTGATCATTTGGTCTTGGAACAAGACTCCAAACCTTACATTGTTCAAATTGATTGAGTTCTTCTTGCATTGCAATAACCCAATTAGGATCTTGGAGCGCTTCATCAGCCTTCTTTGGTTCAATTTGAGAGATAAAAGCAGTGTAAGCATCAAAGTTTGTAGCTCTCCTTGTACGAACACCAACATTTAGATCACCAATGAGGTAAGTTAGGTTGGGTTTTAGTAACTTGAAGGTCTTCAATTGGTACATCTTCACCAGATTCAAAATCATCAAAATTTGGGGGATGAACTGGTTCAGAATTGAAACTAGGGTAAACACCATATGCAGCAGTAGATATAGGCGCTTGAGAAGAATCAAGAGGCGCAACATTAGAAGGAGGCACAGCTAATGATTCATTTGGCACGCCATATGAGGAATTTGGCGCATTTGATGTAGATGGATTTCCTTGAGTTGATAGATTCTGTTCAAGTATAGGCGAATCATAAATAGGAGCACCTGTTTCATTAAGCTCAACAGAATCATCAGCAACATTTGGAGCCAAATGTGGCTCAAGGAGAGAATGTTCATCAAATGTAATATGTACAGATTCAACTATCACTAATGTAGATCTATTAAAAACGTGAAAAGCTTTAGAATGTTTGGCATACCCAACAAAAATACCTTCGTCGGCTTTGGCATCGAATTTACCTCTATGTTCGTTTCCGTTGTAGAGGATATAACATTTGCAACTAAATATCTTGAAGAATGCAATGTTGGGAGTTCTACTGCGCCAAAGTTCATACGGAGTCTTGTTGTGAAGTTTGTTGATGAGGGAACGATTTTGAGTAAAACTGCCACGACCCGAAAACCCGCCTCTATTTTCTAATAATAAATATCTAATTATTTATTTATTTCTTATTTAATTGTTTAAATTATTATTTAATTAATAATTTATGTGTGCATTTTATGTGTTATAATAATTTATACCTAGCATTTTATTTGGGCCATTTGTGCTAGTGTAGTATTATTTGGTCTTAATGGTTAGTAGGAAGTATTAGAGTTGTGTAGTTAGTGGGGAGGGGGTCTAAGTGTAAGTTTTTGGAAAATAACTCATCATCTCCCTACTCCCTCTCTTCTCCCTCACCTCTTCCTCACCCTACTCCATTCCCAGCACACTCTCTCTCTCTCTCCTTGGCTATTTGGGTAAGTTTTTCTTCTCTCCCTTCTCTCTTCATTTTCATCCTCTTCCTCTCATCTTTTCTTATTGCTCATTTTATGAAATGTGCTTGGATCGTCGATAGGATCATAGGGAGCTAAGAATATTCGAATTCCGTCAACTTTGAGAAATCCGGGTAAGTTGCTTTTCCCCCATTTTATGCTAGAAATGCTACTCCATGTTTATTTGATGATATGAATGCTATTTGTTGCATCTTGGGTGGATTTGGGAGTGATTTACATTTGGTTCATCTTTGTGAAAATTTGGTATTTGAATCATCCTTGATTGAGGTTTTCTAAATGATGTTCTAGGAGTTCTTTTGGCTTCCAAATGATGTTGGTACTTTAGTTTACTTAATGGTAGTGTTAATCTTGAGTTTGGCTTGAAATGGTGAAGAGTTGGGTTTGGTTTGATTTTGGGTTGAAAATTCCCAGAATTTTGGCCGGAAATTGCCCCTCCGGGCAAGGGGGCGCGCGCACCCTTTGGGAGGGGGCGTGCGCACTCTTATGCCCCATGGTAAACAAACCTTCTGATCTTGAAGGGCGCGCGCACCATTTTCTAGGGGGCGTGCGCTCCCTCCATTGTTTCAAAACTTAAACCTTCTGATGCCATAGGGCGTGCGCACCCTTATCTCGCGAGCGCGGGCACCATCCTCTGGCCATTTTTGAATGAACCTTCTGATCCTCCAGGGCGCGCGCACCCTTTCTGCGCGGGCGTGCGCCCCCTCCGCTGTACAAGTCCTGAGCTTCATCCTCTTGTACCTTTTGTAGACAATCTTCGATAGTTCATAATTCCCTCATCCGGACTCCGTTTTAGGTGTATAAGTTATCCTTTTAAAGCTCTCCTTGAGCTCTACGAGATGAGTGAATAGTTTTGGTTGTGTGCTTGAGTTAACTGGATCTGTTGTGATCAAATGTGATATGGGAATTATGTTATCATTGTTGAGATTATTGGAACACTTTAATTGTGTGTTGTTGGTTCATTTCACTTTCTTGGTGACTTCTTGATAAGGTTCCCTACTTTGGAATCATTAGTTATTTATCGTGCTAGTATTTTATTACTTAGCCTTTATTTGAAAGTCCAGCTGGTATTTGTGTGTGTTTCGGGCGATGCAAAACATTATGATGGCACAAGCCAAGTCCATTATGATGTTGACCATTGTTTTGCCCCATTTTTTCCCTCCTCCAGATTGGCCTTAGATGTGAGATGAGCTAGCCCCTTTGTGAGCATCTTAGCTATTGGTTTTGGGCTTTAACTGTGTGTCACTGTCCCCTTATTATTATTGGTTCCGGTACCGGGGGTTTTCTCTTCAAGCTTTCATGCTACTATGAAGATGTTGATTGTTGATTATTGAAGCTGCGCAGAGACCTTTATTTGGTTCCATCAGTTGGAAAACCTTGGCTAATATCCTTTGTTACTTGTTTATTTCCGCTGCTATCTGTTAACTGATAAATGCTACGTGCTAAGTGATATTTATTATTGTTTATTGCTTATTGCATCATAGCATGTCATGTAGTTGCATTAGTAACTTATTGTGATTTATCTCACCCCCTTTCTTTTATCTTTGTTTTTCCTTAATCCCCCCAGGAGGAAAGGATTAGACTCGCTGATCACGAGGAGGACGTCGCGAGGGTTGAGCTTTTGGGCAAGTTGTTATTGGTGGGTTTACATTACATAAATGTGTAACCTTTTGGGGAATAGTTGTACCAAACTTGACGTCATTAGAATTTGTATATTTTATTATTTTGGGTGTAAGCTTGTGGAGCTTACACTAGTTTATACTTTGTTGTTCAAGTTGGATTTCAAAACTTGTGTTATCATCTTTTGGTATAAAAGGAAAATTTTTATCTTCATTATTTTAGAGTTTATTATTTAAGTCGACGTCCAGCTCGCGTACTCCGGGCCCGCGGGGTCGGGGTCACGACAAAAACATGCTCTGTTGATAGCTTCTTCCCAAAAGTACTTAGGCAATTTAGCTTCAGCTATCATCGTCTTTCCCGCTTCAATCAATGTCCTATTCTTTCTTTCCACAATACCATTTTGTTGAGGAACACCAGCGGTTGAGAAGTTGTGATCTATCCCATGATTGTCGCAATATCGAGCAACACCGTTGTTCTTGAATTCTGTTCCATTATCAGATCGAACACTAACGATGTCATCTTCTTTTTGGGTTTGGAGTAGTCTGAATAAGGTGGTCAAAATGTCATAACAATCGTCTTTTTAGATCATCATTTCCACCCATGTATATCTTGAATAATCATCCACCACAACTAGAGTATACTTGTTTCTTCTAATACTTGCGGTGGTGACTGGTCCAAATAGATCAATGTGCAGCAATTGCAAATATCTAGTAGTTGAGGGATTGGTCTTGCTGGAGAAAGACTTTTTCGGTTGTTTGCTAAGTTGACACGCGGCGCACTTCTTGTCATGATGATCAGCAACCTTGGGAATTCCTTTTACAAGATTATTCCTACTGAGTTTAGATAGATACTTGAAGTTCAAGTGACTTAAACGCTTGTGCCACAGGCAACTATTTTCGCTCACACTTTTAGCTACAAAACAAAGATTAGTACTAGAGTTCATACTATGGAAATCAATAATGTAAATATTTGTCTTACGATATCCCGTGAGTAATGTAGCTCCAGTTTTGCCATTCTTGATAAGAGATTGAGTTGAGGTAAAATGGTATTCTAATCCTTTTTCGCAGAATTGAGATATGGATAATAAATTGTTCTTGAGCCCTTCGACGAGAGAGACTCTTTCAATGCACAATTTGTCTTTCTTGAGCTTTCCATATGCTACAATTTGACCTTTGTTATTATCTCCAAATGTTACTGAGGGACCTCTTTCTTCATGAACATCTTCAAGTAAGGATTCATCTCCAGTCATGTGTCTTGAACACCTACTATCGAGAATCCATTCTTACGTTTTAGCTTTTAAAGATCCAGCCATAAAGCAAAGAACCTGAAATATAAACATTTAAAGCAGGTCCCCTTTAATCCTTTTCAGGTCCTAGTGTAGATACCCCGGGGAACCACGGCTTGGTTAGAGCGCGTGAATTACCTAGGAGGTCTACTTGATTTTAAGAGTCGCCACCCACGTTTTAGAGGAACACGAGGAAACCTAAGAAAATAGCCTTTTTTATTGATTACGAAACCAAAGATTCTTGAGATGAGGGGTTCGGGGGTTAGGTGACGGAGTGGGAAGTACTTAAACACCCACTCCGCCCCGCTTACGTGGGTCTTGCTACTTTTGGTGTTCTTATATTTACATGTCCTTCAATTGATAATATATGCTAACAACTACAAAGTAAAGATAAGGGGAAAATGAAAGCTAAATGATTTTATTGATTGAGTGTCTAATGGTTACATGTTGAATATTTGCCAAACCATTACATTAAGAGATGAAGTGGAATTAAATTAATGTTGGAATGTTGGGATGTAACCTTAGCCAAACTTCAATAGTGAAGTGGCCTTTTTGGTTGTATCCCTTTTTATGGAGATTGCATACTAGCGGGACACAAATAAATAAGAGAATAGAAAAGTTGTACCTTTAGAAAAGGGACTTTGAACTTGGACTTGAAACGATTTTTGTTGTGGAGAAATTGTTGTAGAACAATTTGTGTAGAGTCTTGTCACGAAGAACTCTTGTAGGGAAAATTTGTGTATAGAATTGTGTATAGTGTGTGTGTAAGAAAAGTTTCAAGTCTAAGAAGAAGATCCAAGAGAGGTAAAATAGAGATGAAAAGATATGAAAAAGAGGCCTAAAAGAGATGAAATGAGGTCCTTCTCCAATGGTGGATTGGAGGGGTTTTTATAGTTGAAAGGGGATGTTTTTGGTATCAAAACGGAGTCAGAAAGATCAGTTTCCCAGGAAAAATCATATAAAATGAGCAAGGGAGAGATTCTTGGACAGAAATCAGTAACTAACACACCCAGACGAGTGCGCATCCCGTATAGTCGGCGGGAGGCGTGCGCTTCTGGCCCCAAAGGGCGGAGGCGCGCGACTTTAAAATGGCGAATTTGACAGAATGGACTAGAAAGTTAACTCTGTTGTGCAGAGCCCCTCGGCGACGTGGATTGCAAATCAAAACGCGTCGACGAAAGAAAAACAACCTCCGAGGACATCGACAAGAGAAAACAAAGACTCGATAAAGCAGGAATTTGAAATTACAAAGGATAGGAGTGCGCTCCCTGTGTGAGTGGCTTAATTGATATAGAAAGGATATGGTGGGATCCGTTTACTGAAGCGGGATCCGTTTGCCGATGCGGGATTCATTTGCTGATTGCGGGATCCGTTTGCTGAGGCGGGATTCGTTTGCTGATGCGGGTTCCATTTATTGAAGCGGGATCTGTTTGCTGATGCGGGATCAGTTTGCTAATGCGGGATCCGTTTGCTGATTGTGGGATTCATTTGCTAAGGCGGGATCCGTTTGCTGAGGCGGGATCCGTTTACTGATGCGGGATCCGTTTCCTGATGGCGGGATCCGTTTGCTGATGCGGGATCCGTTTGCTGATGGCGGGATCTGTTTGCTGTTGGCGGGATCCATTTGTTGAAGCGGGATCCATTTGCTGAAGCGGGATCTGTTTGCTGAATGCGGGATCCGTTTGCTGAATGCGGGATCCGTTTGCTGAAGCGGGATCCTTTTGCTGATTGCGGGATCCGTTTGCTGAATGCGGGATCTGTTTGGTGATGCGGGATCTGTTTGCTGGTGCGGGATCCGTTTGCTGAGGCAGGATCCATTTGCTGATTGCGGGATCTGTTTGCTGATTGCGGGATCCGTTTGCTGAATGCGGGATCCGTTTGCTGAGGCGGGATCACCGTGGACCAAATTGCTCTCTAGAGCTGCAGTTGTTGTTGACTTTATCGTGGGGATGCTGGCATGGTTTACTATGGACCATTTTCTGCTGGGGATGAAGTGCCTTGAGTAGCGGATGCTGTTGACTTCGTGGTGGTACCTGTTATCTGTGTGCTTGGCAGGTATATGTGTTTGTGTAAGAAGATGCATGAAGTGTGAAATGAAGAGAGAAATTGTGCTCGTGATGCAATGTGATTTGAAAGCATTTTTGCATGAGAGAGTTTTTTAAGAATGGAGAAAGTGATTTTGTGTGCGGTGTGATTTGAGGAAAGCCTCGGGTGTATTCATACCTTCACTTACCATTGTCGCTTGATTGGAGATGGATTGCTGAAGGATGAAGAATGTCCATGCTTTGGATGGAGAATGATGATGATGAGTTGTTCTTGCCTTTGATGGAGTGTTGGCGAGATGGTATTCTGGATGATGGGAAGAACTCTTGAAGGCAATCTCCTTCTTTCTCTTGTTTGGAGATGGATGGCCCCTTTTGTGGTTGATACCCAAATGGCGGAAGGTCCATGTTGAAAATGTAGTACGGTCTTCGGTAGACGTCTTGTGGGAGATGGTGATGTCGTTGCAGATGATAAGGTCTTGTTGTGATAAAGTCTCAAACGGTATGTTTGCTCGAGTCTTCTTGAGTTGAGCCGACGGTGGATCTTCGGATGCATCCTGTGCTTTTGATCTTGGAGAAGGGGGTGCAGTACTTGCAGAAACATTGGGATTGGCCGTAACCCTGCTTATAGAGTTAACATATTGGCATTGCCAGCTATAACTCAGCCGGGTGAGTCTAGCATATTGAATCTTTTTCTTTTTCTCTAAGACTTCCTTCAGAATCTCGCTGTGAGTTCTAACAAGAATCATCAAATTCATTCATATCATCGGAGCCTTCATTTAAAACCAAGAGGCCTTTTGACTGGAAGTGTTGAGGGACCATTGAAGTTTGATCCCTTTCATGGAGCCATAAGACTACTCCCAAATTGCATTGCTCGGGTACCACTACCCAAAAGCTTGTTAATTGCGAAGCCCCAATATTGCCCTTTGCTTGTATCACTGTAATGCCGTAGCCCAAAAGATTGTAGATTGCGAAGCCCCTTGAGACCTTTCTGTATAAAGCTTCAAATGTTGATAGGGACATTGAAGTGAATTTCTTCTTGTCGAGGGAGCCTTTAAGACTTGACCGTAGCCCCTAGAGTGCCATCATTGATTGCGAGAAAGATCCATCCTTGATCGAGGGAACGAGTACGGGCACACATGACAAGAGGGCTTTTTTGACATCCCTTTTGAGAGACTTTGAGGATAGTCTCACACATCTTTCTTGAGCATAGCCCCTAGGGCTTATTGATTGTCAAATGAAGCAAAAGAAGCCCTTGTTCTTGAGTCACATAGCCCCTAAGGCGTCACCATTTGTTGAGCAAAGCAAGAGTGACTCATCCTCGTGCGAGGGAACAAACATGAGAGAACATGGCAAGAGCTACTCCATTTCTCGGGAGCCTTTCGGCGTACTTTAGAAGCACATACTTGAAGAAGCTTTGAAAACTGAGACACATATTGTTGCTATTTGCTGCCCAAGACAATTGACTAGCTAGGGATTATTTGTGCAACCTCGTGCCTTTTTATGATGGGCTCGTTCTCGGATGGGTCTTGGTTACCACGGGCCTTCTTTTCATGAACCCAAAAATGCACACTGCTGGAGAATGATGCCAATAACCCAAGACAACCTTTGATGGTGCCATATCTTGTCGAGCCTTTTGCAATCCCAAAGTTGACTTGGTGGGGAATTGACTTGCTGAGGAGACCCAATGTTGAACTTGTGCAGTTGTCTTCCTTAGAGGACGGAGATCTCCATTTCTCTTTCCCTTCTCTCTCTCACTCTCTCATTTTTTTTATGACGCACCCTGTTTTTTGCCTAGAACGCCCTTTCGGGTTTTCAATCTAGCGGGCATCTCTTTTGCGTATTCACTTTTTTTTTTGACTCGATTAATGAGGAAGTGTGCATTGACTCTGGCTGAGGAGATAAGACATGTGATTTTGCGGTGAAGACCTCTTGTCACTAAATATGAGTGACATTGACTTGACTAGGGAAGTGTCCCTAGTATTGACTTTGCATATATTTGTTGAATGACTCACGAAGGCAAGTAAGTCATTAAGAGAGAAGAGAAGTTAAGCCCCAATTTGATTGCAAGAAATTGGGAGTATGAAGAAAGAATAGAAGCCCTAGACTCGACAAGGAACGGAAAGCGATTCCAAATCTAAGAAAGTTGTTCAATCTTTTGGTGATTAATTCATTGGCAAATGAATCGTACAAAGATGTCATGACAAGTTCGAGAGGAAGGTCGGTCACCATAACGTACTAGGGCTAAACATATCTTCTTTCTTGCATGAGACCGGACCCGCAGGTTGCCTACGTTCCTCCAGTATAGAGGCTCAGGTCACCGTAGTTCTTGTGGATGCTCCATTCGTCGAGATAGTTGTTGCTTCGTCCTTCATTGGTGGAATGATGTTGATCTTGTACTTCTTTGATTGAGGGGATTTTTTTTTTTTTTTTTTTGTGTGCTCTAACTTTTGCCTAGGTTGATTTGAGGATTTCAACCTAGCGAGCTTTTTTTTTTTTTTTGAATCCCCCTTTGAAACATTGCTTGATTTTTCTCCTTGGTTGTTGCTTCACTTTTCTTTGGCTTGATTTCGCCGTTGATGTTTTGATGTCTTCGTTGTTGATGCCATCGTCGATGTTTAGCCCCTAGGCGTTCAAGCGATGGCCTTCATTCCAAAACTTGTTTAGACACCTTTTCATCATTTTGCGAAGAATTAGATTGAAGAACTTGGAAGAGTGTATGAGGACAAGAACGACTTTTATTTAATAATTGACTCGAACATTCACACAAGTGGGACGAAAGAAAACTTTAATGCACACTTAAGAGGACTTTTGACTCTTTCTTTCTTTTATCCAATTTCTAGGTAGAGAAAGAGAAACGGAGATTGTTGTTGTAGTCCCCATTGTCGTTGTAGTCTTCCTTGTGGCATGATCTCTTGTTGAGACCCTATTTCAAATCTGAGCCCCTTCCTTGATGAGTTCTTGCATGTTCTCACTCTCTAACTGTTGTTCTTCAACCACGGTAAACTCACCATTGTCAATCAAGTCTTGGACGATGTTGCGGATGGAGAAGCAATCCTCGGTGAGATGACCGCTGTATTGGTGATAGTCACACCACTTGTGGTGGGCATGGTTGCGACGCAATGGTTGTGGTTGCTTGTACCTTTGGAGAGGAGAAATTTGTCCATTTGCTTTGAGATCTTCATAGGCCTTGGTGACAGTCATGCCATTGAGAGGGGTATAGACACGGTCGTTGGTGGCACCTTTGTGACTTTTGAGGGGTGAGCCACTTGAGCGTGCTTTACCGTGGACCTTTGCCTTGTTGTCGGTGAGCTCTTGCAAACGAGCCTTAACTTTGGACACTTCTTCCTCGTGAATTTTCCTCCCGAGATCAAGACAGTCTTGCCACAAATCGTCCTTGCGGCGGGCATCCTCGGCTAGTGTATCAATTTACCCTTTCAATACTTTCACCATGTTGAGTAACCCTTCGTTGGACACAGAAATGTTCTCACCCTTGTTGTTGTTGCCGTTGGAAGCCCTTGGACCTATTGAGAGAACACGGTTGATCTTAGATTGGCCCCATAAATACCTTTTGATTAAAATAAATTCACCCACAAACAAAGGAAAAAGACTCGACCATATAAGAAAAATGACTCTTTTTTTTTATTTATTTACAAAAGTCGGAAGGACGTGGTCCTTTTTGGGGTTTCTAGAAAAATAGTGGAATCGTCACACTAGTATATAGACCTTCTCGTGGTCCCATATACTCATCGGATTCCACCACGCTTGTGAATCCTACATGTGTCGGGATTAAATTAAATTAATGTAGTAAAGCATAAATGCGGGGACGGATTTTTATTTTCGTCCATAATAACCACTTGGGGATGGAGTTTTATTTCGTCCAAAACAACGAGTGGCATGTATGATTTGAAGACATTAGTTTAGGTAAATCTCGGCACATGGAAACCTACTTGAGTCACGGAGTGTTAGACCCTAACTAGAATTGTGTGGTTTGTGCTCGGCTAAAGAGAGGCTTAAAGGTCACCCCCGATATGTAGTCGTGAACTACGCCACGGGCTGAGGTTTACCGCTTCGGAAGAGTCAAGGTCGAGTGGAGCTTGAAACTTCCTAGGACGGGCCTCGACGGGTTTGGGGTTGGACTTGTGCGACTCGATAGTGAGCAGTTAATGGGAATTATGTGCGCGTAGTGTGAGGTCCATCACGTGACAAAAATATTTTTTTTCTTTTGAAAAGAAAAGATAAAAACACATAAGCACGTAAATTACAACTCCCGAATCACCCGTGTGACCGGTAAAATAAAACAGAGAATTAAATGATGGTTTTGTGCAGGCCCGGTGCCCATACACCGTCAAAACTGTCAATTCTGTTCACTGTTTCTGTTTCTGGGAAATGCCCAGAAGCGCGCGCATTCAGATGCCTACTCGGGAGGCGCGGGCGTTAGACTGAGAGAATGGAGGCGCCCGCTTCTGGGCAGTACCTGCAAATCAGCGGGTTCAAGGGACTGCCTTGACCCTAAATAAAAAATTATTTCCCCTGCAGACATTGTTAGCACAGAAACATGGAGTTGAATGATAAGACGGAAGGCGGGCGATTCTGGTAATTGGGGTCAGACATGCGCGCTTTAGGCCAAGAAGACCGGAGGCGCGCGCTTCCTACCCTTTTTACCAGAATGCCCAGAAAATAAAATAAAAGAACACCAAAAATGAAAAACGCAAATTTAACCCTCTATGTCCCCAACGGAGTCACCACTTTAGACACCCTGGGGAACCACGGCTTGGCTAGAGCGCATGAATTACCTAGGATGTCTACTTGATTTTAAGAGTCGCCACCCACGTTTTAGAGGAACGCGAGGAAACCTAAGAAAATAGCCTTTTTTATTGATTACGAAACCAAAGATTCTTGAGATGAGGGGTTCGGGGGTTAGGTGACGGAGTGGGAAGTACTTAAACACCCACTCCGCCCCGCTTACATGGGTCTTGCTACTTTTGGTGTTCTTATATTTACATGTCCTTCAATTGATAAAATATGCTAACAACTACAAAGTAAAGATAAGGGGAAAATGAAAGCTAAATGATTTTATTGATCGAGTGTCTAATGGTTACATGTTGAATATTTGCCAAACCATTACATTAAGAGATGAAGTGGAATTAAATTAATGTTGGAATGTTGGGATGTAACCTTGGCCAAACTTCAATAGTGAAGTGGCCTTTTTGGTTGTATCCCTTTTTATGGAGATTGCATACTAGTAGGACACAAATAAAATAAGAGAATAGAAAAGTTGTACCTTTAGAAAAGGGACTTTGAACTTGGACTTGAAAAGAGTTTTGTTGTGGAGAAATTGTTGTAGAACAATTTGTCGCGACCCCAGACCCCGCGGGCCCGGGACCGCGATCTGGACGTCGACTCTAAAACCAAAACTGTGAAATACCGAAGTTAAAAATTCCATTTGATACCAAAAGGTAGTGATCCAAAGCTTTTACAAAATCAAGTTTGATAAAAATCAATTGCAACTAACATAAACTTCCACAAGTTTATGCCCAACAAAATACAAATATACAATTCTTAGTGACGTCATTGTTTGGTACAACTATCCCAAAATGGTTACACATTTACATAATGTAAACCAACCTATAACAACCTTCCCCAAAAGAATGTATCCACACTCGACGTCCTCTTTCTCGTGATCAGCGAGACTAATCCTTAGCACCTGGGGGGGGGGTTAAGGAAAAACAAAGATAAAAGGAAAGGGGGTGAGATAAATCTCAATAAGTTACTAATGCAACTACATGACATGCTATGATGCACGAAGCAATAAGCAATAATAACTATCACATAGCACATAGCATTTATCACATAACAGATAGCAGCGGAAATAAACACATAACAAAGGATATAGCCAAGGTTTTCCAAACCGGAACATCCAAATAAAGGATCGCTGCGCAGCTTCAATAATCAACAAATCATCATCTTCATAATAGCATGAAAGCCGAAGAGAAAACCCCCGGTACCGGAACCAATAACCAAAGAAGTGTCACAAGGGACGGGAGACATGCCACAAAGTCATGCTCCAAGAAGCTAATATGCACACAAAGGAGCTAGCTCTTCTCACATCCAAGGCCAATCTGGAGGAGGGTAATAATGGGGCAAAACAATGGTCAACATCACAATGGACTTGGCCGTGCCATCATAATGTTTCGCATCGCCCAACCACACAAAAAATACCAGCTGGACTTTCACGTAAAGGCTAAGTAATAAAATACTAGCACGATAAACAACAAAGGATTCCAAAGTAGGGAATCATGCCAAATAATCACCAAGAAGATGAAATGAACCAACAATACACAATAAAGGTGCTTCAAAGTCCCAATTAACCATTAATGAGTTTCAAACGCAAACTTGATCACAAAGGACCCAATTCCCTCACTAAAGTGTACTACAATGTTCACTAAGGTCAACTAGAAGGACACCCAAGGCTTAGACCAAAACGTGTTCTTCAATCACAACTTAACAACAAATGTAAATTTTCAGAGATCTGTGCAGCCGCCCAAAATGGACCGTGCGGTCGCCCAAAATCCCTCAGAACAAGAACAAAAGCTTTCAGAAAGGTGCGCGGTCATCCAGACTATTTTGTGCGGCCGCCCAGTCCTCAGAATTGCCAGAAATCGGGAAGAACAACATGGGTTCTTCCATTTTCAAACCCAAAACACATTCAACCAAAATCCAACCTTCCAACTCATATACTAATGTTGTCACGACCCGAAATATAGGCTCTATTTTATTAGTGATTAAATGATTTTATTTAATTATTTGCTTATTTAATTATTTAAAGTATTATTTATTTAAATAATTATGTGTGCATTTTATGTGTTATAATATTTGTGCCTAGCATTTTATTCGAGTCATTTGGGCTAGTGTGGAAGTGTTGAGTCTTAATTGTTAGTCGGGAGTGTAAGTAATTGTGTTAGTATGGGGAGGGGGTCTAGTTGTAACATTTCAAAATAATTTCCCCCTACTCCCTCACCTCCCTCACCTTCTCCCTCACTCTTTCACTCATCTCCCAGCCATCTCTCTTCCTCTCTCCTCAAATTGGTAAGTTTTCTTTCCTTTACTTCTCTCTTCTTTTTCTTCATCTTCTTCTAGTCATTTCTCATTTCTTAAAACGTAAACATTGTTTAGATCGTCGATAGGATCGCGTAGAATCAAAAATATTCAAATTCCGTCAACTTTGAGAAAAATCAAGTAAGTTGCTTTTCCCCCATTTTAATGCTAAAATGTTCATATCATGTTTAGATATTGTTTGATGTGTTACATTTGAAGTTTGGATGAGTTTTGAATTTGTTTGGAATTTATTTGGGTTTTTGATCAAAAATGGTGAAATCTTGAATGTTGGGTTTGAATCTTGATTTTGGTTGTTAAATGTTGTTGTTTGAGTCCTTTTAGACTTATTGGTTGTTTTGGTACATTAGTATACTAGTTGGAATGTTGGATTTTGGGTTGAATGTGTTTTGGGTATGAAAATGGAAGAACCCATGTTGTTCTTCCCGATTTCTGGAAATTCAGAAGCTTGGGCGGCCGTACAAAATAGCCTGGGCGACCGCGCATCTTTCTGAAAGCTTTTGTTCTTGTTTTGAGGCTTTTTGGGCGACCGCACATCCCACTTTGGGCGGCCGCACAGAACCCCTGAAAATTTACATTTGTTAAAATTATGTGATTGAAGGATGCGTTTTGGTCTAAGTCTTGGGTGTCCTTCTAGTTGACCCTAGTGAACATTGTAGTACCCTTTAGTGGTAGAATTGGGCCCTTTGTTACCAAGTTTGTGTTTGGAATTCATTAATGGTGAATTGGGATTTTGAAGCACCTTTATTGTGCATTGTTTGTTCATTTCATCTTCTTGGTGATTAATTGGCATGATTCCCTACTTTGGAATCCTTTGTTGTTTATCGTGCTAGTATTTTATTACTTAGCCTTTACGTGAAAGTCCAGCTGGTATTTTGTGTGTGTTTGGGCGATGGGAAAGATTATAATGGCAAAGCCAAGTCCATTATAACGTTGACCATTGTTTTGCCCCCTTCTTTACCCTTCTCCAGATTGGCCTTGGAAATGATAAGTCAGCGTTCCTTTGTGAATGTATCTGGCTAACGGGCATGACTTTGTGTCATGGTCCTTGTCCCTTGTGACACTTTTATGGTTATTGGTTCCGGTACTGGGGGTTTTCTCTTCCGGTTTCATGCTATTATGAAGATGATGATTTGTTGATTATTGAAGCTGCGCAGCGATCCTTTACTTGGATGTTCCGGTTTGGGAAAACCTTGGCTATATCATTTGTTATGTGTTTATTTCCGCTGCTATCTGTTATGTGATAAATGCTATGTGCTATGTGATATTTATTATTGCTTATTGCTTCTTGCATCATAGTATGTCATGTAGTTGCATTAGTAACTTATTGAGATTTATCTCACCCCCTTTTCTTTCATCTTTGTTTTTCCTTAACCCCTCCCCCAGGTGCTAAGGATTAGTCTCGCTGATCACGAGAAAGAGGACGTCGAGTGTGGATCCGTTCTTTTGGGGAAGGTTATTATAGGTTGGTTTACATTATGTAAATGTGTAACCATTTTGGGATAGTTGTACCAAACAATGACGTCACTAAGAATTGTACATTTGTATTTTGTTGGGCATAAACTTGTGGAAGTTTATGATAGTTGTATTTGGTTTTTATTAAACTTGGTTTTGTAGAATTT
The DNA here is from genome assembly GCA_026119855.1 of Campanula takesimana. Taxonomy (NCBI): domain Eukaryota; kingdom Viridiplantae; phylum Streptophyta; class Magnoliopsida; order Asterales; family Campanulaceae; genus Campanula; species Campanula takesimana. Next base: position 144,067 of record JAOWBW010000401.1, read on the forward strand.
TGGATCATTACCTTTTGGTATCAAATGGAATTTTTAACTTCAGTATTTCCTAGTTTTGGTTTTAAGTCGACGTCCAGCTCGCGGTCTCGGGCCTGCGGGGTCCGGGGTCGCGACAGTTGGTATCAGAGCTATGGCATTGGCTCTAAGTATAAGTCTAGGTGGATTAGTATGACCTAGGTGGGTAGTATTGTGCGGAGTGATTAACGGTTGATGTCTTATGCAGGTAATTACTCGAAATGTCTGGAAGAAGAAACAGAGGAGGTACTTGTGGGGCACAGAATCAGAACGATACAAGGGATGAAGCCCGTGCCATGTTCCAAGGCATGTTTGAGGCGGCCATGAAGGCCATACATGATCAAGGTCCAAGGGTAGAACAAGCACCACCCCGTTATGGATTGGAGCAATTTCTGAAGTTGAAACCGGTTGAATTCAATGGGGAACCCGATGTAAGGAAGGCTGAGTTATGGATTGAGTCTATGGAGAAGATTTATGATGTGTTTGGTTGCTCAGATGAGGATAAGGTCCGGTTCGCGGCTTACAAGCTTGTGGGTGCCACCGAGCATTGGTGGAAGGGTGTTAAAGCTACTTGGGATGATACTCACACGGTGTATGCGTGGGAGTTGTTCGTGCGAAAATTCAAGGAGCATTTCATTCCGGTTGTTGATCAAAACCGGAAGGAGATCGAGCTACTCAACCTCGAGCAAGGATTGTTGTCTATAGCACAATACTCGGCTAAGTTCATAGAATTAGCCCGGTATTGCGACTATTTGGTGAGAACCGAGGAGCAAAAGGCTATGAGATTCATTCGGGGATTGAAGACCTCCATCCGTACTCAACTTATTGCTCAACGGATTGTGACATTCCAAGATGCGGTGGACCGAGCCTATTTGATAGAGCAAGATATTGGGGAACATAAGCAGAAGACCGAGGTGGCCAACTCGAGTAAGCAAGGAGCACAGAGCAAGTCACAACCAAGGATCGATAATCGAGGTAACTTAGGGGGACAATCTCAGTCCCGAGGGCAACCGATTCCAAGGAACCCGGGTACCACTTCCGGGAACCAAGGGAGCCAAATTAGGAAGCCTTGTACCTTTTGTCAGAAGGTAGGCCATTCGGAGGATAGGTGTTGGAAAAAGCAAGGCAAGTGTATCAATTGTGGTGAAATGGGGCACTTTGCGAGAGAGTGCACGAGGTACCGAGGTCAAGCATCCGGGTCAGGAGTTGGTAGTAATCAGGGTCAGAAAAGGGATGCCGCCGGGAAGCCCAAAGTTCAAGGGAAGGTTTATGCCATGAATCAGCAACAAGCTACCGATGATCCATCCGTTATTGGAGGTATTGTTTCTGTGTCTAATGTGAGCGCACGAGCGTTAGTAGATCCAGGATCATTTCATTCATACATTTCTGTCCAATTTTCTTCCATGTTAAATGCTGCATTCGAGTCTTTACCGTACGTGCTAGAGGTGTCGACCCCTATAGGAGAATGCTTGATTTCTAATCGAGTCTTTCGTACTTGTGATGTGATTATTTGTGGTCGAGTCCTTTGTGCGGATTTGGTCGTTCTTCCTATCCAAGACTTTGATGTCATTTTGGGTATGGATTGGTTGAGCAAGTTTCATGCTTCTGTTGATTGCCGTAAGAAAACTGTTACTTTTTCTATTCCCGATGTGCCTAAATTTGTGTTTGAAGCTAGTCCTCTGAGTAGAAAGGTTCGCTTAATTTCTTGTTTGAAAGCGAGAAAATTATTGCATAGTGGTTGTGAGGGGTATTTGGATAGTGTTCTTGATACTAGGAAGGAATCCCCTAGTTTTGATAGTGTTCGGGTAGTTCGGGAATTTCCCAATGTTTTCTCTACCGAGTATGATATGCCTCCCGATCGTGAGATAGAATTTTGTATAGATCTTTTGCCGGGTACGGCTCTGATTTCGAAAGCACCTTATAGGTTAGCTCCCGCAGAGTTGAAAGAATTGAAATTTCAGTTGCAAGAGTTGCTTGATAGAGGGTTTATCCGCCCTAGTGTTTCCCCGTGGGGAGCGCCGGTTTTGTTTGTGCGGAAGAAAGATGGTTCGTTGAGATTGTGCATCGATTACCGAAAGTTGAATCAGGTTACGGTGAAGAATAAGTATCCTCTACCGCATATTGATGATTTATTTGATCAACTTCAAGGGTCCGTTGTGTTTTCCAAACTTGATTTGAGGAGTGGGTACCATCAGTTGAAGGTTCGATCGGAGGATATTCCGAAGACTGCTTTTCGCACTCGTTATGGTCATTACGAGTTCTTAGTTATGCCGTTTGGATTGACTAACGCACCGGCCGTGTTTATGGATCTGATGAACCGTGTTTTCCATCCTTATCTTGATTCTTTCGTGGTGGTTTTTATTGACGATATTCTCGTCTATTCGAAATCTCGAGAGGAGCACGAGCAGCACTTGAGGACAGTTTTATCCGTTCTTGCGAGGGAGAAATTATTTGCGAAGTTTAGCAAATGCGAATTTTGGCTCGAGAAGGTGTCATTTTTGGGTCATGTTATTTCGAAAGATGGGATTTCTGTGGATCCTTCAAAGATAGAGGCAATAGTGGATTGGAAGAGACCCGAGTCAGTGACAGAGATTAGAAGTTTTCTGGGTTTAGCTGGGTATTACAGAAGGTTTATCGAAGGGTTTTCGAGGATTGCTACTCCGATGACTCAGTTGACCCGGAAGAATGTTCCGTTTGTGTGGACCGAGAAATGTGACAAGAGTTTCGAGGAATTGAAGAAGAGGTTGACTACCGCACCGATCTTGAGTTTGCCTAATGGGAGCGATGGCTTGGTGATTTACAGTGATGCTTCGAAAGAGGGTTTGGGTTGTGTGTTGATGCAGAATGGGAAAGTGATTGCGTATGCTTCGAGGAAGTTGACCCCTAGTGAGCAGAATTACCCGACTCATGATATGGAGTTGGCGGCGATAGTCTTTGCGTTGCATAAGTGGAAGCACTATCTTTATGGGGCGAAGTTTGAAATTTTTACCGATCACAAGAGTTTGAAGTACCTTTTCTCCCAGAAAGAGTTGAACAACCGACAGCGTCGATGGATGGAATTATTGAAGGATTTTGATTGTACGATTTCTTATCACCCGGGAAAGGCGAATGTGGTAGCCGATGCGATTAGTAGAAAATCTTATGTGGCTTCGATGATGGTTTGAGAATGGAAAATGCTTGAGGATGTTCGAGATTGGTCTCCTCGTGAATCGAGACATGGGGCTATTTTTGCGAATATTAGGGTGTCTCCGACCCTAATTCAGAGAATAAAGGAAGCTCAGAAAGAGGATCCCGAGTTGGTGAAGATGATGGGTAAATTGAAAGAAAAGAACTTCGAGGATTTTTCTTTGAGTTCGAGTGGAGTTTTGACCTTCCGTGGTCGTTTGTGTGTTCCGGATGTTGATGGAATTAAACAGAGAGTTCTTGATGAGGGCCACAAATCGAGGTATACTATTCATCCGGGTAGTACGAAGATGTATCAGGATTTGAAGCAACAGTTTTGGTGGATTAATATGAAGAGGGAAATAGCCGAGTATGTATCGAGGTGTTTAACTTGTCAGCAGGTCAAAGCCGAGCATCAGAGACCCGCGGGATTACTTCAGCCGTTAGAGATTCCCGAGTGTAAATGGGAGCATGTGACTATGGATTTCGTTACGGGACTGCCTCGTACCCGAAGGAAGTATGACAGCGTTTGGGTAATAGTGGATAGATTGACCAAGAGTGCCCATTTCTTGCCTATTGACATCAGATATTCGATGGAGAAGCTTGCGACCCTTTATATTGATGAGATTGTTAGATTGCATGGGGTTCCGGTTAGTATTGTGTCAGATCGAGACCCGAGGTTTACTTCTAGGTTCTGGAAGGCGTTTCAGGAAGCTTTGGGTACAGATTTACGATTCAGTACGGCTTTTCATCCTCAAACCGATGGTCAATCCGAGAGGACTATTCAGATTCTTGAGGATATGTTGCGAGCGTGTTCGATAGACTTCTCCGATTCTTGGGATTCGCACCTACCGTTAGTGGAGTTCTCTTACAACAACAGTTATCAGGCTAGTATCGAGATGGCACCGTTTGAGGCCTTGTATGGAAGGAAATGTAGATCGCCTATTTGTTGGGATGAGGTCGGTGAAGCGAAAGTTGTGGGTATTGATTTGCTTCGGGATACAGTTGAGAATTTAAAGTTATCCGGGATAGATTGAAGACAGCCCAGAGTCGACATAAGAGCTATGCAGATAACCGAAGGCGAGATCTTAGATTTCAGACCGGTGATTTGGTGTTCTTGAAAGTGTCCCCGAAGGTGGGTATTCGTAGGTTTGGGAAGAAAGGCAAATTGGCTCCGAGGTTTATTGGTCCGTTTGAGGTTTTGGGAAAGGTTGGACTTCTAGCGTATCGTCTCGCGTTACCGCCATCTTTGGACCGGTTGCACAATGTGTTTCACGTTTCTATACTTCGGAAGTATGTTCATGATCCGTCTCACGTGTTACCGAGGATACCGGAGGATATTGAGCCCGATATGACTTATGAGGAACGACCGGTTCGGATCTTAGATTCTAAAGTCCAAGAGTTGAGGAGCAAGAGCATTGCGTTGGTTAGAGTCCTTTGGAGGAATCATAACATCGAGGAGTCGACGTGGGAGCTTCGTGCTGAGATCGAGAGGAAATTTCCGTGGCTTTTCGTTTAAGGTGAGTCTCGTTAAAAATTTGGGTCGAATTTTCTTTAAGGGGGAGTGAATGTCACGACCCGAAATATAGACTCTATTTTATTAGTGATTAAATGATTTTATTTAATTATTTGCTTATTTAATTATTTAAAGTATTATTTATTTAAATAATTATGTGTGCATTTTATGTGTTATAATATTTGTGCCTAGCATTTTATTCGAGTCATTTGGGCTAGTGTGGAAGTGTTGAGTCTTAATTGTTAGTCGGGAGTGTAAGTAATTGTGTTAGTATGGGGAGGGGGTCTAGTTGTAACATTTCAAAATAATTTCCCCCTACTCCCTCACCTCCCTCACCTTCTCCCTCACTCTTTCACTCATCTCCCAGCCATCTCTCTTCCTCTCTCCTCAAATTGGTAAGTTTTCTTTCCTTTACTTCTCTCTTCTTTTTCTTCATCTTCTTCTAGTCATTTCTCATGTCTTAAAACGTAAACATTGTTTAGATCGTCGATAGGATCGCGTAGAATCAAAAATATTCAAATTCCGTCAACTTTGAGAAAAATCAAGTAAGTTGCTTTTCCCCCATTTTAATGCTAAAATGTTCATATCATGTTTAGATATTGTTTGATGTGTTACATTTGAAGTTTGGATGATTTTTGAATTTGTTTGGAATTTATTTGGGTTTTTGATCAAAAATGGTGAAATCTTGAATGTTGGGTTTGAATCTTGATTTTGGTTGTTAAATGTTGTTGTTTGAGTCCTTTTAGACTTATTGGTTGTTTTGGTACATTAGTATACTAGTTGGAATGTTGGATTTTGGGTTGAATGTGTTTTGGGTATGAAAATGGAAGAACCCATGTTGTTCTTCCCGATTTCTGGAAATTCAGAAGCTTGGGCGGCCGCACAAAATAGCCTGGGCGACCGCGCATCTTTCTGAAAGCTTTTGTTCTTGTTTTGAGGCTTTTTGGGCGACCGCACATCCCACTTTGGGCGGCCGCGCAGAACCCCTGAAAATTTACATTTGTTAAAATTGTGTGATTGAAGGATGCGTTTTGGTCTAAGTCTTGGGTGTCCTTCTAGTTGACCCTAGTGAACATTGTAGTACCCTTTAGTGGTAGAATTGGGCCCTTTGTGACCATGTTTGTGTTTGGAATTCATTAATGGTGAATTGGGATTTTGAAGCACCTTTATTGTGCATTGTTTGTTCATTTCATCTTCTTGGTGATTAATTGGCATGATTCCCTACTTTGGAATCCTTTGTTGTTTATCGTGCTAGTATTTTATTACTTAGCCTTTACGTGAAAGTCCAGCTGGTATTTTTTGTGTGTTTGGGCGATGGGAAAGATTATAATGGCAAAGCCAAGTCCATTATAATGTTGACCATTGTTTTGCCCCCTTCTTTACCCTTCTCCAGATTGGCCTTGGAAAGGATAAGTCAGCGTTCCTTTGTGAATGTATCTGGCTAACGGGCATGACTTTGTGTCATGGTCCTTGTCCCTTGTGACACTTTTATGGTTATTGGTTCCGGTACCGGGGGTTTTCTCTTCGGCTTTCATGCTATTATGAAGATGATGATTTGTTGATTATTGAAGCTGCGCAGCGATCCTTTACTTGGATGTTCCGGTTTGGGAAAACCTTGGCTATATCCTTTGTTATGTGTTTATTTCCGCTGCTATCTGTTATGTGATAAATGCTATGTGCTATGTGCTATGTGATATTTATTATTGCTTATTGCTTATTGCTTCTTGCATCATAGTATGTCATGTAGTTGCATTAGTAACTTATTGAGATTTATCTCACCCCCTTTTCTTTTATCTTTGTTTTTCCTTAACCCCCCCCCAGGTGCTAAGGATTAGTCTCGCTGATCACGAGAAAGAGGACGTCGAGTGTGGATCCGTTCTTTTGGAGAAGGTTATTATAGGTTGGTTTACATTATGTAAATGTGTAACCATTTTGGGATAGTTGTACCAAACAATGACGTCACTAAGAATTGTACATTTGTATTTTGTTGGGCATAAACTTGTGGAAGTTTATGATAGTTGTATTTGGTTTTTATTAAACTTGGTTTTGTAGAATTTTGGATCATTACCTTTTGGTATCAAATGGAATTTTTAACTTCAGTATTTCCTAGTTTTGGTTTTAAGTCGACGTCCAGCTCGCGGTCTCGGGCCCGTGGGGTCCGGGGTCGCGACAAATGTACCAAAACAACTAATAAGTCAAAAAAGACTCAAACAACAACATTTAACAACCAAAATCAAGAATCAAACCCAACATTCAAAATTTCACCATTTTTGATCAAAACCCAAAATAAATTCTCAAAAAATTCAAAATTCAATCAAACTTCAATTATAACACACCAAACATCATATAAACATGATATGAACATTTTAGCATCAAAATGGGGGAAAAGTAACTTACTTGAATTTTCTCAAAGTTGATGGATTTCAATTCTTTTTGATTCTACGCGATCCTATCGACGATCTAAACAATGTTCAAGTTTAAGAAATGAATGATAATGAGAGGAAGATGGAGAAAAAGAAGAGAGAAGGAAGAGAAGAAAACTTACCCCAAGCTAGAGAGAGAGAGAGAGAGTTTCTAGGGAGAGAGAGGGAGGTGAAGTGTGAGTGTGAAAGAGTAGGGTGAGGGAGGTGAGGAGGAGAAGAGAGGGAGTAGGGGAATTATTTTTAAAAAAGTTACAACTAGACCCCCTCCCCATCCACTAACACAATTACTCCCCACTAACAAATAAGACTCAACAATTCTACACTAGCACCAATGACCCAAATAAAATGCTAGGCATAATTATTATAACACATAAATTGCACACATAAATATTTAAATAAATAATTAAGCAAATAATTAAATAATAATTATTTAGTTACTAATAAAATAGAGCCTAGATTTCGGGTCGTGACACAATTTGTGTAGAGTCTTGTCACGAAGAACTCTTGTAGGGAAAATTTGTGTATAGAATTGTGTATAGTGTGTGTGTAAGAAAAGTTTCAAGTCTAAGAAGAAGGTCCAAGAGAGGTAAAAGAGAGATGAAAAGAGATGAAAAAGAGGCCTAAAAGAGATGAAAAGAGGTCCTTCTCCAATGGTGGATTGGAGGGGTTTTTATAGTTGAAAGGGGATGTTTTTGGGGCCAAAACGGAGTCACAAAGATCAGTTTCCCGGGCAAAATCATATAAAATGAGCAAGGGCTAGATTCTTGGACAGAAATCAGTAACTGACACACCCAGACGCGCGCATCCCGTATAGTCGGCGGGAGGCGCGCGCTTCTGGCCCCAAAGGGCGAAGGCGCGCGACTTTGAAATGGCGATTTTGACATAATGGACTGGAAAGTTAACTCTGTTGTGCAGTTTAGTCCAAAACTGACGGAATCAGTTAGGAACTTTACCGAAGTAACAGAAATTAACAAAAACAAGTAAAGTAATAATACTATGTATGCAATCGGGGTGAGAGGTCCAAGGCGGGGTGTCTACACCTAGAGTTAGCAACTTTTGACGACCCACTCTTGCTTGACCTTAGGATTCTTACGTCCTTTGGCATTGGGAGTGAATCTCAAAAGGCATTCCACGGACTTATTTCCCGAACAATCACAAATTGAGCAATGATGAAAGCCACAAATCACGTGAGTTTTCACAAACTCTTTACTTTTCGTTGAGATAGCATCCTTCTTTGGGTCAGATGAGCCAGCCTTAACAAAATCTTTCTTTTGAAATTTTGGAGCGCTTTTTCTTGGAGGGCGAAAAGGGCTTGGAGGCGCACGACGCTAAGGCGCGTGGCTCTTAGGCGCATAATTTGCACTCGGAGAAGGAGCGCGCATTGTTTCAAGAATGGTTTTGCTGGAGGATGATTCATCTGTAGCTACTTCCTTCACTTTAGCTTTCCCAAATTGTTTCGTTGGGTAGACATAATGGAATGATTGTCTCTTGACTTTTTCCTGTCCTTTACCCATTGAATTAGAATGTTTTTCCTTGGGAATTTCAAAAGTTTGCTGATTTGTAAATTCACTATCTCTTTCAGCACAGACATCACATTTAAAGTTATCACTAGTTGATGAGAATCCCAAGCCACTTTTATCACCACTGACTTTTTGAGACTCAAATATATTCTCCATAGTGACACGAGAATTGGACCACTCATTTGTAATCTTTTTAAGATCAGTAATTTGAGCAACCAATTCATTGTTTTGAACTTTAAGAAGTGAGTTCTGTTCTGTTAGAAAAGTGTTTTTAACTGTAAGAGGAGTTAGGCTCTTTATCTGCTCCTTAAGGAGGGTGAGTTCAGATTTAAGTAGAGATTTCTCGGTCTTAAGCTGGGAAATTTCATCACATGGTAGTGCTAAAGTTTCCTTCATATCACTAACATGACTGATTACCTTTTCAGCCTCTTTGAATAACTTTTCTTGCTTTACAATGTCCTCATCATGATTGATTGTAGGAATAGGTGCAACTTGAGGTCTAACATATTCACTCTTTCTGAGTTTGCTTCTAGCACTCAGATCACATTTAGAAAATAACAATCCACCATCGTTTTGAGCTGGAGTGAGAAATCCTTGTTCAACGAGCTCGTTGATGGTTGGTCCTTTCTTCTTTTTCACTTCTTGAAAACCTGCAGATTTCTTGATAGGTTTATTCAAGGCATTCATATCAGGAACATCTTTAGAGCAGTCATTATCAGAATCATAAGTATCAACTTCATCATCATTTTCAACCAAACAAACGAGTCCATCATCAGAATCTTCATCGCTTTCATCGGAGTGTGTTTCAATCCATGTGTTATGCTCATTTGCTGGTGATTCTTCTTCAGCAACCATTCCCTTGTGACGAGTGAATTTGGGAGTTAACTTGGGAGTATGGCTTCTCTTCTTCTGCATATATTCAAATTTTGGAATTTGGCAGCTTGAAGCAAAGTGTCCTGGTTTCCTGTAATTAAAACAAACAAGGTCTTCTTTTCTTTTTGAATCACTACTCCTCGTGAACTTTGGAGGATCTCTGCTGGTAGATCCTTGAAATTTGCTGGTTGAGCCGGGTCTTGAGAATTTTCTGAAATTTTAAAATTTCTTCATAAATAAAGCGAAGTCTTCATCGTCCATGTCTAATAGCTCAGAGGTAGAAATTTTGGGATCGGAACTTTTCTCTTATTGAACCGGCGCAGGCGCATGCGCTTCTTCTTTATGCGCCACCATTGCTATGGATTTTGACTTTCCTTCAGTTTCACTGATTCGTTGGAGTTTGAGCTCATAAACCTTAAGATTTGCATAAAGGTTCCTTAAAGTCGATACATCTAAAGTTCCGGCGTCTTCAAGAGCGCTGGATCTATGAAGATATCTTGAGCCAAAAGCTTGGAGAAAATTTACATTTAAATCTTTGTTTGAAAACTTCATGCCAAGTGAAATACATAGATTTATAATTTCACAGCAGCGTTCATAAGTTTGTCTTAAGGTTTCACCGGGGAGTTGAGAGAAATTGTTGAATCTCTTTTGCACTTCATATTTCTTGTTCTCCTTACAAACAGTATCTCCTTCTATATGCTCTTCAATAGCATCCCATAGCTTATTAGCAGTAGCACAATGCATAACTTGTTGTTTTATAGCCGTGCTTAGAGTGCTTGGGAGAATGTTTCTTGCTTTTCCATCATTTGCAACTCTTCTTGTTTCTTCCTCAGTCTATTCTTCCCTTGGTTTCTTGATGGTTGGTTGAGCAGCGTTGGTGCGCGGATTTGGATTTGCTTTCATATAGATGTAAGGTCCATAAACCACGGTGTCATGAAGCCTTTCATCGATTGAGGTAAGATGAGTCAAGATGCTGAATTTCCACACGTCGAAATGATCTTCATCAAAGACTGGAACATGTGTGTAGTTAGCAGTTGCTGAAGATTTTGAGTTTGCCATATTGAATCGGCACCTAAGCTGTTAAGCTTGAAAAACAAAAAGGTTTTATAAAGGTGTTCGCTCTGATACCACTTGTTGGTCCCAAAGGGCAACAAGGGTATGGAAAATAGCTAGAGTGGGGGTGAATAGCTGTTTTAAAATTCTTTTCGTACCCTTGAAAATTCAATGGCGAATGCGCACTTAATCAAATAAGCGTTATGAAATGCGCCTAAGTGAGTGAGTGAAATGTACAGCGGAATAGTTAAATAAAGTAGGCACAAATGTTTAAAAGGGGCGCAACACACACTCTAAGTATTTTGGCTCAAAGTGGGTGAAATAAGGAACTAAGCCAAATGATATAACAAACACAACACAATTCAGTTCAATCAATCTACAATGAGTAAACAAGAAAATAGTGAGATAAGATAATAACTTGAAAGAAAATGACAAGAAATTAATACGCGCTATTTGGAGAGGTTCGATCTATGAAAGATCTACTTCCTCTACCAAGATGGTTAGTCTTGGATTTCTAATGGAGATCTTATATAATGAGTGAGTGTTACAAATTACAATCGTTTGACCTTATACACTAACTCAAGATCTAATATTCTATGAAAGAACAAATCCTAGACAATAACCGGTATATCTCTAAAAGAAAGATCTAAGTGATCGAACTTAAAGAGGTGCGTGTGTGATTTTAGATTCAAGGCTCTTTAGATATTTGAGATTGAGAGCACAAGAAAACTAAAGTGTTTTTGCTTGAGGATCTGGGCTAAGGATGAAGTTATGAAGATGTTCTTGAGAATTCTGGAAAATCAAATGCAATCTTCAAATCTTCAACAAATGCTTGAGAGAGAAATTCTGAGATTCTTAGCAACTTCAAAACGTTTGAAGTTATGGGGTTAGTAGAGCCCCAAAAACTAGCCGTTGGAAATCCCTTGTGGATAAGGTTAAAGGACAGATGTGATGTCACTCAATGAGTGGAGCACGTGTCCTTTTATAGCCGTTAGACACATAACACAAATATGACCGTTATGGAAAGGTGTCCTTAGATGCGGGTGCATACGTGTTATTCTTCCACCGTTGGATCATTGGCATAGTTTGAATTCATTCAAGTCTTCAATAAATCACCAAGTGTTGAATCATTTAAAAATGAGGTGCGTTGAGCCTTTGGGGCGCGTGGGCGCGTTGAGCCAACTGGGGCGCGTGGGCGCGTTGAGCCATCTGGGGCGCATGATCAAAGCTAGGCGCATGATCATGCGCACGCGCCAAGGGGGCGCATGGCGCAAGAGAGGGCGCATGTGCGCGAGGCTCAATTTTTAACTTGTGATTTTTCTTCAATCTTGACCTTCTTGCCCTATTCCTAAGCCTATTCTATTACAATGGACTACCTAAAAAATGAAGTATAAATACTTCTTACATGTGGGTCTAAAGTCCATGAAATAAAACTTAGGTGATGGATCAATCAAATCTAATCAATCCTATTACATTGAAACTAAGATATAAGTGGGCATACCCAACAGTAGACTTAATGAGTCTAGAAAACATCAAGTGAGGATAGTAAGGGAAAAATAATTTGGGGTAGTCAATAAAGGTCCTGGACCTATTTTATTTTAGAATGAAAAGTTTATGTATGTGTTTGTGTAAGGCCATATGTATGGCTAGGTGTTGTATTATGTTAGTAAACCCCTAATTAAGTCTATAGAGTTGTATATGGTGGTACAAGAGTTTCTTTAAACTCTTGATGTTCTAGTAGTTGTTGTTGTTTTGATGTGTGCTTCAAGAGTTGTGTAACTCTTGGTGGTTATTTTGTTTAGTTTAAAGAAAAGATTTTTTTTAGTCAAAGGTTTTGAAGGTTGTGATGTCATGTGGACATTATTCACGTCCAAATATGTCTTAAATTAGGGGCCTATTTTTAAGGTCGTTACAGTTAATTGTGATGATCATGAATTATTGAAATTCATAATCATTGTATTTCAAGGATTCAATTTGATCTTAATGACAAGTTTGAGCAATTTGAATAATAAGTGTGTAATACATGTTAATTTATATGATAGAATGTGTTTTTGAAGTGTAGAATGTCAATTTAAATACAAATGTGATCTTGAGATACATGGTAAATGAGAATGCTTAAAGCATTTTATTGCGTTGTTATATAAGGATTCTTAATATGGGATAGATGAAAAGTGTCGGTATATTTAAATTGTATGACTTCTATAAGTACTAGATCAAGTATCGTATCAATCAAAATATGAAGTTGTGATACTAACTTGATGATATTTGGTAAAATTTCCAAATTTTTTGAGTTTTATGTGTATGAGATAATATGTTAATTTGAGACTTGTTGAGTTGAAAATGTGTAAATGATTAATTTTGATATTGGTGTTTTAAAGTCAATTAATATACTTAGTTTAGATACCCCTGAACTTTAAGGAATAGTTGTTATGAGTGTAGCATGTAGGTACCATTATAAAGAAGTATTGCATATTTTTCTTTATGGAAAAATAGAGTTTCTTTCCTCCTATTTTGATGAGTCTTCCACTCAACTTCTACATGGTTATCCCTAACTAAATTAGCATCACCAAGGAGAGAGAGAGAGAGAGAGAAAAACTAATCGGAGATAGAGTAGAACACTTTGAGTAAGAGACTAGGAGAAGAAAGAAGAGAGCACGGTGAAAGAAATACAAAAAGGATAGAAGGAAAGAATCTTTTAAATTGGTTTGTGTTTGTATGATTGTGTTTCTACTTGATGAAATTAAATTAGGTTAATTTGATGTCGTTTTGAAATTATTCATTTCAGTTGAGGTACTCTTAATTGGGGGAAATTGCATGATTTAGAGCTTAATTTCCAAATTAATTGGGTATTGTATGGTGGGTTTGTGAGTCTGGGACAGAGGAAGGGTTGTTTGGTTGGTATGCCTTGCTAATGAAAGAATATGATCAGATTTTGGTTTGTCAAAATCAGTCCCTGCAGTTTTGTCAAATTTCAAAACAGTCCATGTATTTTTAAAAAGTTTAAAGGATTTTTAGACCTTCATAACTTCTTTATTATGAGTCCAAATTAACTGATTTTTGAGCCTAAACGGATTAACTTTTTGAGGACTATTGAATGGAATAATTGTTTGAAATCATACTTGTGTGTATAGTGTCCAAAATTTGGTTTTGGTGTTTCAAAGAGATTATTGAAATTGTATGAATTTTTGATAATTCGTAAGAAATTCAGTCAGAGTCGAAACTGAGCGATTCATGAGTTTATTTTGCATGATTTTCTGAGGTTTACGCAATGGTGTTGGTTTCAGAGACTATATTCAAATTTTACATAACCAGAAAATCCATTTTTCACAGCAGTTCATTGTAGATGATTCGAATATCGATTAATTTTAATAATTTTGTATCTAATTCACCCGAACTCTGAATCGGGTGATTCTTGGGTCTAAAATGGATGTTTTTCAGAGAGCTTTTTAAGGGACTTAGTTTCTTAACGTAAGTATCTCTTAAGTATTCCCAAATTTTCCGTTTTTCTAATTATGGTGTTTGAGCGTGTGTAAAATATGAATGTGATTATCTTTGTATGGTTGATGATCTTAAGTCCTAATGTGGGTATTATGTTTAGATAACATTTCTTGGTGAATAACCGATGTTGATAAGAGAATCAAAGAGTCAGAGAGATTGGATTGAATAAGCGTTTGAGGTAAGAAACCCATCTTACACTTGTAATTTGATGTTTTACATGACATTCATAGCACTTTAAGCTTAATTGATATGGTTATGGCTAAAATGAGTTGAATCCATGAAGTTCATATTGTTAGTGATGTCTTGAATTATAGAATACCATATTTATGGTATTAAAGAGTGAAATTATGGTAGAATTGGTACATAGGAGACTATGAAATGGATTGAATTAAAGGGTTGTACCTAAGGGTACAAGTATAGTGTATTTATTTACATAGTTATGCTATTACATAGTTAAATCTATGTGAAATGATAAGTAAAAGTTATGGAGATCATTGATTTGAGTTATGGCTTGATGGAATACCCATTTATTGGCATTCTTATGAATGAAAAATGGATTTAGTCTTGGAGTGATTAGATGATTGTAAAAGTAAATGGTCGTTGAAATGTTATGGTACTATATTTTACGTGAAATAAAGGTGATATTGGGTGATAATTTACCCAAGTAAAATAAATGTATTAAGTAAGTACAACTTGAATTTGTGAAGTGCTGAACTTAGGGAGGTATTGATACTATGAGTATCAATGCTAAAATTTGGGATATCCTTGTATGAATTGAGTAAAGCAAGTATCAAATTGGTATAAACCTTATGGTTTATCGTATAAGTAAACTATGGTGGTATCCTTTATATGATACATTGTTGATTGGTATAGTGTTATAGAGATGGAACCTACACCATCCAAAGTGAGTACTTAAAATGTACAAGTATAAATCATAACTTCATCTAAGTTATGATATAAGATGAGTTAATGATATGTGGTTATGGTTATGGAATGGAAATGATATAAGACTACGAAGTTATACTTTATGGTGAAATGGTACACAAGTATAAAGTGTTGTTTAAAATGACGGAACATGCACCATTCTATGATATATACTCTTAACAATGTTAAGAGAAGAACAAGTATATATGTGTATATTGATATATATGTATATATATGTGAAAATGAGTACGTACACGGATCCAATGTGGGATTCAATATATATGTGAAAATAAGTATGTACATGAATCCAATGTGGGATTCACTATATGGATAATGGGATATAAGTATATATATATTTATATATACTTACTATCAAGGGACGGATACAAGTATCGTACATTGAAATAAAGTGGGTGTTGCTTATACAACACATATATGTGTATGAGTAAAAGTGGTGTATATATATATTGATTGTTGTGACATCGGTATGAGTGTATAGGTATCTTGGTCGGGAATAAATTGTGATCTACATGTTATGATTATTCAAGGGAAGTTGTGTATATTGGTATTTGGAAGTGGTATATGTTTTTGTTTTGTGTTGAACAGGAAATTGAAAATGAGGAAAGGAATAGGACTACAAAAGTGGTAACATTTACCTTATTGTGCTTAAATCCAATGATAATTTGGGTACATTTCTTATAAGTTTTAAATACCTTTCATTTTATGAATTGTATTTTGTTTTATATATTGTATGCTTCCGTACTTATATCTTTTGGGTTATCTTACTGAGTTTTACTCATTTTTATTTGTTTCAATGTTGAAACAGGTAGACTTAATATCAAAGTCAAGAAAGCGTCAAGTGAGGATAGAAAGGGAAAAACAATTTGGGGTAGTCAATAAATGTCACGACCCGAAATCTAGGCTCTATTTTATTAGTAATTAAATGATTTTTATTTAATTATTTGCTTATTTATTCATTTAAATAATTATTTATCTAAATATTTATGTGTGCAATTTATGTGTTATAATAATTATGCCTAGCATTTTATTCGAGTTATTTGGGCTAGTGTGGGAGTGTTGAGTCTTAATTGTTAGTAGGGAGTGTAGTATTGTGTGTAGTGTGCGAGAGGGGGCCTAAGTGTAAGTTTTCAAATCATTTTCTAACTACTCCCTCCCTACTCCTCATCTTCTCCCTCACTCCACTCCATTTCCCTGCACACTCTCTCCCTCCTTCCATAGAAAGGTAAGTTTTCTCATCCTCTTCATCTCTCTTCATTTACTTCCTCTTCCTCTCATAATCTCTCATTTCTTAAATCATGAACCTTGTTTAGATCGTCGATAGGATCGCGTAGAGCCAAAAAGAATCGAAATCCATCAACTTTGAGAATTTGCAAGTAAGTTACTTTTCCCCCATTTTGATGATAAAATGTTCATATCATGTTCATGTGATGTTTGATGTGTTATTTTTGAAGTTTGATTGAGTTTTGAATTTATTTTGAATTTATTTGAGTTCTTGGGAAGAAATGGTGAAATCTTGAATATTGGTTTTGATTCTTGAATTTGGTTGATAAAAGGGTGTTGTTAAGATCCCCTTTTGGGTTAAATGATGTTTGGGTACCTTAGAAATCTTGTAGGGAGTGTTGATTTTGAGTGTTTATGGATTTGGTATGAAATGGTAAGGAAATTTGGGAAACCCAGCTGAGATTTCTTCCCAGTCCGTAGACCAGGCGCCCGCCTGCCCCTTGCCAGGCGCCCGCCTACATGTCATTTTCTGATGACCAAACTTACTGGACAATCAAGCGCCCGCCTGCCCCATACCAGGAGCCCGCCCGCCCCCTGTTCCAGGAATTTGACCTTTTTGCTTGGTTTAAGACTTAAGGCTTAACTAGTTTAGGTTTAATCATTCTAATTAACTTAAGATAACACCGTGGAACACTTTATTGTGTGGATTTGATTCTTTTGTGAATAAATATGATGTGAAATGTATTTAAGTACCGTTTTGGTAATGTAGTTCATCTTTGATGTGCTGTTTGCATTGGTTGACCTTTGTGGTAACTTAATTTGATTGGTTCCCTACTTTGGAACCTTAAGTTGTGCATTCATGCTAAACTATTATTACTTAGCATTTATTTGAAAGTCCAGCTGGTATTTTGTGTGTGTTTGGGCGATGGGAAAGATTATAATGGCAAAGCCAAGTCCATTATAATGTTGACCATTGTTTTGCCCCCTTCTTTACCCCTTCTCCAGATTGGTCTTGGAAAGGATAAGTCAGCGTTCCTTTGTGAATGTATCTGGCTAACGGGCATGACTTTGTGTCATGGTCCTTGTCCCTTGTGACACTTTTATGTTATTGGTTCCGGTACCGGGGTTTTCTCTTCGGCTTTCATGCTATTATGAAGATGATGATTGGTTGATTATTGAAGCTGCGCAGCGATCCTTTATTTGGATGTTCCGGTTTGGAAAACCTTGGCTATATCCTTTGTTATGTGTTTATTTCCGCTGCTATCTGTTATATGATAATTGCTATGTGCTATGTGACAATAATTATTGTTTATTGCTTATTGCATCATAGCATGTCACGTAGTTGCATTAGTAACTTATTGAGATTTATCTCACCCCTTTTCTTTTTATCTTTGTTTTTCCTTAACCCCCCCCAGGTGCTAAGGATTAGTCTCGCTGATCACGAGAAAGAGGACGTCGAGTGTGGATACATTCTTTTGGGGAAAGTTGTATAGGTTGGTTTACATTATATAAATGTGTAACCTTTTGGGATATTTGTACCAAGCATTGACATCATTAGGATTTATGTATTTGTATTTTGTTAAGCATAAACTGGTGGAAGTTTATGATAGTTGTAATTGGTTTTTATCAAACATGGTTTTGTAAAACTTTGGATTATCACCTTTTGGTATTAAATGGAATTTTTAACCTTGGTATTTCAAAGTTTTGGGTTTTAGAGTCGACGTCCAGATCGCGGTCTTGGGCCCGCGGGGTCCGGGGTCGCGACAGTTGGTATCAGAGCTATGGCATTAGCTCTAAGTATAAGTCTAGGTGGATTAGTATGACCTAGGTGGGTAGTAGTGTGCGGAGTGATTAACGGTTGATGTTTTATGCAGGTACTTGTTGACAATGGTTCGTAGAAGGAGTGGTGAAGGTAGTTCCGGTAATGCAAATCAGAATGATACAAGGGATGAAGCGCGTGCCATGTTTCAAGGCATGTTTGAGGCGGCCATGAAGGCCATACATGATCAAGGTCCGAGGGTATAACAAGCACCACCCCGCTATGGATTGGAGCAATTTCTGAAGCTGAAACCGGTTGAATTCAATGGGGAACCCGATGTTCGGAAAGCTGAGTTATGGATTGAGTCAATGGATAAGATTTACAATGTGTTTGGGTGTTCGGATGAGGAAAAGGTCCGGTTCGCGGCTTACAATCTTGTGGGAGCCGCCGAGCATTGGTGGAAGGGTGTTAAAGCTACTTGGGATGATACTCACACGGTGTATGCGTGGGAGTTGTTTGTGCGCAAGTTCAAGGAGCATTTCATTCCGGTTGTTGATCAAAACCGAAAGGAGATCGAGCTACTCAACTTGGAGCAAGGTGTGTTGTCTATAGCACAATACTCGGCTAAGTTCATAGAATTAGCCCGGTATTGCGACTATTTGGTAAGGACCGAGGAACAAAAGGCTATGAGATTCATTCGGGGATTGACGACCTCCATCCGTACTCAACTTATTGCCCAACGGATAGTGACTTTTCAAGATGCGGTGGACCGAGCCTATTTGATAGAGCAATATATTGGGGAGCATAAAAGGAAGACCGAGGTAGCCAACCCGAGTAAGCAAGTAGCTCAAGGCAAGCCACAACACCGTTCCGATAATCGAGGTAACTTTGGGGGACAATCTCAGTCCCGAGGGCAACCGATCCCAAGGAACCCGGGTACCACTTCCGGGAACCAAGGGAGCCAAATTAGGAAGCCTTGTACCTTTTGTCAAAAGGTAGGCCATGCGGAGGATAGGTGTTGGAAAAAGCAAGGCAAGTGCACCAATTGTGGTGAAATGGGGCACTTTGCGAGAGAGTGCACGAGGTACCGAGGTCAAGCATCCGGGTCAGGAGTTGGTAATAATCAGGGTCAGAAAAGGGATGCAGCTGGGAAGCCCAAAGTTCAAGGGAAGGTCTATGCCATGAATCAACAACAAGCTACCGATGATCCATCCGTTATTGGAGGTATTGTTTCTGTGTCTAATGTGAGCGCACGAGCGTTAGTAGATCCAGGATCATCTCATTCATACATTTCTGTGCAATTTGCTTCCATGTTAAATGCTGCATTCGAGTCTTTACCGTACGTGCTAGAGGTGTCGACCCCTATAGGAGAATGCTTGATTTCTGATCGAGTCTTTCGTGCTTGTGATGTGGTTATTTGTGGTCGAGTCCTTTGTGCGGATTTGGTGGTTCTTCCTATCCAAGACTTTGATGTCATTGGGTATGGATTGGTTGAGCAAGTTTCATGCTTCTGTTGATTGCCGTAAGAAAACTGTTACTTTTTCTATTCCCGATGTGCCTAAATTCGTGTTTGAGGCTAGTCCTCTGAGTAGAAAGGTTAGCTTAATTTCTTTTATAAAAGCGAGAAATTTTTTGCATAATGGTTGTGAGGGGTATTTGGCTAGTGTTCTTGATACTAGGAAGGAGTCCCCTAGTTTTGATAGTGTTCGGGTAGTTCGGGAATTTCCGATGTTTTCTCTACCGAGTATGAGATGCCTCCCGATCGTGAGATTGAGTTTTGTATAGATCTTTTGCCGGGTACGGCTCCGATTTCGAAAGCGCCTTATAGGTTAGCTCCCGCTGAGTTGAAGGAATTGAAGGTTCAATTGCAAGAGTTGCTTGATCGAGGGTTTATCCGCCCTAGTGTTTCCCCGTGGGGAGCACCGGTTTTATTTGTGCGGAAGAAAGATGGTTCGTTGAGATTGTGTATCGATTACCGGAAGTTGAATCAGGTTACGGTGAAGAATAGATACCCTCTACCGCATATTGACGATTTGTTTGATCAGCTTCAAAGGTCCGTGGTTTTTTCTAAACTTGATTTGAGGAGTGGGTACCATCAGTTGAAGGTTCGATCGGAGGATATTCCGAAGACTGCTTTTCGCACTCGTTATGGTCATTATGAGTTCTTGGTTATGCCGTTTGGGTTGACTAACGCGCCGGCCGTGTTTATGGATTTGATGAACCGAATTTTCCATCCCTATCTTGATTCGTTCGTGGTAGTCTTCATCGACGACATTCTTGTTTATTCGAAATCTCGAGAGGAGCATGAACAACATTTGAGGACAGTTTTATCCGTTCTTGCGAGGGAGAAATTATTTGCGAAGTTCAGTAAATGCGAATTTTGGCTCGAGAAGGTGTCATTTCTGGGCCATGTGATTTCTAAAGACGGGATTTCTGTGGATCCTTCAAAGATAGAGGCTATAGTGGATTGGAAGAGACCCGAGTCAGTGACAGAGATTAGAAGCTTTCTTGGTTTAGCCGGGTATTACCGAAGATTATTTGAGGGGTTTTCGAGGATTGCTACTCCGATGACTCAGTTGACCCGGAAGAATGTTCCGTTTGCGTGGACCGAGAAATGTGACAAGAGTTTCGAAGAATTGAAGAAGAGGTTGACTACCGCACCGATCTTGACTTTGCCTAATGGGAGCGATGGCCTTGTGATTTACAGTGATGCTTCGAAAGAGGGTTTGGGTTGTGTGTTGATGCAGAATGAGAAAGTAATTGCTTACGCTTCGAGGAAGTTGACCCCTAGTGAACAGAATTACCCGACTCATGATATGGAGTTAGCGGCGATAGTCTTTGCGTTGCACAAGTGGAAGCACTACCTTTATGGAGCGAAGTTTGAAATTTTTACGGATCACAAGAGTTTGAAGTACCTTTTCTCCCAGAAAGAGTTGAACAATAGACAGCGTCGATGGATGGAATTGTTGAAGGATTATGATTGTACGATTTCTTATCATCCGGGAAAGGCGAATGTGGTAGCCGATGCGATTAGTAGAAAATCTTATGTGGCTTCGATGATGGTTCGTGAGTGGAAAATGCTTGAGGATGTTCGAGATTGGTCTCCTCGTGAATCGAGACATGGGGCTATGTTTGCGAATATTAGGGTATCTCCGACCCTAATTCAGAGGATAAAAGAGGCTCAGAAAGAAGATTCCGAGATGGTGAAGATAATGGGTAAATTGAAGGAAAAGAATTTCGAGGATTTTTCTGTTAGCTCGAGTGGAGTGTTGACTTTCCGTGGTCGATTGTGTGTTCCGGATGTCGATGGAATTAAACAGAGAGTTCTTGATGAGGGTCATAAATCGAGATATACTATTCATCCGGGTAGTACGAAGATGTATCAGGATTTGAAGCAACAATTTTGGTGGATTAATATGAAGAGGGAATTAGCCGAGTATGTATCGAAGTGTTTAACGTGTCAGCAGGTCAAAGCCGAGCATCAGAGATCCGCGGGATTACTTCAGCCGTTAGAGATTCCGGAGTGGAAATGGGAGCATGTGACTATGGATTTCGTTACGGGACTGCCTTGTACCCGTAGGAAGTATGACAGTGTTTGGGTAATAGTGGATAGATTGACCAAGAGTGCCCATTTCTTGCCTATTGATATCAGATATTCGATGGAGAAGCTTGCGACACTTTACATCGATGAGATCGTTAGATTGCATGGAGTTCCGGTCAGCATTGTGTCAGATCGAGACCCGAGGTTTACTTCTAGATTCTGGAAGGCGTTTCAGGAAGCTTTGGGTACAGATTTGCGATTCAGTACAGCTTTTCATCCCCAGACCGACGGTCAATCCGAGAGGACTATTCAGATTTTGGAGGATATGTTGCGAGCGTGTTCGATAGACTTTTCCGATTCTTGGGATTCGCACCTACCGTTAGTGGAGTTCTCTTACAACAACAGTTATCAGGCTAGTATTGAGATGGAACCGTTTGAGGCCTTGTATGGAAGAAAGTGTAGATCGCCTATTTGTTGGGATGAGGTCGGTGAAGCGAAAGTTTTGGGTATCGATTTGCTTCGGGATTCGGTTGAGAAAGTTGGAGTTATCCGGGATAGATTGAAGACAGCCCAGAGTCGACATAAGAGCTACGCAGATAACCGAAGGTGAGATCTTAGTTTTCAAATTGGTGATTTGGTGTTCTTGAAAGTATCTCCAAAGGTGGGTATTCGTAGGTTCGGGAAGAAAGGCAAATTGGCTCCGAGGTTTATAGGTCCGTTTGAGATTTTGGGAAAGGTTGGACTTCTAGCGTATCGTCTCGCGTTACCGCCATCTTTGGATCGGTTACATGATGTGTTCCACGTTTCTATGCTTCGGAAGTATGTTCATGATCCATCTCACGTGTTACCAAGGATACCGGAGGATATTGAGCCCGATATGAGTTATGAGGAACGACCGGTTCGGATCTTAGATTCCAAAGTCCAAGAGTTGAGAAGCAAGAGCATCGCGTTGGTTCGAGTTCTTTGGAGGAATCATAACATCGAGGAGTCGACGTGGGAGCTCCGAGATGAGATCGAGAGGAAATTTCCGTGGCTTTTTGTTTAAGGTAAGTCTCGTTAAAATTCGGGTCGAATTTTCTTTAAGGGGGAGTGAATGTCACGACCCGAAATCTAGGCTCTATTTTATTAGTAATTAAATGATTTTATTTAATTATTTGCTTATTTATTCATTTAAATAATTATTTATCTAAATATTTATGTGTGCAATTTATGTGTTATAATAATTATGCCTAGCATTTTATTCGAGTTATTTGGGCTAGTGTGGGAGTGTTGAGTCTTAATTGTTAGTAGGGAGTGTAGTATTGTGTGTAGTGTGCGAGAGGGGGCCTAAGTGTAAGTTTTCAAATCATTTTCTAACTACTCCCTCCCTACTCCTCATCTTCTCCCTCACTCCACTCCATTTCCCTGCACACTCTCTCCCTCCTTCCATAGAAAGGTAAGTTTTCTCATCCTCTTCATCTCTCTTCATTTACTTCCTCTTCCTCTCATAATCTCTCATTTCTTAAATCATGAACCTTGTTTAGATCGCCGATAGGATCGCGTAGAGCCAAAAAGAATCGAAATCCATCAACTTTGAGAATTTGCAAGTAAGTTACTTTTCCCCCATTTTGATGATAAAATGTTCATATCATGTTCATGTGATGTTTGATGTGTTATTTTTGAAGTTTGATTGAGTTTTGAATTTATTTTGAATTTATTTGAGTTCTTGGGAAGAAATGGTGAAATCTTGAATGTTGGTTTTGATTCTTGAATTTGGTTGATAAAAGGGTGTTGTTAAGATCCCCTTTTGGGTTAAATGATGTTTGGGTACCTTAGAAATCTTGTAGGGAGTGTTGATTTTGAGTGTTTATGGATTTGGTATGAAATGGTAAGGAAATTTGGGAAACCCAGCTGAGATTTCTTCCCAGTCCGTAGACCAGGCGCCCGCCTGCCCCTTGCCAGGCGCCCGCCTACATGTCATTTTCTGATGACCAAACTTACTGGACAATCAAGCGCCCGCCTGCCCCATACCAGGCGCCCGCCCGCCCCCTGTTCCAGGAATTTGACCTTTTTGCTTGGTTTAAGACTTAAGGCTTAACTAGTTTAGGTTTAATCCTTCTAATTAACTTAAGATAACACCGTGGAACACTTATTGTGTGGATTTGATTCTTTTGTGAATAAATATGATGTGAAATGTATTTAAGTACCGTTTTGGTAATGTAGTTCATCTTTGATGTACTGTTTGCATTGGTTGACCTTTGTGGTAACTTAATTTGATTGGTTCCCTACTTTGGAACCTTAAGTTGTGCATTCATGCTAAACTATTATTACTTAGCATTTATTTGAAAGTCCAGCTGGTATTTTGTGTGTGTTTGGGCGATGGGAAAGATTATAATGGCAAAGCCAAGTCCATTATAATGTTGACCATTGTTTTGCCCCCTTCTTTACCCCTTCTCCAGATTGGCCTTGGAAAGGATAAGTCAGCGTTCCTTTGTGAATGTATCTGGCTAACGGGCATGACTTTGTGTCATGGTCCTTGTCCCTTGTGACACTTTTATGTTATTGGTTCCGGTACCGGGGTTTTCTCTTCGGCTTTCATGCTATTATGAAGATGATGATTGGTTGATTATTGAAGCTGCGCAGCGATCCTTATTTGGATGTTCCGATTTGGAAAACCTTGGCTATATCCTTTGTTATGTGTTTATTTCCGCTGCTATCTGTTATATGATAATTGCTATGTGCTATGTGACAATAATTATTGTTTATTGCTTATTGCATCATAGCATGTCACGTAGTTGCATTAGTAACTTATTGAGATTTATCTCACTCCTTTTCTTTTTATCTTTGTTTTTCCTTAAACCCCCCCCCAGGTGCTAAGGATTAGTCTCGCTGATCACGAGAAAGAGGACGTCGAGTGTGGATACATTCTTTTGGGGAAAGTTGTATAGGTTGGTTTACATTATATAAATGTGTAACCTTTTGGGATATTTGTACCAAGCATTGACGTCATTAGGATTTATGTATTTGTATTTTGTTAAGCATAAACTGGTGGAAGTTTATGATAGTTGTAATTGGTTTTTATCAAACATGGTTTTGTAAAACTTTGGATTATCACCTTTTGGTGTTAAATGGAATTTTTAACCTTGGTATTTCAAAGTTTTGGGTTTTAGAGTCGACGTCCAGATCACGGTCTCGGGCCCGCGGGGTCCGGGGTCGCGACAATAAAGGTCTTGGACCTATTTTATTTTATAATGGAAAGTTTATGTATGTGTTTGTGTAACGCCATATGTATGGCTAGGTGTTGTATTATGTTAATAAACTCCTAATTAATCTATAGAGTTGTATATGGTGGTACAAGAGTTTCTTTAAACTCTTGATGTTCTAGTAGTTGTTGTTGTTTTGATGTGTGGTTCAAGAGTTGTGTAACTCTTGGTTGTTATTTTGTTTAGTTTAAAGAAAAGTTTTTTTTTAGTCAAAGGTTTTGAAGGTTGTGATGTCATGTGGACATTATTCACGTCCAAATATGTATTAAATTAGAGGCCTATTTTTAAGGTCGTTACAGTTGGTATGAATTGTTGGCCGCCCTCATGGAGCTGGACCCAACACAAACACAATAACCGAGTCCACTGCGACCGTCACATAATTAACTACATCGCAACTGTTCCATATAACAAATCTCATATTTGAGAACCAATAATACATAAAGCATGCTTTTCAAATAACCATGATATTAACCGAGCAATTTCAATTCCAAAGCAATTATCAAATTGGACCGAATAAACGAAATACGTATCAATAAAATGGAGCACTACGATAAAACGGTTAAAAAGAAAGTGACACGGAATCAATACTACGTAGTCTCCCTTACCTCAACACAGTGTAACACGGATAACACGGAACAAGTACACTAATTCACGAACCCAAATAGCCACGGTCGAACAAGGCAGAAAAGGGTATTTATTTTCTTTCTTTCGGATAATACTGGCCTCAGAAGTGCATCTAATAAATAGTGTAAGTTTAAATAGGCACTAACTAGGTTGACTTCTTAGATAAGTCATCAATTAAGGTACAAATTAGAAACACCTCCTACTAAGACTAACTTGCTGTAACTCATGCAAAAACGTGGGTCTCACCACTTGACAACAAACAACTCAATTTCTTGAATCCTAATCCGTTCCATTCATTTTTTATTTTTTACAATCCGTCCCAAAATGTCGTGCTTAATTTCGGGATGTTACAGATTAACCTACTCCGATGTCACCCCAAGAATGGCTGGGGAAGAAAGTGGCTATCGAGACTGAGACATAGATCACTGTGGGGGAAGAATTAACTGATCTAGCCTCCATGTTCGAGGAACTTTCCATCATGGACGAATGCCAAGTCAACTCCATCTCCGACGATACTGACATGGAAAACAAGTCTATCAGCGAAGTCAAGCCGAGCTCCGATCCGATCAACAACTGGTATTCAACAAATGGTCCCATGGTATCCCGAGAACTCTTGATCGAGAAAATGGGTTGCATTCCCCGCAAGGCTACAAAGGAAGACTTATTGACATTCACTTTCGAGTCCAAGAGTGTTTCCGTTACCCTCACCCAAGAGGATATGGAGGCAATAGCCGAGCGTGTGTTCCCTTTCTTTGCTAATGAAAATTTTTATCTTTCTGAGTACCCCGAGATTGCAAACATCATAAATGATGAATTAACTAATAATGAAATTAATGAAATAGTTAATAACGATTCAAACTATGATGAAATAGACCACGAAAATGAAACATACTTAAATGAACTAGCTCAACAGGTCCGTAGTCCTGGTGAAAATTGTCCAGGGGCTGATGAAGAAATGCATGTTGTTAATAATGGGATTGAGAGTTACAAAATAAAATGGGTTTAATGCTAGAATAAAACATGGGTGAAAAGGTTGTTTTTTATTCTAAAAATGGAGGGAAACTTGGTGCAGTCCGTAACATCCAAAATGGGAAGCGCGCGAGTCCAGCTTTAGGGGCGAGACGCGCGCGCGGCCCACAAGCAGTGCCAGAGGCGCCCGCGGGTAAAGATGACAGAATGTCAGAAATGACTCTAAAGTTAACTCTGTTATGCAGTTTAGTCCAAAACTAACAGAATCAGTTAGGAACTTAACCGAAGTAACAGAAATTAACAAAATGAAGTTAAATAAAAATACTATGTATGCAATCGGGGTGAGAGGTCCAAGGCGGGGTGTCTACAGAGCCCCTAGGCGACGTGGATTGCAAAGCAAAATGCGTCAACAAAAGAAAGACAACCGCCGAGGACATCGACAAAGAAAAAGAAAGAAAAGAAAGCAAAGACTCAATGAATGTAGGAATTTGACATTGCGAGAGATAGAGGTGCGCTCCCTGTATGAGCGACTTTTGTTGATAGAAGAGGTGTGCTGAATTTGTTTGTGAATCCATTTGCTGAACCCGTTTATGAGTCCATTTGTCGAATCCATTTGTGAATCCGTTGGCTGAACCCGTTTGTGAGTCCATTTGTCGAATCCGTTTGTGAATCCGTTGGCTGAATCCATTTGTGAATCCATTGGTCGAATCCTTTTGTGAATCTGATGGTTGAGTCCGTTTTTGAACCCATTGCTGAATCCGTTTGTGAATCCATTGGTCGAATCCGCTTGTGAATCCGATGACTGAGTCCGTTTATGAACCCTTTGCTGGACCCGTTTGTGAGTCTATTTGTCGAATGCGTTTGTGAATCCATTGGTCGAATCCGTTTGTGAATCCGATGGTTGAGACCGTTTATGAACCCGTTACTAAATCCATTTGTGAATCCATTGGTCAAATTCATTTTTGAATCCATTGGTAGAATCAGTTTGTGAATCCCTTGGTCAAATTTGTTTGTGAATCTGATGGCTGAGTCCATTTGTGAACCCGTTGCTGAATCCGTTTATGAATCCATTGGTCAAATCCGTTTGTGAATCCGATGGCTGAGTCCGTTTATGAACCCTTTACTGAATCCGTTTGTGAAATCCATTGGTCGAATCCGTTTGTGAATCTGATGGTTGAGTCCATTTGTCACGACCCGAAAACCTGTCTCTATTTTCTAGTAATAAATATTTAATTATTTATTTATTTCTTATTTAATTGTTTAAATTATTATTTAATTAATAATTTATGTGTGCATTTTATGTGTTATAATAAATTATGCCTAGCATTTTAGTTGGGTCATTTGTGCTAGTGTAGTATTATTTGGTCTTAGTTGTTAGTAGGAAGTATTAGAGTTGGGTAGTTAGAGGAGGGGGTCTAAGTGTAAGTTTGAAAATAATCATCTTCTCCCTACTCCCTCTCTTTCTTCCTCACCTCATTTCATTTCCCAGTTTCTTTCTCTCTCTCTCCTAGAAAGGTAAAAATTTCTCTCTCCCTTCTCTCTTCATTCTACCTATCTTCCTCCCATTATTTCTCATTGCTCATTTTATGAAAAGTGTTTAGATAGTCGATAGGATCGTAGGAAGCTAAGAAATTTCGAGTTACGTCACATTTGAGAAAATTCGGGTAAGTTGCTTTTCCCCATTTTTATGTTAAACTGTTCATATCATGTTTATATAATGCTTAAGTTGTTATAATTGATGTTTGATTGAGTTTGGAAATTATTTGGAATTTATTTGGGTTTTTGGTTAAAATGGTGATTGTATGAATGTTGGGATTTAATCTTGGTTTTGGTTGATAAATGGTGTTATTTAGGTCCCCTCTAAGTTAGATGTTGTTTGGGTACTTTAGGGATCAAGTTGGGAGTGTTAATTGTGAGAAATTTGGTTTTGGGTAAGAAAAATGGAAGAACCCAGTTGGTTCTTGCCGTTTTCCGGCAACCTGGGCGCGTGGGCGACCGCCCATGGGTTGTTTGGGCGACCGCCCATGAGATCAGTTGGTCCGGAGTGTTTGAGTTTTGTTTTGGGCGACCGCCCACTTCTGGGTTGAGCGACCGCCTATAAAATCAGTTGGTTTGGGCTTTGGGTTTGTGTTTTGGGCGACCGCCCATACCAGCTGTCCTGAGTACCTTTGTTTTTGAATTGTTTTATGGTTCAAGCCCGATCTAGGCTCGAAGTATCACCCTAGTTGACTTAAATTAATGTTGTGGAACACTTTAGTGTTCGAGATTGATCCCTTTGTGATCGATTGCATTATTGAATTCGATTAAAAATGGTTTGGGTTTGTTGGAACATCCTTTTGATGTATTGTTGGATTGATGCACCGTTTTGGTGATTTACTTGGATCGGCTCCCAGCTGGTATTTGTGTGTGTTTCGGGCGATGCGAAATATTATGATGGCACAAGCCAAGTCCATTATGATGTTGACCATTGTTTTGCCCAATTATTACCCTCCTCCAGATTGGCCTTGGATGTGAGATGAGCTAGCTCCTTTGTGAGCATTCTAGCTGTTTGGTTTGGGTTATGACTTTGTGTCATGTTCCCTTGCTATTATTGGTTATTGGTTCCGGTACCGGGGGTTTTCTCTTCAGCTTTCATGCTACTATGAAGATGTTGATTGTTGATTATTGAAGCTGCGCAGCGACCTTTATTTGGTTCTTTCAGTTGGGAAACCTTGGCTAATATTCTTTGTTAATTGTTTATTTCCGCTGCTATCTGTTAGATGATAATTGCTATGTGCTATGTGAATTATTATTGTTTATTGCTTCTTGCATCGTAGCATGTCATGTAGTTGCATTAGTAACTTATTGAGATTTATCTCACCCCCTTTCTTTTATCTTTGTTTTTCCTTAACCCCCCCCCCAGGAGGAAAGGATTAGTCTCGCTGATCACGAGGAGGACATCGCGAGGGTCGAGCTTTTGGGCAAGTTGTTATTGGTGGGTTTACATTATATAAATGTGTAACCTTTTGGGAATAGTTGTACCAAACTTGACGTCATTAGGATTTGTATTTTGTATTATTTTGGGTGTAAGCTTATGGGGCTTACACTAGTTTATATTTTGTTGTTCAAGTTGGATTTCAAAACTTTGTGTTATCATCTTTTGGTATAAAAGGAAATTTTTATCTTCATTATTTTAGAGTTTATTATTAGAGTCGACGCCCAGCTCGCGCACTCCGGGCCCGCGGGGTCGGGGTCGCGACAGTTGGTATCAGAGCTATGGTTTAGCTCTAAGCATAAGTCTAGGTGGACTAGTATGACCTAGGAGTGTAGTTGTGTTCGGAGTGAGTAACGGTTGATGTTTTATGCAGGTAATTGTTTCCAATGGCTAGAAGAAGAACGGGTGAAGGTTCTAGTGGGGCTCAGAATCAGAATGATCTTCGGGAAGAGAACCGTGCTATGTTCCAAGGCATGTTTGAGGCGGCTATAAAGGCAATTCATGACCAAGGGCCAAGAGAGGATCATGTGGCTCCTCCACGTTACGGGTTGGAGCAATTTCTGAAATTAAAACCAAGAGAGTTTGACGGTGAGCCCGATGTGAAGAAGGCCGAACTATGGATCGAGTCTATGGAGAAAATTTATGATGTGTTTGGGTGCACGGACGAGGATAGGGTCCGGTTTGCGGCTTATAAATTGGTTGGGGCCGCCGAGCATTGGTGGAAAGGAGTTAAAGCAAGTTGGGATGATACCCATACAGTGTATGCATGGGAATTGTTTGTGCGGAAGTTCAAAGAGCATTTCATTCCGGTAGTGGACCAGAACTGAAAGGAGATCGAGCTACTCAACTTGGAGCAAGGTTTGTTGTCTATAGCTCAATACTCGGCTAAGTTCACAGAATTAGCCCGGTATTGTGACTATCTTGTGAGGACCGAAGAACAGAAAGCTATGAGATTCATCCGGGGTTTGAAGACTTCTATCCGTACTCAGCTTATAGCCCAGAGGATTTTGACATTCCAGGATGCGGTAGACCGTGCCTATCTTATAGAGAAAGATATTGGGGAACATAAGAGGAAGACCGAGGTAGCTAACCCGAGTAAGCAAGGGGCGCAGATCAAGTCACAACCAAGGATTGATAACTGAGGTAACTTTAGGGGACAATCTCAGTCTCGAGGGAAACCAATCCCAAGGAACCCGGGCACTACTTCCGGGAACCAAGGGAACCAAAATAGGAGACTCTGTTCATATTGCCAAAGGGAAGGACACTCGGAGGACCGGTGTTGGAAGAAGCAGGGGAAATGTATTAACTGTGGGCAATTTGGGGCATTTTGCAAGGGATTGTACTAGAGGCAAGGGTCAACTGACTGGAGTAGGAGCTGGGGCCCTACAGGGTCAGAAAAAGGATGCTACGGGAAACCCAAGGTCCAAGGAAGGGTATTTGCCATGAATCAACAACAAGCTACCGATGATCCTTCTGTTATTGGAGGTATTGTTTCTGTGTCTAATGTGAGCGCTCGTGCGTTAGTAGATCCAGGATCATCTCATTCTTACATATCTGTGCAATTTGCTTCTATGCTAAATGCTGCATTTGAGTCTTTACCTTATGTGCTAGAGGTGTCGACCCCTATAGGAGAATGTTTGGTGACTGATAAGGTCTTTCGTGCTTGTGACGTGCTTATATGTGGTCATGTCTTGTGTGCGGACTTGGTAGTCCTACCGATTCAAGATTTTGATGTTATTTTGGGTATGGATTGGTTGAGCAAGTTTCATGCTTCTGTTGACTGTCGTAGAAAGGTCGTTAATTTTTCTATTCCCAATATGCCTAAATTTGTTTTTGAGGCTATGCCTTTGGGTAGGAATATTCGTATCATTTCTTATGTGAAAGCTAGGAGATTGTTGCACCGTGGTTGTGAGGGGTACTTGGCTAGTGTGCTTGATACTAGGAAAGAATCCCCTAGTTTGGAGAGTGTTCGGGTAGTTAGAGAATTTCCCGATGTTTTCTCTTCTGAATATAATATGCCTCCCGTGAGATAGAATTTTGTATAGATCTTTTGCCGGGTACAGCTCCGATTTCGAAGGCACCGTATAGGTTGGCTCCCGCAGAGTTGAAGGAACTAAAGGTTCAGTTGCAAGAGTTGCTTGATCGAGGGTTTATCCTCCCTAGTGTTTCCACGTGGGGAGCAGTGGTTTTGTTTGTGAGAAAGAAAGACGGTTCGTTGAGGTTGTGTATTGATTACCGGAAGTTGAATCAGGTAACGGTGAAGAACAAATATCCTCTACCGCATATTGATGATTTATTTGATCAGCTTCAAGGGTCCGTGGTGTTTTCTAAACTTGATTTGAGGAGTGGGTACTATCAACTGAAGATTCGATCGGATGATATTCCGAAGACTTCTTTTCGCACTCGTTATAGTCATTATGAATTCTTGGTTATGCCGTTTGGGTTGACTAACACGCCTGCCGTGTTTATGGATTTGATGAACCGGGTTTTCCATCCTTATCTTGATTCGTTCGTAGTGGTCTTCATCGATGACATTCTTGTCTACTCTAAATCTCGAGAGGAGCACGAGCAACACTTGAGGACAGTTTTATCCATTCTTGCGAGGGAGCAGTTGTTTGCGAAGTTTAGTAAATGCGAATTTTGGCTCGAGAAGGTTTCATTTCTGGGTCATGTTATTTCTAAAGATGGGATTTCTGTGGATCCTTCAAAGATAGAAGCCATAGTGGATTGGAAGAGACCCCGAGACAGTGACCGAGATCAGAAGTTTTCTGGGTTTAGCTGGGTATTACAGAAGGTTCATAGAAGGGTTTTCGAGGATTGCTACTCCGATGACTCAGTTGACCCGGAAGGATGTACCGTTTGTGTGGAGTGAAAAATGTCAAAGTAGCTTTGATGAATTAAAGAAGAGATTAACTACGGCTCCTATTCTTGCGTTACCAAATGGGAATGACGACTTAGTGATTTACAGTGATGCTTCGAAAGAGGGTTTGGGTTGTGTTTTGATGCAGAATGGGAAAGTAATTGCGTATGCTTCGAGGAAGTTGAGCCCTAGTGAACAGAATTACCCTACTCATGATATGGAGTTGGCTGCGATAGTCTTTGCGTTGCATAAGTGGAAGCATTACCTATATGGAGCGAAGTTTGAGATTTTTACCGATCACAAGAGTTTGAAATACCTCTTCTCTCAAAAGGAATTGAATAACCGTCAGCGTAGGTGGATGGTGCTTTTAAAAGATTATGATTGCACCATTTCATACCATCCGGGCAAAGCAAATGTGGTAGCTGATGTGATCAGTCGAAAGTCTTATGTGGCATCAATGATGATTCGTGAATGGAAAATGCTTGAGAATGTTCGAGATTGGTGTCCTCGTGAATCGAGACGTGGGGCGATTTTTGCGAATATTAGGGTATCTCCGACCCTAATTCAACAAATACAGGATACTCAGAAGGATGACCCAGAGTTGAAGAAGATTATGGATAATGCTCGGGATAGGCAGTATGTGGACTTCCAGCTTGACTCCGAGGGAGTGTTGACTTACTGTAGCAGATTGTGTGTGTCGGATATCGGTGGGATTAGACAGCGAGTTCTTGATGAGGGTCACAAATCCAGGTATACCATTCATCCCGGGAGTACGAAGATGTATCAGGATTTAAAACAACAATTTTGGTGGATTAACATGAAGAGGGAAATTGCAGATTGTCTATCGAAGTGTTTGACCTGTCAACAAGTTAAAGCAGAGCATCAGAGGCCCGCAGGTCTACTTCAGCCTCTCGAGATACCCGAGTGGAAGTGGGAACACATTACGATGGATTTTGTAACCGGACTACCCAGAACTCGAAGGAGGTTCAATGCAGTTTGGGTGATTGTGGACAGGTTGACTAAATCTTCTCATTTCTTACCTATTGACATTTCCTATTCGATGGAGAAACTTTCAAATTTGTATATTCATGAGATTGTCAGATTACATGGTGTTCCGGTAAGTATTGTGTCAGACAGAGATCCCAGGTTTACATCCCGATTTTGGCAAGCGTTGCAGAAAGCTTTGGGTACCGATTTGAGGTTTAGCACAACATTTCATCCTCAGACTGACGGTCAGTCTGAAAGAACCATTCAGATTCTCGAGGATATGTTACGAGCTAGCACAGTTGACTTTCCAGATTCGTGGGATACACATCTACCGCTTGCAGAGTTCGCCTACAATAATAGTTATCAGTCGAGTATTTAGATGGCACCATATGAGGCTTTGTATGGGAGGAAATGCCGGTCACCTATTTGTTGGGACGAGGTTGGGGAAGCAAAACTTTGGGGTGTTGACATGGTTCAGGACTCGGTGGAAAAGGTTAAAATTATTCGGGATCGATTAAAGACGGCCCAGAGTCGACAGAAGAGCTATGCCAATCATCGAAGACGAGATCTTAGTTTTCAGACCGGATATTTTGTGTTCTTGAAGGTGTCTCCGAAGGTTGGTATCCGAAGGTTCGGGAAGAAGGGTAAATTAGCTCCGAGGTTTGTTGGACCGTTTGAGATTTTGGGGAAAGTGGGACTTCTAGCATATCGTCTTGCGTTACCATCTTCTTTGAACCGGTTAGATAATGTTTTTCACGTTTCTATGCTTCGGAAGTATGTTCATGATCCATCTCGCGTGTTACCGAGGGTACCGGAGGATATAGAGCCTGATATGACTTACGAGGAACGACCGGTTCGGATTCTCGATGCCAAAGTCCAAGAGTTGAGGAACAAGAGCATTGCGTTGGTTAGAGTCCTTTGGAAGAATCATCATGTTGAGGAATCGACTTGGAAGCTTCGAGAGGAGATGGAGCGGAAATATCCGTGGCTTTTTAATTCGGGTAAGTCTCGTTAAAATTCGGGTCGAATTTTCTTTAAGGGGGAGTGAATGTCACGACCCGAAAACCCGTCTCTATTTTCTAGTAATAAATATTTAATTATTTATTTATTTCTTATTTAATTGTTTAAATTATTATTTAATTAATAATTTATGTGTGCATTTTATGTGTTATAATAAATTATGCCTAGCATTTTAGTTGGGTCATTGGTGCTAGTGTAGTATTATTTGGTCTTAGTTGTTAGTAGGAAGTATTAGAGTTGGGTAGTTAGAGGAGGGAGTCTAAGTGTAAGTTTGAAAATAATCATCTTCTCCCTACTCCCTCTCTTTCTCCCTCACCTCATTTCATTTCCCAGTTTCTTTCTCTCTCTCTCCTAGAAAGGTAAAAATTTCTCTCTCCCTTCTCTCTTCATTCTATCTATCTTCCTCCCATTATTTCTCATTGCTCATTTTATGAAAAGTGTTTAGATAGTCGATAGGATCGTAGGAAGCTAAGAAATTTCGAGTTCCGTCACCTTTGAGAAAATTCAGGTAAGTTGCTTTTCCCCCATTTTTATGCTAAAATGTTCATATCATGTTTATATAATGCTTAAGTTGTTATAATTGATGTTTGATTGAGTTTGGAAATTATTTGGAATTTATTTGGGTTTTTGGTTAAAATGGTGATTGTATGAATGTTGGGATTTAATCTTGGTTTTGGTTGATAAATGGTGTTATTTAGGTCCCCTCTAAGTTAGATGTTGTTTGGGTACTTTAGGGATCAAGTTGGGAGTGTTAATTGTGAGAAATTTGGTTTTGGGTAAGAAAAATGGAAGAACCCAGTTGGTTCTTGCCGTTTTCCGGCAACCTGGGCGCGTGGGCGACCGCCCATGGGTTGTTTCGGAGACCGCCCATGAGATCAGTTGGTCCGGAGTGTTTGAGTTTGGTTTTGGGCGACCGCCCACTTCTGGGTTGGGCGACCGCCCATAAAATCAGTTGGTTTGGGCTTTGGGTTTGTGTTTTGGGCGACCGCCCATACCAGCTGTCCTGAGTACCTTTGTTTTTGAATTGTTTTATGGTTCAAGCCCGATCTAGGCTCGAAGTATCACCCTAGTTGACTTAAGTTAATGTTGTGGAACACTTTAGTGTTCGAGATTGATCCCTTTGTGATCGATTGTATTATTGAATTCGATTAAAAATGGTTTGGGTTTGTTGGAACATCCTTTTGATGTATTGTTGGATTGATGCACCGTTTTGGTGATTTACTTGGATCGGTTCCCTACTTTGGAATCATTAATTGTTTACCGTGCTAGTATTTTATTACTTAGCCTTTACTTGAAGTCCAGCTGGTATTTGTGTGTGTTTCGGGCGATGCGAAACATTATGATGGCACAAGCCAAGTCCATTATGATGTTGACCATTGTTTTGCCCAATTATTACCCTCCTCCAGATTGGCCTTGGATGTGAGATGAGCTAGCTCCTTTGTGAGCATTCTAGCTGTTTGGTTTGGGTTATGACTTTGTGTCATGTTCCCTTGCTATTATTCGTTATTGGTTCCGGTACCGGGGGTTTTCTCTTCAGCTTTCATGCTACTATGAAGATGTTGATTGTTGATTATTGAAGCTGCGCAGCGATCTTTATTTGGTTCTTTCAGTTGGGAAACCTTGGCTAATATCCTTTGTTAATTGTTTATTTCCGATGCTATCTGTTAGATGATAATTGCTATGTGCTATGTGAATTATTATTGTTTATTGCTTCTTGCATCATAGCATGTCATGTAGTTGCATTAGTAAATTATTGAGATTTATCTCACCCCCTTTCTTTTATCTTTGTTTTTCCTTAACCCCCCCAGGAGGAAAGGATTAGTCTCGCTGATCACGAGGAGGACGTCGTGAGGGTCGAGCTTTTGGGCAAGTTGTTATTGGTGGGTTTACATTATATAAATGTGTAACCTTTTGGGAATAGTTGTACCAAACTTGACGTCATTAGGATTTGTATTTTGTATTATTTTGGGTGTAAGCTTATGGGGCTTACACTAGTTTATATTTTGTTGTTCAAGTTGGATTTCAAAACTTTGTGTTATCATCTTTTGGTATAAAAGGAAATTCTTATCTTCATTATTTTAGAGTTTATTGTTAGAGTCGACGTCCAGCTCGCGCACTCCGGGCCCGCGGGGTCGAGGTCGCGACACCATTTATGAACCCTTTGCTGAATCCCTTTGTGAATCCATTGGTCGAATCCGTTTGTAAATCCGATGGTTGAGTTCGTTTGTGAACCTTTTGCTGAATCCGTTTGTGAATCCATTGGTCGAATCCATTTATGAATCCGATGGTTGAGTCCGTTTGTGAACCCTTTGCTGAATCCGTTTGTGAATCCATTGGTCAAATCCGTTTGTGAATCCGATGGTTGAGTCCGTTTGTGAACCCTTTGCTGAATCCGTTTGTGAATCTATTGGTCGAATCCATTTGTGAATCGGATGGTTGAGTCCGTTTGTGAACCCGGTGGCTGAATCCGTTTGTGAATCCATTGGATGAACCTGTTTGTAAGTCAAAATGCTTGTACCTTTTATGTGTATGCTTTGCAGATATATGTGCTTGTGCGAGAGAATGTGTGACGTGTGAAATTGTGCTTGTGGTGTGATGTGATTTGAAAAGCAGAGATTTGCATGAGAGAGAGATTTTGCAAAGATGGAGAAATTGCTTTTGTGTGCGATGTGATTTGAAAGGAGCTTTGATGTATGATGTTCATACCTTCACTTACCATGGCCACTTGATTCGGGATAGGGATGTTGTGGCTTTGATGGAGATGATGAATTGCTCTTGCTTTCGATGGAATGTTGGTGAGATGACATTCTGAATGATGGGTTGGTCATGCCAAAGGCTGCCTACGTATCCCTTAAAGGGAATCAGACCAGCGTAGTTCAATGATGATGGAGTGTTGGGTTTCGAAGTAAGATGCGCAGCGGAATTAAGCATTTAAGATTTTATGAAACCCAAAGCCATAGATCCATTTATATGATTATATCAAATACATGCATAATGAATACTAGAATTCTAACCCTTGATGACTTTGAATCTTCAACCTTGAATTCGGTGGAGGCTTGAAATCTTGATCACGAACAAAGCAAGAACACGAACTTTGAAGATGATAAGATTCACCCTCTAGAGGTATCCACACCACGAACGAATATCAAGGATCTTCTTGATCTTGGTTGCTAGACCAAAATTGTGAAACACGTTTTCACAATTGTATGAACTATATGGAATATTATT
Source organism: Campanula takesimana (assembly GCA_026119855.1). Taxonomy (NCBI): domain Eukaryota; kingdom Viridiplantae; phylum Streptophyta; class Magnoliopsida; order Asterales; family Campanulaceae; genus Campanula; species Campanula takesimana. Next base: position 181,497 of record JAOWBW010000401.1, read on the forward strand.
GTGTTTATCTTTGTTCTTCAATCTAGGGATTTCATAGAACAAAATAATTCTCTTAAAAACTCTTTGGAGGCTTACACAAACTTATGTACTGATTTAGGGCAATAGGAGGCTGTTTAAATACTTGTTAGACCTATTCCAAATAGGTAACAAGTAGTCAAACCCGCAAGAAAACGAACTTAGGAAAGTTCCTGCCGAAACCGACTAACCCGCCCGGGTATACAAAGGGGTTCGGCCGGATCCAGGTTGGTCCGACCGGGTCCTTTGCCTAGTCCGCCTGAATCACTAGGAGGTCCGACCGGGTCATTTGTAAGGTCCGGCCAGACCCTCCTCTTTTCCAGACTACTCCTCTAAATTCCCAAAATCCTTGAATGGTCCTTCGACCAAATATTCCAATATAGTCCTTTTAGGATTCGTTCTATTGTGTGTGACCCTCTAGGATTACACTATATTGTCAATGGGTTCAAACATGAAACCATAAGATATGATTAGGTTCTAGCAAACCGTCATACCTACCCAAATAGTGTAACTAGATACAAGTTCGCATTCCTTTAGAGCATGTCACAATCCTTTTGTCCACGATGTCATTGAACACAAGTCATAGTCAACAAGTCAACTTGTATTGTTCAATGCTTTCTCGATTCCAAATATATTGATAATCTAAATGCCATTGATCCAATCAATTCATTTGAGTCCGGCAGAACATTTCATCAACATCATTTCTACGAGGGGCCCAAGCTTGACATCTCTCCGAAGAGGGACAAATCCATCTCAGCTTATTATTCTTCCCTATATGAATCCAATTATGCCAATCATACCCTTTATAACATTCTGGTTAAAGGTAGCGTTTGAATATGTCAAACATAATGTTCATCAAGTGGAAGACTATAATAACTTCGTGTATAAGGATTCAAATGACACAACTAATATAAGATATATGTATGACATAGACCATGACATAAATCTCATACAACGGGTCATGTCTAGTACCTTGTTCCAAACAAGTACCCATAAATCTAACATGATCATCCCATGATCATTTAGCCTTTATACTAGTGCTTAACAAGTACTAGGGACGGAGATTATTATAAGTAAACATGAACAACAATAATAATCAAAACATCTCTTTATTAATATGAAATAAATGATAACAATTGCAACGTTTAATAAACGTGCCTAGGGCACCAACACCAACAATCTCCCACTTGCCCTAGGCCCAATCTCCCAGGTATCTAATACCCATGGATCTAACATGACCATCATGTTTAGCTTGTGGAAGTCCCTTTGTTAGCGGGTCCATAACATTGTCGTCAGTAGGTACTCTGCATATATTCATGTCTCCCCTATTAACGATTTCTCGAGTGATATGAAAATGCCTAAGTATGTGTTTGGATTTTTGATGTGCTCTTGGTTCCTTTGCTTGAGCAATAGCACTATTATTATCACAATAAAGGTCTATTAGATTAGTAATGCTAGGAACCACTTCAAGTTCACTAATGAACTTCTTAATCCAAACAGCTTCCTTTGCAGCATCCGATGCAGCAATATACTCAGCTTCCTTTGTAGACTCACTGACTGTACTCTGCTTGGAACTCTTCCAGCTTACAGCTCCACCATTGAACATGAACACAAAACCCGATTGCGATCGACTATCATCTTTTTCGGTTTGGAAGCTTGCATCCGTGTAAGCATTTACAACGAGATCATCTTCCATTCCTCCATAGACCAAAAACGAATCTTTAGTTCTTCTCAAGTACTTAAGAATCGCTTTAACAACCATCCAGTGATTTTCACCGGGGTCGGATTGATATCTTATCGTCATGCTCAAAGCATAAGATACATCTGGCCTAGTACATATCATGGCATACATTATGGATCTAATTTCCGAGGCATATGGAACTTCATTCATTTTCTCACGCTCATATTTTGTCTTAGGACATTGAGTCTTGCTTAGAGAAACTCCATGTAACACTGGCAAGGTTCCTCTCTTAAATTTTTCCATGTGGAATCTTCTAATGACCTTGTCAATGTATGTACTTTTCCTTAAACCAATTAGCTTCCTAGATCTATCTCTGTAGATCTTATTGCCAAGTACATATGCGGCTTCACCCATATCTTTCATTGCGAAATACTTTCCTAACCAAGTCTTTATAGACTGAAGTGTAGGAATGTCATTTCCAATGAGCAATATGTCATCCACATATTGGATAAGGAATAGCACTATGCTCCCACTAATCTTCTTGTATACACAAGGTTCATCTTCATTCTTGATGAAGCCAAACTCTTTGACCGATTCATCAAAACGAAGATTCCAACTCCTAGAAGCTTGCTTCAATCCATAGATGGATCTTTGCAATTTGCATACTTTAGAATTATGTTCAAAACCCTCAGGTTGTGTCATATAGACATCTTCTTGCAAGTTCCCGTTAAGGAAAGCGGTTTTGACGTCCATCTGCCATATTTCATAGTCATGATATGCGGCAATGGCAAGAAAAATTCTTATAGACTTGATCATTGCTACGGGTGAAAAAGTTTCATCATAGTCAATACCATGAACTTGCCTATAACCTTTCGCTACAAGTCTAGCTTTGTAAGTATGCACCTTCCCATCCATGTCAGTCGTCTTCTTAAAGACCCATTTGCATCCTATGGTTTTTACACCTTCGGGTGCATCAATCAAGTTCCAAACTTGATTATCTTGCATGGAGTGCAATTCGGGTTGCATAGCTCCAAGCCACTTATCCGAATCAGGAGAAGACATCGCCTCTTGGTAGGTGGTCGGTTCATCATTATCAATGATCTCCACCATATTACTATCCGTTACTTGAAAACCATATCTCTCGGGCTCGGATCGTAACCTACCAGATCTGCGAGTTACTTGTGTATTTTGAATAGGTTCCACAATTTCTTGTGGGACTTGTTCTTATTCCACTATCGGTTCAATGTCATTTTCTGGGTCTCGAATTTCTTCAAGAATTACTTTACTCCCACTGATTTCTTTCGAGAGAACTGTTTCTCTAGAAAGACACCAGTTCGGGCAACAAACACTTTGTTGTCCTCTCGGTTGTAAAAGTAATATCCTCTAGTTTCCTTAGGATATCCCACGAAAATACATTTATCGAATTTATGTGATAGCTTGTCGGAGACAAGTCTTTTGATAAAAGCTTCGCAACCCCAAATCCTCATGAAAGACAAACTAGGTTTCTTTCCGCTCCACATCTCATATGGAGTCTTTTGAACCGATTTAGTTGGAACTTGATTTAGTATGAAAGCAGCGGTTTCTAGAGCATAACCCTAAAAGGATAAAGGAAGATCAACTCGACTAATCATTGATCGAACCATGTCCAACAAAGTCCGATTCCTCCTCTCAGGCACACCATTCCATTGTGGTGTTCCGGGTGGAGTCAATTGTGAAATTATTCCACAATTCTTTAGATGATCATCGAGTTCATGACTCAAGTATTCTCCACCTCGATCCGATCAAAGTACCTTAATACTTTTGCCAAGTTTATTTTCTACTTCATTTTGAATTATTCTATATATCTCAAATGCTTCACTTTTATGTTTTATTAGGTAAACATACCCAAATCTACTATAATCATCAGTGAAGGTTATGAAGTATTAAAATCCTCCCCTAGCATTGCTACTTAGTGGTCCGCATACATCGGAATGTATCAACCCCAATAAGTCGTTTGCCCTTTCACTTAACTTGGTAAAAGGTGTCTTAGTCATTTTTCCAAGAAGACACGACTCGCAAGTTTCATATGACTCAAGGTCACATGAACCTAAAAGACCGTCCCCATGGAGTTTTGAGATATGCTTCTCATTAATATGACCAAGATGGCAATTCCACAAATAAGTATGACTTACATCATTAGGTTTAGATTTGTTGTTTACATGATAGACATTGTCATTATTTTCATTATTGACATCCAAGATATAAAGGCCATTAAATGAATTTTCAATACCATAAAGCACATCATTTAAATAAAGAGAAAATATCTTATTCTCAATAAGAAATTTAAAACCTTCATTATCCAAACAAGAAATTGAAATAATATTTCTACTTAAATCCGGTACATAGTAGCAGTTGTTCAAAACAAGTATTAAACCGGAAGGTAAAGTGACTTCATAAGTCCCTACGGCTAATGCAGCAACTCTTGCTCCATTCCCCACGCGTAGGTCTACTTCACCCTCTTTAAGCAGTCTCCTATTCTTTAGACCCTGCACATTTAAACAAATGTGAGAACCACATCCGGTATCTAATACCCAATAATCAGTGGTAGAAAGGAGAATATCTATTATATAGATACCTGAAGTTGACGCAATCCCACTGCTCTTCTTCTTCTTTATCTCTTCCTTTAAAGCCTTGTAATTACGTTTCCAATGACCAATTTCTTGACAATGGAAACAAATTGCATCATTTTGTGAATCGGGTTTTGCCTCTGAAGCCTCGGCAACCTTTGCCTTGCTTATCTTAGGTTTGGCAACCTTTGCCTTACCCTTTCCTTTGGCACTAGCCTTCTTTCCATCATGAACCAAGAGCACAGGAGAACCTTTCTCCACAATGTTCATCTCCGCAGTTTTAAGCATATTATGCAACTCGGAGAGATTCTTATCCATTTCATGCATGTTATAATTCATCACAAACTGATTATAACTTTTAGGCAATGAATTAAGAATGAGATCCGTGGCTAGCTCCAATGGGATTGGATAGCCAAGTTTCTCAAGATGCTCTACATAGCCTTTCATTTTAAGCATGTGAGGACTCACTTGTTGCCCTTCACTCATTTTGGAAGAAGTGAATGCAACAATTGTCTTGTACCTCTCTTGCCTAGCTTGCTCTTGAAACATGTCTCTTAACTCCATTCCTATCTCATAAGCTTCCAAATGTTCCAAACTTTATTGGAGTTTTGAGCAAATATTATCAAGCATGAGACAACTTAAATCTCTAGAATCATTACGATGTTTCTTGTAATTGTCTCTTTCTGCCCTAGGGGCAGTGGCTTCGGGTTCAGCAGGAAGAGGCCCATCGAGAATGTACAAATTATATTCTTGCCTTAGAACTATTCTTAGGCTACGGATCCAATCCATAAACTTCGTTCCATTCTCTTGGAGCTTATCCTTCTCAAGGATCGATCGCAGCGAAATTGATTGAGTGTTGGTAGTCATTATCTACAATTATGCAAACAAATTCAAAATTTAATAAGTACCAATTTCATTAAAGAAATAAATAATGTATTTTTCAAAAAAAAATACTCCCACTAAATTATATAACATTCTTATACATCCAATGTATAATATAATACTAGTGGGATAAGATCCAACTTTAATTTAATTTCAAGTCCGCTAAGGCGGATTACACAAAATCAAATTAATTAGGGACAATCATGTCGATCATATCCCATATGACTTTTATATCTTTTTCTGAGATTCTTTAAGAAATCCAATTTCAAAAAGCATGTTTAATCTCATCTTTGCCTAGGCCCAAAAGTGTTTTGACGCCTAATTAAGTCCAACCATTTTAAACGTATAGTTAATGTGCCTCGCTAGGGCGTGCCCACATTATCTATCTTGCTCATACATAAATAAAGTTAATGTACCTCGCTAGGGCGAACCCACATTAAAATTACTCATGCACTAACAAGTGTTTTAATCATGGCATGGCAAAAAGGGACTTAAAACTTTCTTGAAGGTTTACCACATATAGCATACAACACATTTATGAGCACATAATATAAACATGTTACGCATCAAGTTTAGCCACTAAATTAATCATCATTAATTTAAGCATAATATTTATGTGTCATTATTTTCTCTATTATTATGAGGATGAGACTATTTGAACTTTGGTTATCATCTCCAAATCAAGACAACAAGAAGTGCGGCCGAACTAAGCCATAAGGCAACCACAATTCCGCACTAATTCAAGAAACCAAGAAAGTAGTCCATGTGGCCGAAACTAAGCAATAGATGGTCTCGATGAACGTAGGCCAATTTCATCCACAATTCCACATGGATCTCCAATCTTTGATTCAAGAACTTTGTTTCTTAATTTTAGCAATTATGAACTCTTCATAATTCTAACTTCGTTTTATCTTTGAATCTTTCATTACGATCAAGTTTGGGAAACACAATCTCGATGAACGTAGATTAGACATCCAAACCTTGAACCAATCTCAGAATCACAAGATCAAAACAAATAGGAAATTTAAACCCCGAGATCCATACCCAAACCAAACGCCCGATCCCCGCTCCAGACCAGAAGGTCCGGCCGGGTTATCTTGTAACGACCCAAACTTTCATATAATAAATAATATCCATAAACCATGGGAAATCTCAAACGTCAAACATAATTCAAATCCAATGTTAAAAACAACGGCTAGTATAATCTAACCATAATTCAAAATAGTGCGGAAGCGTAACTAACGTTTAAATTCTAACGGCTAGTACATCCCACTAGCTCAACATAAAAACATAAAAGTATCTAAAAACCCTTCACTTGACCATCGACTGCCCTTCCTTGCAATCCCTCTTGGTCCTTAATCCTTACCTGGGAAAAATAATATAAGAAGGGGTGAGCGAACAATGCTCAGTAAGTTCATACGGGATCTCTCCGGGTTCTAAGGAGAGATGACCGAAAGAACGGAGCCAACATAATATCTTCAATGAAAGGCTAAAATCAATAATCTTAACTGTACATATATACGAAAGCACAGTTATCAAGTTCAAGAAGTTATGGCCCTAATACAGGACCGTCAATTCCATAGTTACATTCATCACCTTTTCAGGGTGTTACACCTTTTCAGGGTGTCGAGGGACCTTACACCTTCTCATGGTGCTCCCTCTTAAGTTTGATCATGATCATTAAGCCACTTCATCAAGTAGCATTGCGTCTAATTCTTTTCTCTCAAATTAGACTATCTAAATTAGCCCTTTTCAGTCAGACTAATTCTAGCTAAGCCCTTTTCTATCAGACTAAGCTAACTATACCCGTTTCTTTTAGATATAGCAATGTTCCACAAAGCATTCTAGGTACAAGAATACTTAAAGCAAATTCAATTCTCTTTGATACCCTATGAAGAACACATATCATGGGTAAGATAGTTCAAAAGACGTTCGAGTCATAAGAGTTCAAATGCTACGGCCATAAGTAGCTACACTTGAAAGAATAAAAGGGATCCTATTTCAAAAGGATGATATTCAAAAACTTTAAGGAAGGTAATCCCTTACCTTAGCCTTGCAGTCTTCACTTAGCAATTTCACGTGAAAAATCTACAAACACGCAAATATGGCTTTCTTAGGAACATAAATTACTTTAATTCTCCGTCCCCAATATACTTTATTTTACTTTCTTAACTTTTCGAGTTCATCATCCTAAACTCTTTGTTAGGGTTCGTTTTACCCATTATTTGTGTTCCCAAAATACCCCTTTCGGATTACTAAAATACCCTTAAGGTTACATGGTTTCTATTCTTCATTAATACACTTTAGGGTTCCATTATTTCAACCCAAAACACTACTTCCAGCCTACTAAATTCCAGATTACTATTCACTGCATCAATTACTATTCACAGCGTACATTTACTGTTCACAAATTATGTACCCCAGATTATTGTTCATTGTAGTTCATCACTAATACCTTGATTTCAATCCTAATACACACACACATACATACATAATACACACACACAACGCATCACACGCACACGGACACACACCCAGCAATACACACACTCTCAACGCATCACACACGCACACACACACACAGCAACACACCCAACCGCACACACACACACCACTGCACTACTCACGCCGCACACACATACACCTGCTGCACACCCATACACACACACTGCGCACATCACCCACACACACACAGTAACAATATTCATATTATTCTTCTTATTCCCAAACCTTAATTTCATACTTTAACTCTCTAGGGTTCTTGCTGCGATTTTCTAGAATGAAGAAGAAGGTTAGGTTTTAGGTTTTCCATTCCATATTCATATTTGACTAGGTGAATTGAGTAGAGAAATCAACTTAGGGATTATAGCTTTACCTTGGTCGATCTTCTCTCTTCTCTTCTTCCTCTTTTCCGTATCTTTCTCCCTCTCGGCAAGTTCCAGCGCCGCCTCTCTCAACCTTCCCGTTCTTTTGATTTCTTTTGTGGTAAAAACTGGTAGGGTTAGGGTAATGGTATATTTATACTAGGATCCTTTACTCCTAAAATAATAAGGAGTCACATTCTTAATTGGGTTTGACTAACTTGGGCCCAGCATTATAATTTAATACTTACTCTAATTCTTTAAGCCCAATTATAATTTAAAGGAGTTTCATAAATAAAATAAAATAAAATATATGGCCAAGGGCCGGATATTACATTCTTTCCTCCTTAAAAGAGTTTGGTCCACCAAACTAAACATACCTTAATCAGGAAAATAGCGCGGGGTATGCTTCTCGCATCTCGCTCTCGAGCTCCCACGTAGCTTCTCTTTCTGTATGATTGCTCCACTGCACCTTCACATAAGGAATCACCCTTTTCCTCAAGATTTGATCCTCCGATCTACAATCTTTACGGGTTCCTCGTCGTAGCTCAAATTAGCACGAACCCTTAGTTGTTTATACTCGATCACATGACTCGGATCAGGGATATACTTCCTTAGCATCGACACATGAAATACGTTGTGCACTCCAGCTAACATAGGCGGTAAAGCTAACTTGTAAGCTACCATCCCAACTCTTTCCAAAATTTCAAATGGTCCGACGTACCTCGGGCTTAACTTCCCTCGAATACCGAACCTCATAACTCCCTTTGTTGGCGATATCTTCAGGAATACATGATCGCCCAGTTGAAATTCCAAATCACGTCTCCGACGATCGGCGTACGACTTCTGTCGACTTTGTGCGGTCAACAACCACTTCCGAATTTGTTGTACTTTATCCGCGGTTACTTGAACAAGTTCCGGTCCAGTTAGTTTCCTCTCACCGACTTCATCCCAGCAAGTTGGCGATCTACACTTTCTCCCATATAATTCCTCATACGGAGCCATACCGATACTAGCATGATAACTATTGTTATACGCAAATTCTACTAGCGTCAGATGTTCATCCCATGTCCCTTGCCAATCTAATGAAGTAGCTCTCAGCATATCTTCTAGAGTCTGAATAGTCCTTTCTGACTGTCCATCCGTCTGTGGGTGAAAAGCGGTACTCATTGCCAACTCCGTACCCAATGCTTGTTGTAGACTCTTCCAGAATTTTGATGTAAACCTTGCATCTCGATCAGATACTATCGAAACAGGTATCCCATGCAGTCTCACAATTTCATCAATGTATAATTTGGCCAATTTCTCTAACGAATCATTTACCTTAATTGCTAGAAAGTGAGCCGACTTCGTAAGCCTATCCACAATAACCCAAATTGCATTATAGCCCTTCAACGTCTTTGGTAATCCCACCACCAGATCAATAGCTATATGTTCCCACTTCCACTCTGGAATAGGTAATGACTGTAGCAATCCTGCCGGTCTCTGATGTTCACTTTTCACTTGTTGACACACTAAACACCTTGATACAAACTCGGCTACGTCTCCCTTCATGTTATTCCACCAGAACGACTCTCTTAAGTTCCTATACATCTTCGTACTTCCAGGATGTACGGCAAATCTTGAACAATGAGCCTCCTTTAAGATTTCCCTCTTGATGTCGTCCTTGTCCGGCACACATATTCTAGATTGGTACCTCAGAATCCCATCTTCTCCCACACGAAAGTCCTTTACCTTCCCTTTAGTGATACTCTCATGTATTTTCATTAATTCTTCATCAGTTCCTTGGGCTTCTTTAATCCTATCCATAAGCGTTGGCTGAACGCTCATTTGAGCCAGATAACCCTTAACTTGCACTTCCATGCCAGAAATCTCTACGCGGTTCCATGCACTTTCCTCCTTAGAAATAAATGTCACTAGTGTCCCACGATTCTTCCTACTCAGTGCATCCGCCACCTTATTGGCTTTCCCAGGGTGGTACAAAATTGTGCAGTCATAGTCTTTCAATAACTCCAACCATCTTCTCTGTCTCATATTAAGATCCTTCTGGGTGAATATATATTTAAGGCTCTTATGATCCGTATAAATTTGGCATGTCACCCCATACAAGTAGTGCCTCCATATTTTCAAAGCAAACACCACTGCAGCTAATTCTAGATCATGGGTTGGGTAATTCTTCTCATGGTTCTTTAATTGCCTAGATGCATAAGCTATCACCTTCTCATTTTGCATCAGCACGCAACCCAATCCCTTCAGTGAAGCATCACTATAAATAACGAATCCGTCCGATCCAGACGGTAAAGCAAGGACTGGTGCGGACACCAATCGTCACTTCAATTCCTCAAAACTCTTTTCACAGTCCTCCGACCAAACAAACTTTGCTCCTTTTTGAGTTAACTTAGTCAATGGCACTGACAACTTCGAAAAGCCTTCTACGAACCTCCGATAATAGCCAGCTAGACCTAAGAAACTTCTGATCTCACTTGCCGAAGTTGGTCTCTCCCAATCCACAATAGCTTCTATCTTTGTCGGATCTACGGCAATCCCGTCTTTTGACACTACATTCCCTAAGAATTCCACCTTTTCCAACCAAAATTGACATTTCTTGAATTTAGCATATAGCTTCTGTTCTCTTAAGATCTGCAGTACTAGCTTCAAATGTTCCTCATGGTCTTCCTTGGTTTTCGAATACACCAAAATGTCATCAATGAATACAATCACGCACTTATCTAAGAACTCTTGGAATATTCTATTCATAAGCTCCATGAATGCTGCCGGTGCGTTAGTTAACCCAAACGGCATCACTACGAACTCATAATGCCCATACCTCGTTCTAAAGGCCGTCTTAGATATATCTTCCTTCTTTACTCTTAATTGATGGTACCCAGACCTCAAATCTATCTTTGAAAAGTAGCACGCTCCACGAAGCTGATGTAACAAGTCATCTATTCGAGGCAACGGGTATTGGTTCCTTACTGTCACACGGTTCAGTTCACGATAGTCGATACACAACCTCATCGATCCATCCTTCTTTTTCATAAACAATACCGGTGCACCCCATGGTGATACAATCGGCCTAATCAACCCTTTATCCAATAATTCTTGCAATTGCTCCTTCAATTCCTTCAATTCTGCCGGAGCCATTCTATAAGGTGCCTTCGATATTGGTGTAGTCTCCGGTACCAAATCGATAGAAAATTCTACTTCCCTTGCAGGCGGTATCCCTAGCAAATCTTCCGGGAACACATCCTTGAATTCCTTAACCACCAAAAGCGTTTCGATCGTTACTTCCTTCTGGTCCGTAGTACTTACGTATGCCAGAAATCCTTCACACCCTTTCCTCAATAGCTTGCGAGCCTTCATCACAGATATAAGGTTCGATCGGTTTCTACATTTCGTCCCTCGGAAGCAACACTCTTCTCCCGATTGCAGTCTAAAGTGAACTTCTTTCTTAAAGCAATCTACATAGGCATGGTATGCAGCTAACCAATCCATTCCTAAGATCACGTCGAACTCCTCAATCTCCAAGCTAATGAGATCAACTTCAAATTTTGTTCCGCCCAATTCTAAGGGACAATTCTTATATACCGATGTAATAGGGATTGAATCCTTAGTTAAGGTATCTACTACTAAAGAGCTTTCTAACGCCTCAGGGATCAATTTCATTTTCTTAGCTAAGCAACTACTTATTACAGAATGCGTAGCACCAGTATCAATCAATGCACGAACATTACGAGAGTATAATTGGATCGTACCTGCCACGAGATCATTTGTGGCTCTCGCATCTTTAGCTGTCATGGTGAATATGCGCCCATTACCTCTGCCTTTTCCCTTGTTGTCATTCTTTGCTCCTTGAGTCTTGGCATCCTTCTTGGGTTCCAGACATTTCCAGAGTGGATGCCCCACCTTGTCACAGTTGTAACACTTCCTTTCTTTATACCAGCATTCCTCAGTCTTATGCTTCCCATCGCACACTTGGCACTCTTCATTAGAACCCTGCCCTTTAGTGTCAACTCCCTTGCCATCCCTACGGTTTCCTTGACCTTTATTCGGGTGCTTATTAGCAGCATTATTCTTCTCGCGGTCATCGGAAGCTTTACGCTTATTGCCCTCCTCACGGTTCCAGCTTCCTTTGGTAGTTTTTGTCAGTCGATTTCTTCTTCTCCTCCTTTTTGTTACGGTAACTTTCCGCTTCTGTTTCCACAATTCTTGCTCTGTCTAACACCTGATCATATGTAGGTAGCATCAGTGGAGTGATTCGATAACGGATCCGGTCGCTCAGTCTAAACTTAAACTTGCGGGCCTTCTGTTCTTCATTGTCGAAGAATACAGGGGCAAAGTCCAACAACTCAGTGAATTTCTCACAATAGTCATCCACCGACATCTTGCCTTGTACCAGTGTCATAAATTCTGCCACTCGAGCATTGCGGGTACTCATTGGGTAATACTTCTCATAAAACACTCGTTTGAATCTATCCCATGTGAATTCAGCATCTCCACATGCGATAGCAGCTCTTTTCTCAGCCTCCCACCATTTTAAGGCCTGCCCTTTCAGCATAAAAGTGGAAAACACCACCTTTCTCTCGGTTGTACATTCCAGAGTCTCAAATATCTTTTCCATGTCCTTTACCCAGTCCTCGGGCTTCTCCTTATTTGTACCAGAAAATGACTCTGGGTTTCTCTTTTGGAATACTTCCAACGGATCTCTCAATGGAACTTGTGGAGCTTGTTGCTGCGGTTGAGCTAGAGTCGCCATAACTTGACCTATCCCAGCCACGGTTTGGTTCAAAGTTTGCAGCAAATTTGCCATGTTAGGGTCAACTTGACCGTTGTTGTTTCCAGCGTTGTTAGCGTTCCTCCTGTTACCCCTTCCAGACATCTGGTTAAGATTACACTCTCGTTAGTATTAGGGGTAAACGCTATCACTCATACTACACAAGCATTGCTACTATGCTAAATACTTTTATAAAAGGCCGTCCCCAAGGACGAAAATTTCTCATAAGATCAATTTACTAGATCTCTAGTCATTTCATTAAATAGTTTTTCTTAAAGGAAGTCATTTCACTAGACTTTTACTTACTAATCATAGGTCGATTTACTAGACCCGCTCATCTTTATACTTAACCGTTTCAATAGGTTATTTTTCATTCTTGTTTTGATCAATTCAATAGATCAGAATTTACTTTACATGGCCGTTTCAATAAGCCATTTATATTCTTACTCTTGGCCGTTTCAATAGGTCCCTTGTTTCGATCATTTTTACTAGACCAAAACTTATTTCACTTGGCTGTTTCAATAAGCCCATTCTACTTATGGTCTTTTCATTTGACCAATACTTCTTTGTTCTAACGAGTTCATATATCATGAAATTTAAGAACCACATTATTAACAACACCATTTGCTAAAATAACTCATAAACTTTATTAAGAGGGTCTTTCTAAGAATAAAGAATCAAAAACAAAAGTTTCTAGCATACTTTAAACTAGAACTAACTATCTTTACAATGGAACGAATAAAGTAACTAAAATATAACTCTACGCCTCATTTTTAATCATGGTTGACTTTCCTAGGTCTTCCCCTAGGTCTTCCACTTGGTGCTCTGGGTGCCTTCCTTGAGCCTCTTGGACTTCCCCTTGGCCTACGAACCGGTATTTCTTCCAGTTCTTCCTCATCTTCAATCACGATAGGGGCGGCTTCACTGCCCTCCACGATAATATCAATTTCCACTGGTTCCTCTACAGCTTCTGCTTCAGCCACCACGTTCTCTTCTATTGGGGCTGCAATGACTGGGGGGTTTCCTTGAATGGGGTTTGCATTCACTTGTTCCCTTAGCTGATTTAACTCATCAAGATACACCCATCCTTGCTCCCTCACTCTGTCAGTGTACTCTTCATTTTCAATCATCAGCCTTCCCATGACGTTCTTCGCCCTTGCTCTTTCTTTTTCTATCTTCTTCAACAGTCCCTTAGTTCCTCGGGCATACCTCTGAATCAATCTCTTCCTTAGGATGCTATGTTTGTCCATTTCCTATAATTAGACCAAAATCATCATTAGTATCACATACTTAGAGTTTATATAATAATCATCCTTAAACATATGAAGAATGAGGCTTCAAAAGAACTTTTATCTTAGGGTCTTCCCCAAAATAGTAAGTTTCCTTATTTGGAAATTTTCCCTAAATTAGAAAGTTTCCTAAATTAGAAAGTTTCCTTAAATAACTAGTTTCATTTCAAGCAGCCCTAGTTCCTCTTAGAGAGCCCAAATCAAACCTATTCAATATCAGAGTTCCTATCCCTTAAGTTCTAATCCCATAGCTCTGATACCAACTGTAACGACCCAAACTTTCATATAATAAATAATATCCATAAACCATGGGAAATCTCAAACGTCAAACATAATTCAAATCCAACGTTCAAAACAACGGCTAGTATAATCTAACCATAATTCAAAATAGTGCGGAAGCGTAACTAACGTTTAGATTCTAACGGCTAGTACATCCCACTAGCTCAACATAAAAACATAAAAGTATCTAAAAACCCTTCACTTGACCATCGACTGCCCTTCCTTGCAATCCCTCTTGGTCCTAAATCCTTACCTGGGAAAAATAATATAAGAAGGGGTGAGCGAACAATGCTCAGTAAGTTCATACGGGATCTCTCCGGGTTCTAAGGAGAGATGACCGAAAGAACGGAGCCAACATAATATCTTCAATGAAAGGCTAAAATCAATAATCTTAACTGTACATATATACGAAAGCACAGTTATCATGTTCAAGAAGTTATGGCCCTAATACAGGTTCGTCAATTCCATAGTTACATTCATCACCTTTTCAGGGTGTTACACCTTTTCAGGGTGTCGAGGGACCTTACACCTTCTCACGGTGCTCCCTCTTAAGTTTGATCATGATCATTAAGCCACTTCATCAAGTAGCGTTGCGTCTAATTCTTTTCTCTCAAATTAGACTATCTAAATTAGCCCTTTTCAGTCAGACTAATTCTAGCTAAGCCCTTTTCTATCAGACTAAGCTAACTATACCCGTTTCTTTTAGATATAGCAATGTTCCACAAAGCATTCTAGGTACAAGAATACTTAAAGCAAATTCAATTCTCTTTGATACCCTATGAAGAACACATATCATGGGTAAGATAGTTCAAAAGACGTTCGAGTCATAAGAGTTCAAATGCTACGGCCATAAGTAGCTACACTTGAAAGAATAAAAGGGATCCTATTTCAAAAGGATGATATTCAAAAACTTTAAGGAAGGTAATCCCTTACATTACCCTTGCAGTCTTCACTTAGCAATTTCACGTGCAAAATCTACAAACACGCAAATACGGCTTTCTTAGGAACATAAATTACTTTAATTCTCCGTCCCCAATATACTTTATTTTACTTTCTTAACTTTTCGAGTTCATCATCCTAAACTCTTTGTTAGGGTTCGTTCTACCCATTATTTGTGTTCCCAAAATACCCCTTTCGGATTACTAAAATACCCTTAAGGTTACATGGTTTCTATTCTTCATTAATACACTTTAGGGTTTCATTATTTCAACCCAAAACACTATTTCCAGCCTACTAAATTCCAGATTACTATTCACTGCGTCAATTACTATTCACAGTGTACATTTACTGTTCACAGATTATGTACCCCAGATTATTTTTCATTGTAGTTCATCACTAATACCTTGATTTCAATCCTAATACACACACACATACATACATAATACACACACACAACGCATCACACGCACACGCACACACACCCAGCAATACACACACTCCCAACGCATCACACACGCACACACACACACAGCAACACACCCAACCGCACACACACACACCACTGCACTACTCACGCCGCACACACATACACCTGCTGCACACCCATACACACACACTGCGCACATCACCCACACACACACGGTAACAATATTCATATTATTCTTCTTATTCCCAAACCTTAATTTCATACTTTAACTCTCTAGGGTTCTTGCTGCGATTTTCTAGAATGAAGAAGAAGGTTAGGTTTTAGGTTTTCCATTCCATATTCATCTTTGACTAGGTGAATTGAGTAGAGAAATCAACTTAGGGATTATAGCTTTACCTTGGTCGATCTTCTCTCTTCTCTTCTTCCTCTTTTCCCGATCTTTCTCCCTCTCGGCAAGTTCCAGCGCCGCCTCTCTCAACCTTCCCGTTCTTTTGATTTCTTTTGTGGTAAAAACTGGTAGGGTTAGGGTAATGGTATATTTATACTAGGATCCTTTACTCCTAAAATAATAAGGAGTCACATTCTTAATTGGGTTTGACTAACTTGGGCCCAGCATTATAATTTAATACTTACTCTAATTCTTTAAGCCCAATTATAATTTAAAGGAGTTTCATAAATAAAATAAAAAAAATATATATGGCCAAGGGCCGGATATCACATATCTGCTCTGGTCCGGTCGGACCTACCCCAAAAAATCCAGATTTTAAGGTTCGAACCCAAACCAAACGCCCGATCCTCGCTCCAGACCAGAAGGTCCGGCCGGGTGTCTGCTCTGGTCCGGTCAGACCTATCCCAAAAAATCCAGAATTTTTAAAGTTCAAAAAACTGTCTCAAAACTGTTTTTCCCCAATTATCAAAACTTTGATCTAATAAAAAATTGATAACTCAAACAATTTTAAATCCACCATAATTTTTATTGCGATTGAATTGTGCGATTAAAGTTTATAAAACAATAAACCACATAAAATGCATATAACACATAAACATTATAATCCCAATATTCAAAATCATGCTAGGCACATAAACAAACAATTTATATACACACAACATGATCTAGTATTGAAATAATCAACATGAACGGGGCTCTGATACCACTGTTGGGTATCGAAGTTACATGCGCAGTGGAATTAAGCATTTAAAATTTTATGAAACCCAAAGCCATAGATCCATTCATATGATTATATCAAATACATGCATAATGAATACTAGAATACTAACCCTTGATAACTTTGAATCTTCAACCTTGAATTCGGTGGAGGATTGAAATCTTGATCACGAACAGAGCAAGAACACGAACTCTGAAAATGATAAGATTCACCCTCTAGCGGTATCCACTCCACGAACGAATATCAAAGAACTTCTTGATCTTTGTTGCTAGACCAAAAATGTGAAACACGTTTTCACAATTGTATGAACTATATGGATTATTATTGTGTTTATCTTTGTTCTTCAATCTAGGAATTTCTTAGAACAAAATAATTCTCTCAAAAACTCTTTGGAGGCTTACACAAACTTATGTACTGAGTTAGGGAAATAGGAGGCTGTTTAAATACTTGTTAGACCTATTCCAAATAGGTAACAAGCACCCGCAAGAAAACGGACTTAGGAAAGTTCCTGCCAAAACCGACTAACCCGCCCGGGTATACAAAGGGGTCCGGCCGGATCCAGCTTGGTCCGACCGGATCCTTTGCCCAGTCCGCCCGGATCACCAGGAGGTCTGACCAGGTCTTTTGTATGGTCCAGCCGGACCCTCCTCTTTTCCAGACTACTCCTCTAAATTCCCAAATTCCTTGAATGGTCATTCGACCCAATATTCCAATATAGTCCTTTTAGGATTTATTCTATTGTGTGTGACCCTCTAGGATTACACTATGTTGGCAATGGGTTAAACATGAAACCATAAGTTATGATTAGGTTCTACCAAACCGCCATACCTACCCAAATAATGTAACTAGATACAAGTTCGCATTCCTTTAGAACATGTCACAATCCACTTGTCCATGATGTCATTGAACACAAGTCATGGTCAACAAGTCAACTTGTATTGTTCAATGCTTTCTCGATTCCAAATATATTGATAATCCAAATGCCATTGATCCAATCAATTCATTTGAGTCCGGCCGAACATTTCATCAACATCATTCCTACGAGGGGCCCAAGCTTGACATCTCTCCGAAGAGGGACAAATCCATCTCAGCTTATTATTCTTCCCTACATGAATCCGATTATGCCAATCATACCCTTTATAACTTCCTGGTTAAAGGTAGTGTTTGAATATGTCAAACATAATGTTCATCAAGTGGAAGACTATAATAACTTCGTGTCTAAGGATTCAAATGACACAACTAATATGAGATATATGTATGACATAGACCATGACATAAATCTCATAGAACGGGTCATGTCCAGTACCTTGTTCCAAACAAGTACCCATAAATCTAACATGATCATGCCATGATCATTTAGCCATTATACTAGTGCTTAACAAGTATTAGGGACGGAGATTATTATAAGTAAACATGAACAACAATAATAATCAAAACATCTCTTTATTAATATGAAATAAATGATAACAATTACAACGTTTAATAAACGTGCCTAGGGCACCAACATGGAGAACGCTGGGGAAGAAGCTAGGAGAAAATAAAAATGAAGCACATACTTTTTATAGAAGAAAAAGAAAAAAAAATTGTCGTTTTTTTTTTTTTTTTTTTTTTTTTTTTTTAAGATTAGAAAGAAAAGAATATGTACCCATGTGAGGAAAAGATATTTTTTTTAGTTCGTGGGTGAACCATTTTAATTATTGTGTGTTCGTAAAGCCAACCCAAGATCAAGTCATGTTCGGTCGAAGTCCGGATTGTCTCTCTTGAATTCCGTTGTCGCTGTTGTGCCCAACGAAGATTGATGTCTAGCCCCAAGAGACTTTTCAATTATGGGGCTTCAAAAGACTTTCGATGCCGAGATACCGAGGTGTTAATGATTGTAATGCCCCTAGAACGCCTTTGATGCCAAACTTTGAGTGACTTGCATAGCCCCAAGATAAATCAGCTCTTGGCCCATTCAAATAAATATCCTTTTGTTGTTGACGTGAGCAAGCCCCAAGAGAAGATTATTGATACTAAGCTTCGAGAGATTGCAAGGCCCCAAGATGTAATGCTCTTGTTGTTTTGTGAGCTTCAAAATGGTGGAATGTGAAGACCTTTCGATGTAAAGCCCCAAAAATGTCTTGGAATCGGCTTGTCTTTTTATTGAGAGCGGATGCACCGTTCGGTAGAATTCTTGATAGTGATTTCCCTTCACTTTTTCTTGGAGATGAATGGTCTTGTTTCGGTTGGTACCCAAATGGCGAAAGGTCCAAGTGTAGCAAGGTCTTCGGAAAGTGTCTTGGATGATAAGGTCTTGGCGTGATAAGGTCCCAAATGGGTATGTTTTCTTGAGTCTTGTGTTGAACTAATAACGGATGTTCAGATGCAACTCATGAGGATACAACTTGTGCTTTTGATCTCAGAGAAGGGGGTGCCGAATTACAGAAACATTGGGATTTGCCGTGGCATTTTCCGTTATAACCCTATTTTGATAGAGTTTAGCATATTGAATCTTTTCCTTTTCTCTAAGACTTTCTTCATAATCTCGTCGTAAGTCACAACATAAGAATCATCAAATTCATTCATAACATCGGAGCCCTCCTTTCAAACCAGAAGACCTTTGACGTGAAGTACTGAGAGACCCTTTAAGTTTGGACCAATCCCCATATTGCATTGCATCGAGTATCATTGCCCAAAAGATTGTCGAAGCCCCTTAAAAAGACTTTCGGTGCCAGATTGATAGAGGAAGCTTCAAATGTTTCACATGACTTTGCTAGGGCCACCGTTGGGAGGTGAAAGTTAATTGATTCTTGCCAAAGGATACTTTCAAACTCGAATATAGCCCCAAGAGTACCATCATCGATTGTAAGTAAAGCAAGAAAGGCCTATCCTTGCTTGGTGGAACAGGCACGAGCACACATGACAAGGAGGCTTTTCGACATTCCTTTTGAGAGACTTTGAGGATAGTCTTACACATCTTTTTAGAGCATAGCCCTTAGGTCTCATTAACTATCAAATGAAGCAAAAAAATCTCTCGTTCTTGAGTCACATAGCCCCTAGGGCGTCATCATTTGTCGAGCAAAGCAAGAGACTCGTCCTCATGCAAGGGAACGAACATAAGATGGCATGGCAAGGGCTAATCCATTCTAGGGAGTCTTTTGGCATACTTTAGAGGCGCATACTTGTAGAAGCTTGAATTACATGTTGTTTCTATTTGCTGCCCAAACCAATTGACTCACTGGGGACCATTTGTGCAACCTCGTACCCCTCAATGATGGGCTCATTCTCGGATGGATCATGGTTACCACGGGCCTTCTTTCTCATAAACCCAATAATGCACATTGCAAGAACAATCTCTCTTATGCCAATAACCCAAGAAAACCTTTAATTGTGCCATATCTTGTCGAGCCTTTTGCAATTCCGAAGTTGACTCGGTGGGGAATTGACTTGCTGAGGAGATTCAATGTAGAACTTGTCTTCTTTAGAGGCTGGGGATCTCCATTTCTCTTTCCCTTCTCTCTCTCACCCTCTCATTTTTTTATGACGCACCCTATTTTTTGCCTAGACCGACCTTTCAGGTATTCAATCTAGCGGGCATATCTTTTGCGTCTTCATTTTGACTCGATTAATGAGGAAGTGTGCATTGACTCTAGCTGAGGATGAGAGACATGTGATTTGGCGGTAGAGACCTTTTGTCACTAATGATGAGTGACATTGACTTAACTAGGGAAGTAGCCCCTTATATTGACTTCATGTAATTATATATATTTTGAATGACTCACGAAGGCAAGTAAGTCATTAAGAGAGAAGAGAAGGAAAGCCCCAATTTGATTGCAAGAAACTGGGAGTATCGCTGAAAGATAAGAAGCCCCTAGGCTCGACAAGGAATGTGAAATGATTTAGGAAAGTTGTTCAATTTGAGGTGATTAATTCATTGGCGAATGACTCGTACAAAGATGTCTTGACAAGTTCGAGATGAAGGCTGATCACCATAACACACTAGGGCTAAACATATATTCTTTCTTGCATGAGACCGGACCCGAAGGTTGCCTACGTTCCTCCAGTGTAGAGGCTCAGGTCACCGTAGTTCTTGTGAATGCTCCATTCGTCGTGATAGTTGTTGATTTCGCTTCGTCCTTCATTGGTGCATGGAATGATGATCTTGTACTTCTTTGATTGAGGGGGGATTTTTTTTATTATTATTATTTTTTTATTTTGTGCTCTAACTTTTGCCTAGTTTGTTTTGAAGAGTCAACCTAGCGAGCTCTTTTTTTTTTTTTTTTTTTTGTTCCCCCTTGAAAACTTTGCTTGATGTTGCTCCACCTTGTTTTTATTCTTGGCTTTGTCGTTGATGTTGTCGCCTTCGTCACGATGTTTAGCCCCTAGGCGTTCAAGTGATGGCTTCTAAAACTTGTTTAGACATCTTTTCATCATTTTGCCAAGAATTAAATTTAACAACTTGGAAGAGTGTATGAGGACAAGAACGACTTTTATTTGATAATTGACTCAAAATTTAACATGGGACGAGAGAAAACTTTAATGCACACTAAAGAGGACTTTTGACTCTTTTTATTATTCCTATTACTAGGTAGAGAAAGAGAAACGGAGATTGTTGTCGTCATCCTTATTGTTGTAGTTCTCCCCATTTCAAACCCAAATCATTCTTCTTTGATGAGTTCTTTCATGTTGTCACTCTCTAACGGTTGCTCTTCACCCACAGTAAATTCGCCGTTGTCGATCAAATCTTGGATGATGTTTCGGAGAGTGAAGCATTTCTCAGTAGTGTGGCCGCTATGCTTGTGTTAGTTGCACCATTCACCAAATGCATGATTCTCCGGTATCATCTTCGGCTTGTACCCTTCCAAAGGTTTAACTTTTCCACTTGCCACCAAAGTTTCAAATGCTTTGGCTCGGGTCATTCCTAGGAGAGGAGTGAAAACTCGGTTGTTGGCTGCACCTTTTTCACTTTTGAGGGGCGGGCCACTTGAGCATGTTTTACTGTTGACCTTTGCCTTGTTGTCGGTGAACTCTTGCAGACGGGCCCTAAGTTCGGACACTTCTTCCTCGTGAATTCTTTTCTCAAGAGCAAAACAGGCTTTCCACAAATCATCCTTGTAGCGGGCATTCTCGGTGAGTCTACCCATTTGTTCCCCCATGGTTCTCATTATGTTGAATAGCTTTTCGTTGGATACGGAAGAATATCCACCATTGTTGTTGTTGCCGTTGGAAGCCATTTGGACCTTTTAGAAGAACATGGTTGATCTTAGGATGGCCCCACAAACACCTTTTGAGTAAAATATTTAACCCACAAACAAGAGAAAAGACTCAACCACATAAAGAAAAAGACTATTTTTTTTATTTACAAAAGTCGGAAGGACGTATTCCTTTTTGGGGTTTCTAGAAAAATAGTGGAATCGTCACACTAGTATATAGACCTTCTCGCGGTCCCATATACTCATTGGATTCCACCGCGCTTGTGATACCTATATGTGATGGGATTAAACTAAATTAATGTCATAAAGCATACATGCGGGGACGGAGTTTTATTTCATCCATAATAACCACTTGGGGGCGGAGTTTTATTTCGTCCATAATAACCACTTGTTTCTTTTGGAAACGGCATGTATGATTTTATGACATTAGTTTAGGGAAATCTCGACACACGGAAACCAACTTGGTCACGAAGTGTTAGAACCTAGACTAAGAATGTGTTGGCTTGTGCTCGGTTAAAGAGAGGCTTAAGGTCACCCCTGGCATGTAGTTGTGAACTACGCTAAGGGTTGAGGTTTACCGCTTCGAGAGAGTCAAGGTCGTGTGGAGCTTGAAACTCTCTAGGACGGGCATTGATGGGTTTGTGAGCAATTCATAGGAATATGTGCATGTAGTGTGAGGTCAAGCCAAGTGACAAAATATTTTTATTTTTATTTTTTTTGAAAGAAAAGAAAAATAAATAAGCACATATTTACAACTTTCGAATCACCCGTATGACCAATAAAATAAACAGAAAATAAAAAATGTTCTGTGCAGGCCCGGTGCCCACACACTGTCAATACTGTTCTATTTTTGTGCACTGTTCTGTTTCCAGAAAATGCACAGAAGCTTGCGCATTGGGCTTCCTACACGGGAGGTGCGCGCGTTAGGAGGAGGCGGGCATAGGCGCCCGCTTC
The DNA here is from genome assembly GCA_026119855.1 of Campanula takesimana. NCBI lineage: Eukaryota > Viridiplantae > Streptophyta > Magnoliopsida > Asterales > Campanulaceae > Campanula > Campanula takesimana. Next base: position 204,562 of record JAOWBW010000401.1, read on the forward strand.
TTGGTCAAAACCTGAAAATCAGTGGGTTCAAGGGATTACCTTGACCCTAAATGAAAAAAATTTCCCCTGCAGTAATTGTGTAGATACCCCGGGAAAGCCCACTACTTGGCTAGAGCGGTGGAAGGATCCTAGGATGTCTAACTTGTTTTAATTGTAGAGTCACCACCTATGTTATTGAGGAAACATAAGAAAAACCTAAAGAAATAGCCTATTTTAATATTACGAAACTAGAGATTCGGGAAGAGAAGGGTTCGGGGGTTAGGTAACGGAGTGGGAAGTACTTAAACACCCACTCCGCCCCGCTTACGCGGGTCTTGCTACTATTGGTGTTCTAATGCTAAAAATTCCTTCAAATAATACGAGAAGTGTGCTAACAATTGTGAGGGAAAGAAAAGGGAAATAAAAGATAAATTTTTTTATTATATTAATGCTTAAAGATTACATGTCAAACTAGTCTAACAATTACATTAATATAAAATGGGGAAATTAAAGTAGAGTTGGAATGTAGGGAGATAACCTTAACCGACTTTAATGTAATAAAGTGATTAGTTGGTCATGTCCCATTTGATGGGGATTGCATGCATTGACTAAGACAAGTAAAATAAAAGAAGAAGAATTAAGTACCTTTAGAAAGGAAGAACTTCAAACTTGACTTGAAAAGAGTTTGTGTAGAGTTTTGTTGCTTGAATAGAATTCTTTGTCAAGAACTCTTGGAGAGAAATGTGTATAGTGAATGTGTAGAGAAAGTTGAAGTCCAAGAACTTGTGAATAGTTTTTGTAGAGAAGTGAAGTTGGGTCCTTTTCTAAAGTAGAAATGAGAGGTTTTTATAGGTGAAATTAGGAGGGAAAGGATGATCAATCCATGTGAAATGGAATTGACCAATCAAAAATAAGATAAATCAAATAAATCAAATAAAATCAAATAACATAAAAAGAAAATATTTTGTTTTTTATGAAAACGGCTAGAAATATGGGATTGGGAGGTTACAAATAAAAATGGTTTAATGTTAGAATAAAACATGTGGTGACAAGAGGTTTTTGTGATCAAGAAATGGAGGGAAAAAACTGCAGTCCGTAACTGTCATAATGGGAGGCGCGCGAGTCTGGCTTTAGGGACGAGACGCGCGCGCAGCCCACAAGCAGTGTCGGAGGCGCCCGCGGGTGGAAAAGACAGAATGACAGAAATAACTCTAAAGTTAACTCTGTTATGTAGTTTAGTCCAAAACTAATGGAATCAGTTAGGAACTTAACTGAAGTAACAGAAATTAACAAAAAAAAGTTAAATAAAAATACTATGTATGCAATCGGGGTGAGAGGTCCAAGGCAGGGTATCTACAGAGCCCCTCGGCGACGTGGATTGCAAAGCCAAATGCGTTGACGAAAGAACAAAACATCTGCCGAGGACATCGACAAGAAAAAAAAAAGACTCGATGAAAACAAGAAATTTGAAATTACAAGAGATAGAGGTGCGCTCCCTGTGTGAGCGACTTTTGCTGATAGAAGGGGTGCGGTGATAGAAATCGGCCTACTATGGCTAAAATTTAGAGTCTGTATAAGGGACTGGAGGGACTCGAGAGTCTGCCTGCTGATTTAGAGGGACTCGAGAGTCTGCCTGCTGATTTGGAGGGACTCGAAAGTCTGCCTGCCGATGTAGAGGGACTTGAAAGTCTGCCTGCCGATATAGAGGCACTCGAAAGTCTGCCTGCCGATTAAGAGGGACTTGAAAGTCTGCCTGCTGATTTGATGAATGATGTTCATACCTTCACTTACTATGGCCTCTTGATTTGGGATGGATTTCTGAAGCCGTGGCTTTGATGAAGGATGCCGACACTTTTGATGAAGATGAGTCGCTTGTACTTTGATGGAGTGTCGGTGAGATGACATTCTAGATGACGGGTTGGTCATGCCAAAAGGCTGCCTACGTATCCCTTAAAGAGAATCAGACCAGCATAGTTCAAGGATGATGGAGAACGTTGGGGAAGAATCTTAGGAGCAAAGCAAAATGAAACACCTACTTTTACGAAAGTAAGGAGACAAAGAAAGTTTATTTTGCAAGAAAAAGAAAAATAAAAATATTTTTGTCGTTTTTTTTTTTTAGTTCGTGGGTGAACCATTTTAACCATTGTGTGTTTGTGAAGCCAACCCAAGATCAAGTCATGTTCGATAGAAGTCCGGATTGCCTCGCTTGAATTCTGTCGTAGCTGTTGTGCCCAACGAAGATTGATGTCTAGCCCCAAGAGATTTGTCGATTATGGGGCTTCAAAAGGCTTTTGATGTCGAGATACCAAGGGGTTGCTGATTGTAAAGCCCCTAGAACGCCTTTGATGCCAAACTTTGAGTGGCTTGCATAGCCCCAGAAAAATCAGCTCTTGGCCCATTCAAATAAATCGCCTTTTGTTGTTGGCATGAGCAAGCCCCAAGAGAAGATTATTGATGCCAAGCTTCGAGAGATTGCTAAGCCCCAAATATCATGTACTTGTTATTTACGAGCTTTGAGATGGTGGGTTGTGAAGACCTGTCGATGTAAAGCCCCAAATTATCTTGGAATCAGCTTGGCATTGCACTGTTTGGTAGAACTCTTGATAGTGATCTCCTCCATTCTCTTGATTGGAGATGAATGGCCCTTTTTTGTGGTTGGTACCCAAGTGGTGGAAGGCCCACATGTAGCAAGGTCTTCAGAAAATGTCTTAAGAGAGATTGTGGATGATAAGGTCTTGGCATGATAAGGTCCCAAATGGGTATGTTTGCTTGAGTCTTCCTGAATTGAACTAAAGACGGATCTTCGGATGCAACTAGTGTGGATGCAACTTGTGCTTTTGATCTCAGAGAAGGGGGTGCTGAATTGCAGAAACATTGGGATTGGCTATAACATATTGGCATTTCCCGCTATAACCCTGTTTTGATAGAGTTTAGCATATTGAATCTTTTTCCTTTTCCCTAAGACTTTCTTCATAATCTCATCGTAAGTCACAACATAAGAACCTTCAAATTCATTCATAACATCGGAGCCCTCCTTTCAAACCAGAAGACCTTTGACGTGAAATACTGAGAGACCCTTTAAGCTTGCTTGGTTCCATGAAGCCATAAGACCATTCCCCATATCGAATTGCACGGGTATCATCCCCCAAAAATATTGTCAATTGCGAAGCCCTAATATTGCCTTTTAATTGGATTATTGTAATGTCGTAGCCCAAAAGATTGTAGATTGCGAAGCCCTTTGAGACTTTGAGGATGCTTCCAATGTTGCATATGGCTTTGCTATGGCCATTGTTGGGCGGTGATGTGAATTTCTTCTTGCTGAGGGAGACTTTCAAACTTGATTGTAGCCCCTAGAGTGCCATCATTGATTATAAGTGGAGCAAGAAAGGCCTATCCTTGATCGGGGAACAGGCACAAATGACAAGAAGGCTTTTTGACATTCCTCTTGAGAGACTTTGAGGATAGTCTCACAAATCTTTCTTGAGCATAGCCCCTAGGGCTCATTAAATGTCGAGAGTAGCAAAAGAAGCTCTCGTTCTCGAGTCACATAGCCCCTAAGGCGTCATCATTTGTCATGCAAAGCAAGAGACTCGTCCTCGTATAGGGGAACAAGCATAAGAGGAGATCGAAAGAGCTACTCCATTTCTCGGGAAGCCTTTCGACATACTGTAGGGACACATGCTTGGAGAAGCTTGAAAACTGAGTCACATGTTGTTGCCATTTGCTGCCCAAACCAATTGACTTACTGGGGACTATTTGTGAAACCTTTTAACCCTCAATGATGGGCTCATTCTCGGATGGATCTCGTTTACCATGGGGCTTCTTTCACATGAACCCAAAAAATAGATATTGCAAGAACAACCTCTCTTATGCAAATAACCCAGAACGACCTTTGATTGTGCCATGTGTCGTCGAGCCTTTTGCGATTCTCAAGTTGACTCGGTGGGGAATTGACTTGCTGAGGAGATTCAATGTAGAACTTGTGTAGTTGTCTTCTTTAGAGGCCGGGGATCTCCATTTCTCTTTCCCTTCTCTCTCTCACTCTCTCATTTTTTTATGACGCACCCTATTTTTTGCCTAGACCACCCTTTCAGGTTTTCAATCTAGCGGGCATCTCTTTTGCGTCTTCATTTTGACTCGATTAATGAGGAAGTGTGCATTGACTCTAGCTGAGGATGAGAGACATGTGATTTTGCGGTGGAGACCTTTTGTCACTAACGATGAGTGACATTGACTTGACAAGGGAAGTAGCCCCTAGTATTGACTCCATGTATTTGTATATTTTTTGAATGACTTCACGAAAGCAAGTAAGTCATTAAGAGAGAAGAGAAGGAAAGCCCCAATTTGATTACAAGAAACTGGGAGCGCAGCAGAAAGAAAAGAAGCCCCTAGACTAGGGGCTACTTCCCTAGTCGAGTCAATGTCACTCATCATTAGTGACAAAAGGTCTACACCGCAAAATCACATGTCTCTCATCCTCAGCTACAGTCGATGCACACTTCCTCATTAATCGAGTCAAAATGAAGACGCAAAAGAGATGCCCGCTAGATTGAAAACCCGAAAGGGTAGTCTAGGCAAAAAATAGGGTGCGTCATAAAAAAAATGAGAGAGTGAGAGAGAGAAGGGAAAAAGAAATGAAGATCCCCGGCTTCTAAAGAAGACAACTACACAAGTTCTATATTGAATCTCCTCAGGAAGTCCATTCCCCACCGAGTCAACTTCGTAATTGCAAAGGACTCGACAAGATACGACACAATCAAAGGTCATTTTGGGTTATTGGCATAAGAGAGATTGTTCTTCCAATATGCATTTTTTGGGTTATGAGAAAGAAGGCCCGTGGTAACCAATATCCATCCGAGAACAAGCCCATCATTGAAGGGTACGAGGTTGCACAAATAGTCCCCAGTGAGTCAATCGGTTTGGGCAGCGAGTAGCAACAATATGTAATTCAGTTTACAAGCTTCTCCAAGCATGTGACCCTAAAGTATCTTGAAAGGCATCCCTAGAATGGAATAGCTCTTGCCATGTCCTCTTATGTTTGTTCCCCCACACGAGGACGAGTCTCTTGCTCGATAAATGATGACGCCCTAGGGGCTTTGTGACTCAAGAATGAGAGCTTTTTTTCTTCATTTGACAGTTAATGAGCCCTAGGGGCTACGCTCAAGAAAGATGTGCAAGACTATCCTCAAAGTCTCTCAAGAGGAATGCCGAAAAGCCTTCTTGTCATGTGTGCTCGTGCCTGTTCCCCCAATCAAGGATAGGCTTTCTCTACTTATAATCGGTGATGGCACTCTAGGGGCTAGACTCAAGTTTGAAAGGCTCCCTCACCAAAAATGCAATTCACTTCACCTCCCCCAACGGTGCCCCTAGCAAAGTCATGTGCAACATTTGAAGCTTCCTCTATCAATTTGGCACCGAAATTCTTTTTAAGGGGCTTCGACAATCTTTTAGGCAATGATACTCGATGTAATGTAATGTGGGGAATGATACAAAGTTAAAGGGTCTCCTAGTACTTCACATCAAAAGGTCTTCTGGTTTGAAAGGAGGGCTCTGAAGTTATGAATGAATTTGATGATTCTTATTAGAACTTACAACGAGATTATGAAGGAAGTCTTAGAGAAAAGGAAAACGATTCAATATGCTAAACTTTAGGGTTATAGCGGGAAATGCCTTGGCCAATCCCAATATTTCTGCAATTCAGCACCCCCTTCTCCAAGATGAAAAGCAAAAAGTGTTGCTCTTGCGCCTCAAGCACTAGTTGCATCCGAAGATCCGTCTTTAGTTCAACTCAAGAATATTAAGCAAGCATACCCATTTGGGGACCTTATCACACCAAGACCTTATTATCCGCGACCTCGACAACACCACAAGACATTACTGCATCTTTTGACGTAAGCCCTCCGCCATTTGGGTACCGACCACAATGAGGCCACTCATCTCCCCAGTAAGAGTAAGAAGGAGATTTCTATCAATAATTCTACCCGACGGCGCATCCGCTCTCAAAACCGAGCTGATTCCAAGATAATTTGGAGCTTTAAATGGAATGGTCTTCACATTCCACCATCTTGAAGCTCGCAAACAACAAGTACATGACATTTGAGGATTAGCAATCTCTCGAAGCTTGGTATCAATAATCTCCTCTTGAGGCTTGCTCACGTCAATGAAAGGTGATTTATTTGAATGCGCCAAGTGTCACGACCCGAAATCTAGGCTCTATTTTATTAGTTATTAAATGATTTTTATTTAATTATTTTCTTGTTTATTTATCTAAATGATTATTTATTTAAATATTTATGTGTGCAATTTATGTGTTATAATATTTATGCCTAGCATTATATTCGAGCTAGTTGGGTTCGTGTAGTATTGTTGGGTCTTAATAATTAGTGGGAAGTGGTTTATTTTGAGTAGTGTAAGGGAGGGGCCCTAAGTGCAACATTTTGAAATGATTTCCCTACTTCCCCCTCCTCCCTCACCTCCTCCCTCACTCTCTCCATTCCATCTCCAGCAAACTCTCTCTCTCTCTCTAGCTTATGGTGAGTTTTTCTTTCTTTACTTCTCTCTTCATTTTCTTCTTCTTCCTCTCATAATCTCTCATTTCTTAAAACGTGAACCTTGTTTAGATCGTCGATAGGATCGCGTAGAATAAAAAAGAATTGAATTCCATCAACTTTCATTATTTTCAAGTAAGTTACTTTTCCCCCATTTTTATGCTAAAATGTTCATATCATGATTATATGATGCTTGATGTGTTATATTTGAAGTTTGGTTGAGTTTAGAATTTATTTTGAATTTATTTGAGTTTTTGGGTAAAAATGGTGATTCATGAATGTGGGGATTTGATTCTTGATTTTGGTTGTTAAATGTTGTTGTTTGAGCCCTTTTAGACTTATTAGCTGTTTTGGTACATTGGTATGTGAGTTGGAATGTTTGATTTTGGGTTGAAATGTGTTTTGGATTTGAAAATGGAAGAAACCATCTTGTTCTTCCCGATTTCCAGAAATCCAGAAGGTTGGGCGGCCGCACAATATTGCCTGGGCGACCGCACAACATTCTGAAAGCTTTTGTTCCTGGTTTGAAGGATTTTGGGCGACCGCACATTACCTTCTGGGCGGCCGCACAGTTCCCTGGGAGTTTACATTTGTTAATTTTTGTGTGATTGAAGATCGCGTTTTGGTCTAAGTTTTGGGTGTCCTCCTAGTCGACCTTAGTGATCATTGTAGTACACTCTAGTGATAGAATTGGGTCCTTTGTGATCAGGTTTGTGTTTGAAATTAATTAAGTGTTGGTTGGGACTTGGAACATCTTATTGGGGTATTGTTGGGTTGACTTATCTTTGTGATGATCATTTGGTATATGTTTGGGCATCTTATGATGTGTTCGTGATCGTTCCAATCGAATTGATTTTTGAGTGAGTCTTGGTCTAGGTTTTAGGCGATGTCCTATAGTACCTAGAGGATGGTTACTGAACACCAAAGTGTAGGGTTTAGTCCAGTCGTGATCATGTCCTATAAGTGTAACCTTTTGGATTCGTTTGGAGTGTTTAGAATGGGTTCGTTATGAACGGAGATAAAGCGTGAATTGGCAATTGGGTACCTACGGTTTGATTAACCCTAAGATGTATTCATTTGGATTTCTTATTGGGATTTCAGGTGTGATGAGATGGTTGAGTTCATAGTCCTAGTATATCTTTTGAGTAAATGTTTATGATCACCTTGGTAATAGTCATTGTGCTATTTGTGAGCGACCGTTTGGGTTGTGCTCTTTATGAGTAACTTGTGGGTATCATACTTAGGATGTATTTGGTACGTGCCTTATCTTGGAATCATTATGTTTTAATGGTCAATGTTGTTGGACTCTTTTATGAGAAACTCCTTGTGCTATTGTTGTTGAACTCTTCTTGAGTAATCGTTTGCATCTTTTATGGTGATTAATTGGTATGATTCCCTACTTTGGAATCAATGGTTGTTTATTGTGCTAGTATTTTATTACTTAGCCTTTACTTGAAAGTCCAGCTGGTATTTTGTGTGTGTTTGGGCGATGCGAAACATTATGATGGTTCAGCCAAGTCCATTGTGATTGTTGACCATTGTTTTGCCCCATTATTACCCTCCTCCAGATTGGCCTTGGATGTGAGAAGAGCTAGCTCCTTTGTGTGCATATTAGCTTTAGTTGGAGCATGACTTTGTGGCATGTCTCCCATCCTTTGTGACACTTCTTTGGGTTATTGGTTCCGGTACCGGGTTTCTCTTCGGCTTTCATGCTACTATGAAGATGGTTTGTTGATCGATGGGTTGATCGGTCGCTTCTGACCGGGGGTTTCTCTTCGGCTTTCATGCTATTATAAAGATTGATTTGTTGATTATTGAAGCTGCGCAGCGACCTTTATTTGGTTCTTCAGTTGGGTGAAACCTTGGCTATGTATCCACTTATGAGTGTTTATTTCAGCTTTATGTGTTGCATGATGAGCTGGTCGTTATTTCCAACCGGTATGGGACGGTTGGCGATAGAGAGCCTCTCATTTGTTGTTATATGTTTATCTATATGATTGATTATTGGATGTTACTGTTCGGAAGCATGTCACTTATTATTCCGCTGCTATCTGTCTTATGTTAATTGCTATTGGTCATTGCATATTAGCATGTCATGTAGTTGCATTAGTAACTTACTGAGATTTTATCTCACCCCGTCATTTCCATCTTTGTTTTTCCTTAACCCCCCCCCCAGGAGGAAAAGGATTAGGATTCGCGGATCGAGGAGGACGTCGAGAGGATTGAGATTTTGGGGCAGGTTGTTATGGATCGGTTTACATTATCTAAATGTACAACCTTTTGGGGATAGTTTTACCATTATTGACGTCATTAAGAATTGTATGTTTTATTCTTTTGAGCATAAGCTGTGGAGCTTATGTTAGATGTACATTGTTGATTTAATCTTGGATTTGTAAAACCTTGTATTTTCATCTTTTGGTTCAAAATGGAATTTTTCACTTCGGTATTTCATAGTTTTGGTTTTAAGTCGACGTCCAGCTCGCGGTCTTGGGCCGCGGGGTTCGGGGCCGCGACAGTTGGTATCAGAGCCATGGTTTGGCTCTAAGTATAAGTCTAGGTGGACTAGTATGACCTAGGAGGGTAGTTGTGTTCGGAGTGAGTAACGGTTGATGTTTTATGCAGGTATTTGGTTGTGATGGCTAGAAGAAGATCGGGTGAAAGTTCTAGTGAGACTCAGAATCGAAATGGTCTACGGGAAGAAAACCGTGCAATGTTTCAGGACAGGTTTGAGGAGCCCGTGAAATCAATTCGTGACCAAGGGCCGAGAGAGGAACATGTAGCACCTCCGCGATATGGGTTAGAGCAGTTCCTAAAGTTGAAACCAAGTGAGTACGACGGTGAGCCGGATGTGAAGAAAGCCGAGCTATGGATAGAATCGATGGAGAAAATCTACGATGTCTTTGGTTGCACTGATGAGGATAGGGTTCTGTTTGCAGCTTATAAGCTTGTGGGGGCTGCGGAACATTGGTGGAAGGCACTGAAGACCAGTTGGGATGCGAATCTTGTACCATATCCTTGGGAGTGGTTTGTGAGGAAATTCAAGGATCATTTTATCTCTCTAGTGGATCAAAACCGGAAAGAGATCGAGTTCCTCAGCTTGGAGCAAGGCATGATGTCAGTAGCACCGTACTCGGCTAAGTTCGCAGAATTAGCCAGGTGTTGTGACTACCTTGTGCGGACCGAGGAGCAGAAAGTGATGAGATTGATCAGGGGTTTGAAGACAGCTATTAGGACTCAACTTTTAGCCCAAAGAATTCAACCTTTTCAGGATGCGGTGGATCGAACCTACTTGATTGAGCAGGATTGGGGAACACAAAAGGAAGACTGAGATGGTTAACCTGGGTAAGCAAGGAGGGCAGAGTAAGTCACAACAGCAACATTCGGATAACAGAGGTAATTCTGGAGTGCAAACTCGATTCAGAGGGCAACTTCAAGGGCAACCAACAGTAGGAAATCAAGGTTCTAATAAGGGGGCACGAAATGGGAATGTCTGCAGCTACTGTCAGAGGAAAGGACACTCAGAAGACAAGTGTTGGAAGAAGCAAGGAAAATGTGTGAAGTGTGGTCAGTTGGGACACTACATTAAAAATTGTCCGAGGTTTAGAGTTCAGTCATCGGGGACAGGAACTGGAATACCACAGGGTCAGAAGAGGGATGCTTCGGGGAAGCCCAAGGTTTCGGGTAGAGTATTTGCAATCGATCAGCACTCACCAGGTAACGGATAATTTCAGGAGGTATTATTTTGCGTCGTGAGAGCGAGCGCGTGCATTTTAGGATCATCGCATTTATGTGTTTTTGTGCATTTAGTTGCATTTATTTATTCTGAGTCTTTGACTTATGTGTTGTAGATGTCTACTCCTATGGGGGAGTTTAGGGTATCTGATGAAGTCTTATGTGCTTATGATGTGCTTAAGTATGGTTATGTCTCACCTGCTAAATTAGCCATGTTGCTATTACAAGATTTTGATGTTACTATTGCTTTAATCTATTGTTGTAAGGGATTGTTATATTCTCCATTCCTAATTTCTTAAAACTGTTTGAGACCGTTCCCTTGGGTAGAGTTATACCTACCTTTTCTAAATTGAAATCCGAGTATTTAGTTTCGGTCAATTTGTTGGGTGTAATTATCATTGTAAGGTTTCTACTTTCTTCTAAATAGTACCTAGTGTTTGAGGAGAAGCTTGGGTTAAATTGGGGTGTTGTGGTACAAGGTTGTAATGCTAATATTTAGATCAATATCCATATTGTATCGGTTGAGTTATAGGAGTTGAGGATTCAATGAGGATCTCTTAAGGAAAATTTTGGTCACTTTTAGTGCATCTCCGTGAATGTATCGGAATGGATTAGTATGGAGAGGTGTACGATTTGTTATGGATGGTGAGTTTGTTGTAGGAGTTATGATCATTACTGGTGGTAAGCGTGTTAAGTTAGAAAGAACTAAATACATTTTGGGAGAGTAATAATTTCTCGATCTATGTTAAAGGCATTTTGAAATTTTGGTTAGATAGTGGTTCTATGGTTCTAAATCCCTTCTTGGTGGCGCTTCCCGAAGAGGATCAAGGGTATGTGAAGGAAGTGGAGTATCAATACCTGGGCATATTAAAGAATACTATGATTTGGTATTGGGTCAGTTGGAATGTGACTAGCTAATGGGTTTATTATGATGGTAGTACTATTGAGCCTAAGTATCATTAGGTTAATAAATGTATGCGTGAAAGACTAACTTGGGTTAGCTATGGAGGATTCGAGATTTGTTGATTTCCTTGGGTATATGAGCACAGATTATTAACTAAAAAGGGAGCTAGAGGAAATCCCTTGAAGATAAAATTTAGATCATTTTCGGACTGTTGCGCATTCGTAATTATTTTAGGCTTTCAAGGATTGGAGTTTTATGACGATGATATTATGGCGTAGATTTAAGTGAACATTTTGTATTAAAATTTTGGGTTTATATTACACCCCTAGTTTAAGGTGCTATCTAGAACGAGAGCACTATAATGGGAATCCTTAGAGATATATCCTTTGGTGAATATTACGAGGATGGAAAATTTCTTTAGCTTTTCATATTTTAAAAGCTAATTAAGCTCGAAATGGTAATGTTTTGAAATTCTGAGGAATAATACCAAGTATGCGATTTACAAATGGAAGTACCTTTGCGGTGTAGTTAAGGTTATGAATAAAGCGAGCTTCAGATATCTCGAGAATTATGTGTGGAAATAATTTGGATTCTTCGATTTTGAGTACGGATTTTGATTAGTAATGAAGATAATGATGGCATGATTCGGTTCGAGAGGTGGTGTTATCGTAAGCATCATTTGAGGTTACCTTGTAGTGGGTTAGATTGGAAAATTGAGGAATTTGAGAAATGGCGGAACTATCGTATCCGTAGCTATTTGGTCTTTCGGGTAAGTCTCGTTAAAATTCGGGTCGAATTTTCTTTAAGGGGGAGTGAATGTCACGACCCGAAATCTAGGCTCTATTTTATTAGTTATTAAATTATTTTTATTTAATTATTTGCTTGTTTATTTATCTAAATGATTATTTATTTAAATATTTATGTGTGCAATTTATGTGTTATAATATTTATGCCTAGCATTATATTCGAGCTAGTTGGGTTCGTGTAGTATTGTTGGGTCTTAATAATTAGTGGGAAGTGGTTTATTTTGAGTAGTGTAAGGGAGGGGCCCTAAGTGCAACATTTTGAAATGATTTCCCTACTTCCCCCTCCTCCCTCACCTCCTCCCTCACTCTCTCCATTCCATCTCCAGCAAACTCTCTCTCTCTCTCTAGCTTATGGTGAGTTTTTCTTTCTTTACTTCTCTCTTCATTTTCTTCTTCTTCCTCTCATAATCTCTCATTTCTTAAAACGTGAACCTTGTTTAGATCGTCGATAGGATCGCGTAGAATAAAAAAGAATTGAATTCCGTCAACTTTCATTATTTTCAAGTAAGTTACTTTTCCCCCATTTTTATGCTAAAATGTTCATATCATGATTATATGATGCTTGATGTGTTATATTTGAAGTTTGGTTGAGTTTAGAATTTATTTTGAATTTATTTGAGTTTTTGGGTAAAATGGTGATTCATGAATGTGGGGATTTGATTCTTGATTTTGGTTGTTAAATGTTGTTGTTTGAGCCCTTTTAGACTTATTAGTTGTTTTGGTACATTGGTATGTGAGTTGGAATGTTTGATTTTGGGTTGAAATGTGTTTTGGATTTGAAAATGGAAGAAACCATCTTGTTCTTCCCGATTTCCAGAAATCCAGAAGGTTGGGCGGCCGCACAATATTGCCTGGGCGACCGCACAACATTCTGAAAGCTTTTGTTCCTGGTTTGAAGGATTTTGGGCGACCGCACATTACCTTCTGGGCGGCCGCACAGTTCCCTGGGAGTTTACATTTGTTAATTTTTGTGTGATTGAAGATCGCGTTTTGGTCTAAGTTTTGGGTGTCCTCCTAGTCGACCTTAGTGATCATTGTAGTACACTCTAGTGATAGAATTGGGTCCTTTGTGATCAGGTTTGTGTTTGAAATTAATTAAGTGTTGGTTGGGACTTGGAACATCTTATTGGGGTATTGTTGGGTTGACTTATCTTTGTGATGATCATTTGGTATATGTTTGGGCATCTTATGATGTGTTCGTGATCGTTCCAATCGAATTGATTTTTGAGTGAGTCTTGGTCTAGGTTTTAGGCGATGTCCTATAGTACCTAGAGGATGGTTACTGAACACCAAAGTGTAGGGTTTAGTCCAGTCGTGATCATGTCCTATAAGTGTAACCTTTTGGATTCGTTTGGAGTGTTTAGAATGGGTTCGTTATGAACGGAGATAAAGCGTGAATTGGCAATTGGGTACCTACGGTTTGATTAACCCTAAGATGTATTCATTTGGATTTCTTATTGGGATTTCAGGTGTGATGAGATGGTTGAGTTCATAGTCCTAGTATATCTTTTGAGTAAATGTTTATGATCACCTTGGTAATAGTCATTGTGCTATTTGTGAGCGACCGTTTGGGTTGTGCTCTTTATGAGTAACTTGTGGGTATCATACTTAGGATGTATTTGGTACGTGCCTTATCTTGGAATCATTATGTTTTAATGGTCAATGTTGTTGGACTCTTTTATGAGAAACTCCTTGTGCTATTGTTGTTGAACTCTTCTTGAGTAATCGTTTGCATCTTTTATGGTGATTAATTGGTATGATTCCCTACTTTGGAATCAATGGTTGTTTATTGTGCTAGTATTTTATTACTTAGCCTTTACTTGAAAGTCCAGCTGGTATTTTGTGTGTGTTTGGGCGATGCGAAACATTATGATGGTTCAGCCAAGTCCATTGTGATTGTTGACCATTGTTTTGCCCCATTATTACCCTCCTCCAGATTGGCCTTGGATGTGAGAAGAGCTAGCTCCTTTGTGTGCATATTAGCTTTAGTTGGAGCATGACTTTGTGGCATGTCTCCCATCCTTTGTGACACTTCTTTGGGTTATTGGTTCCGGTACCGGGTTTCTCTTCGGCTTTCATGCTACTATGAAGATGGTTTGTTGATCGATGGGTTGATCGGTCGCTTCTGACCGGGGGTTTCTCTTCGGCTTTCATGCTATTATAAAGATTGATTTGTTGATTATTGAAGCTGCGCAGCGACCTTTATTTGGTTCTTCAGTTGGGTGAAACCTTGGCTATGTATCCACTTATGAGTGTTTATTTCAGCTTTATGTGTTGCATGATGAGCTGGTCGTTATTTCCAACCGGTATGGGACGGTTGGCGATAGGGAGCCTCTCATTTGTTGCTATATGTTTATCTATATGATTGATTATTGGATGTTACTGTTCGGAAGCATGTCACTTATTATTCCGCTGCTATCTGTCTTATGTTAATTGCTATTGGTCATTGCATATTAGCATGTCATGTAGTTGCATTAGTAACTTACTGAGATTTTATCTCACCCCGTTTATTTCCATCTTTGTTTTTCCTTAACCCCCCCCCCCCAGGAGGAAAAGGATTAGGATTCGCGGATCGAGGAGGACGTCGAGAGGATTGAGATTTTGGGGCAGGTTGTTATGGATCGGTTTACATTATCTAAATGTACAACCTTTTGGGGATAGTTTTACCATTATTGACGTCATTAAGAATTGTATGTTTTATTCTTTTGAGCATAAGCTGTGGAGCTTATGTTAGATGTACATTGTTGATTTAATCTTGGATTTGTAAAACCTTGTATTTTCATCTTTTGGTTCAAAATGGAATTTTTCACTTCGGTATTTCATAGTTTTGGTTTTAAGTCGACGTCCAGCTCGCGGTCTCGGGCCGCGGGGTTCGGGGCCGCGACACCAAGAGTTGATTTATCTTTGGGCTATGCAAGTCACTCAAAGTTTGACATCGAAGGCGTTCTAGGGGCTTTACAATCAACAACCCCCTGGTATCTCGGAATTGAAACTCTTTTGGAGCCCCATAATCGACAAATCTCTTGGGGCTAGACATTCATCTTCGTTGGGCATAACAGCGACAACAGAATTCAAGCGAGGCAATCTGGACTTCGACCGAACATGATTTGATTTTGGATTGACTTTACAAACACACTATGGTTAAAATGGTTTACCCACGAACTAAAAAAGAAAAAAAAAAAAAAAAAAAAAACGACAAAAAGATTTTTATTTTTTCTTTTTCTTGTCTCCTTACTTGTATAAAAAGTATGTGCTTCATTTTTCTTTGCTCATAGCTTCTTCCCCAGCGTTCTCCATCATCCTTGAACTACGCTGGTCTGATTCTCTTCAAGGGATACGTAGGCAGCCTTTTGGCACGACCAACCCATCATCCAAAAATAACATCTCACCAACATTCTCCGTCAAAGCAACCTCCACAACATCAGAAATCCATCAAGCGGCCATGGTAAGTGAAGGTATGAATACATCCGAAACTTTCCTCAAAATCACACAGCACATAAAAGCAATTTCTCCATTCTTGCAAAATATCTTTCTCAAGCAATCTCTAATTTTCAAATCACAACGCACCACAAGCATAATTTCACACTTCACGCATTTTCACATGGCGGATCACCGCAACTACATCAGCATCGGTCTACGGACCACCTCCTTGCATGGGCTTACCTATGGCGGATCACCGCAACTACATCAGCATCGGTCTACGGACCACCTCCTTGCATGGGCTTTCCCATGGAGGATCAACGCAACTACGTCAGCATCGGTCTACGGACCACCTCCTTGCATGGGCTCACCTATGGCAACTACATCTACATCGGTCTACAGACCACCTCCTTGCATGGGCTCACCCATGGCGGATCACCGCAACTACATCAGCAACGGTCTACAGACCACCTCCTTGCATGGGCTTACCCATGGCGGACCACCGCAACTACATCTACATCAGTCTACAGACCACCTCCTTGCATGGGCTCACCCATGGAGGATCACCGCAACTACATCTACATCAGGGGCTCACCTATGGCGGACCACTGCAACTACATCTACATCGGTCTACAGACCACCTCCTTGCATGGGCTCACCCATGGCGGATCACCGCAACTACATCAGCAACGGTCTACAGACCACCTCCTTGCATGGGCTTACCCATGGCGGACCACCGCAACTACATCTACATCAGTCTACAGACCACCTCCTTGCATGGGCTCACCCATGGCGGATCACCGCAACTACATCTACATCAGTCTACGGACCACCTCCTTGCATGGGCTCACCCATGGCGGACCACCGCAACTACATAAAAAATTGCCTACACATGGGGTGTTTTCCCTTTATTTAAGTCTGTTTTATTGAGTCTTTTCTTTTTATCGAGTCTTTATTTTCTCTTGTCGATGTCCTCGGTGGTGTTTTTCTTTCGTCGACGCGTTTAGCTTTGCAATCCACGTCGCCGAGGGGCTCTGTAGACACCCCGCCTTGGACCTCTCACCTTGATTGCATACATAGTATTTTTATTTAACTTATTTTCGTTAATTTTGTTACTTCAGTTAAATTCCTAACTGATTCCGTTAGTTTTGGACTAAACTGCATAACATAGTTAACTTTTAGGGTAATTCTTTCATTCTGTCATTTTTACCCACGGGCGCCTCCCGTAATAGCCATGTGACGCGCGCGCGTTTGACCTAACAGGCCGGACTCGCGCGCTTCCCATTTTGGCAGTTACGGACTGCACCAAGCTTCCCTCCATTTCTAGAGTCAAAAACAACATTTTCACCACATGTTTTATTCAAGCATTAAACCCATTTTATTTTGTAACTCTCAATCCCATTATTCTAGCCATTTCATTAAAACAAAATATTTATTTTCATTATTATTTGATTTTCTTCTTGTTATTTTATTTCTCTTTATTTTCTTATTGGTTGGAAGACCATATTTTCCTCTCTTTTCTACCTATAAAAACCCTCTCATTTTACCTTATAAAAGGGACCTCAAATTCTCTCGACACTTACACTATACACAAATCTCTTAAGAATTCTTCCTACAAGATTTCTAGCAACAAAACTCTACACAAATTGTTCCATAACAATTTCTCTACAACAAACATCATTTTCCCACCAAGTTTAAGGTCTTCTTTCTTAAGGTACAACTTCCTCTTTCTTCTTCTATTTTACATGTCTTTTTAATGTATGCAATCCCCATCAAATGGGACGTGACCTAAATATCATTTTATTACATTAAATTTGTTAAAGGTTATCTCCTTACATTCTAAACACTAGTTTAATTTACTATTCTTCTCTTAATGTAACCTTTAGCATAAATTAATATATAAAACAATTCTCTTTTATTTTTCTTTGCAATTTCTCCTTTATTTTCATTGTAATTGTTGGCACTTTTATATTAATTAATTGAAGGACTTTTTAGCATTAGAACACCTTCAGTAGCAAGACCCGCGTAAGCGGGGCGGAGTGGGTGTTTAAGTACTTCCCACTCCGTCACCTAACCCCCGAACCCTTCTCTTCCCGAATCTTTGGTTTCGTAATATAAAATAGGCTATTTCTTTAGGTTTTTCTTATGTTCCCTCAATAACATAGGTGGCGACTCTAACAATTAAAACCAAATAGACATCCTAAGATCATTCTACCGCTCTAGCCAAGTAGTGGGCTCTCCCGGGGTATCTACAAAAGTACCTTTATAAAAAGAAGAACTTCAAACTTTAACTTGGAGATGGAGTTGTTGTAGAGAAATTGTTGTGTAGAAATTTGTGTAGAGTTTTGTTGCTAAAACTCTTGTTGGGAGAATTTGTTTATAGTAAAAGTGTAGAGAAAGTTGAAGTCCTAGAACTTGTGTATAGTTTTTGTAGAGAAGAGAAGTTGGGTTCTTTTCTAAGGTAAAATGAGAGGGTTTTTATAGGTAGAAAAGAGAGGAAAATATGGTCTTTCAACCAATAAGAAAATAAAGAGAAATAAAATAATAAGAAAAAAATAAAATAATAATGAAAAGAAATATTTTGTTTTAAAGAAATGGCTAGAATAATGGGATTGGGAATTACAAAATAAAATGGGTTTAATGCTAGAATAAAACATGTGGTGAAAATGTTGTTTTTGACTCTAAAAATGGAGGGAAACTTGGTGTAGTCCGTAACAGCGAAAATGGGAAGCGCGCAAGTCCAGCTTTAGGGGCGAGACGCGCGCGCGGCCCACAAACAGTGCCGGGGGCGCCCGAGGTTGAAGATGACAGAATGTCAGAAATGACTCTAAAGTTAACTATATTATGCAGTTTAGTCCAAAACTAACGGAATCAGTTAGGAACTTAACCGAAGTAACAGAAATTAACAAAAACAAGTTAAATAAAAATACTATGTATGCAATCGGGGTGATAGGTCCAAGGCGGGGTGTCTACAAGAAGCTGCAGCAGTTCAGAATCCACAACGACAAAGCAATGTTCAACAGCAATGGCAAAACCACGCTGGGCACACATTTGCTTGTAAAGGGTCGACATTTAGGATCGAGTCTAAATAAACATAAAAAATGTAGATAAATAACTAGGATTATAAATACTTGTTCTTTGTTATTACAGGGAAAATAAAAAATTGTTCCAGGATCTCAACCTCTATATCAAAGAAAATCTACTACGAGTCATCACCAGCGGCACTGTGCTCATCCCCATCACCGCTCTCGGTCTCCTCATCATCATCATCAGACTCCTCAGACTTCCTCGATATGGATCTCATGGCGGCGTCTATTCGGCACCCCCGCTGAGGAACTGGTACCACCACGGCTAAAGCTCCTGCTCAATGACTGCCTCGCTGAAGTGACAGCCTCATCCACGTCCAGAGCAGCATACCTACAACCTCGCCCCATGCCACGGGCTCCCCGAGCAGCACCTCAGATTGCACCAGACACCGTCCCAGCAGCCTCCCTGGTCAAGTTGGCCATGTCTTTACACAGATCCAACACTCTCTCCTCCAGATGGTGAAATCTGCTCCGCATCCCTTTGTTCTGACGCCCTATGTGTCGGTAAGCAGCCACAGGCACCTGTCATAACAGAAACAGGAAGCTACATCAATATGCTGAGATGAAAGAGACTGGGACAGAAAATGGACCAAGATCAAAAGGCAAAGGAAACATAAAGTCATACCACAACAGTCTGGGCAGGAGGCTCCCTCTCTGGTGACATCTCCTCCGGAACAATCTCCCTCTATTCTTCAACAACCCCAAAGTTCGAGTAAGTGTAATACGAAGAGGGCAAGGGAGGATAAAAAAAGTAACCCACACCAGTGGGGTAAAACTACGCCGAAGTTGATGGAGCAGGCTGTGTTCTCTGAGGGTCAACATACATGAAGCCCTGCATCAAATGACTCGCTCTGAAAATGCCGTAATCCTGATGAAGGAAGAAGAAAGGGGTAGCATCAACCCCAGCCATATACACCGCCCGATCATCCTCAGACAATGCCTCCCAGCGGCGAGGATAAAAAGGGGGGAAATCCAGAACTTTAGGCCTGGGCGGGTTGTAATAGTCCACAACTTGGCTCTCGTGCTGCCAGTATACCCGCTCTCCCATATATATAGCAATGCACTCCAAAGATCTCATCAAAAGCCTCGAGCGGGTAGGAAACAGAGTGTGCTCTATACTGCAAAAAATAAGTCTCCAGGGAAACAAAGAATGGGAAATAGACTCAGGCCTCAAGTTATCAAGGTACTGCCGAGCTGAAACTAAGCTGATTGGGGCTGGGCCAGTCTTCACATTGCAGGACTTGTAAGACCACCTCGCACTATCCGGATACTGGGGCTGACCCTCCCTCTCAATCCGGAAGTCTCTTATCCCTTGGATGGAAAAATCCCACAGCTGCAAACAAACACAAAGACATGATTACAGACAGTCGAAAGTACAGGCAGAGATAGAAATCTAAAAAATGCAAAATGGTGAATATACCTCCCAAGCAAGGGAAAAGCCTGTGACTGAGCTCCTGGTAGAATGGCTCGTCAGATCCATACCGTGGTAACAAGATGCCAAGCCTGCTACGCCTCAGTTATACTGAGCAGCATGGTCCAGATTGACCAAAAGGTCCAACAGGGACAGAGAAGCAGAACATCCCCCGGTCGCAAACAAGGTGTGGGACAGAGTGAACCAGATAAAGCAACGGGCCACCGCATCGACCCTGTCAGCAGTAACACCTCGGGTCTCAGCCATGACTCGCATTCAACCAAGGATAGCAGCTGCGCCGGAGTCCGAACATTTCCCCTTACACCATAAGGGACGGCCACCCCTTAATGGTAGACCGGTCAAAGCTGTGAAGTCAGTCGGTGTCATAGTCACCTCACCCATCGGCAAGTAAAAAGTATGGGTGGTGTCCCACCATCTTTCTCTCAAGGCCTGAATCACATCCGGATCGTTCTTTAAGGAAGGCAGGCTAGTGATGAAAGGGCCAAAGCAAGTCGCTGAAACCCGAGCCTGAACATTCCCAGGTAACCTTTTCCATATGGAGACAGGCACCTGAGCCCCGCCTCAGATTTCAGATAAGCGGTTCTATTTCTGAAAAGAAACAAAGGGCAAGGAAGAATTCGTCAGCGTAACGGCTAAAAAATGGCCAAGCCCAACGTAAAGAAATTCAACAACATGGCAAGATCACAATGTGCAAACAAGTGAGTGAGCATCTAGATGGGTGTCCAAACACTCCTTTTGCGACGAATCAGCAATGACAAACAACATGCGGCCATGGTCAACAAAAGAGGGTTACTGCAGCAGTATTACGAGTAACAATGATACAGCCCTAGAATGCGAAAAAATTGACAAAAAAGGTGTGGAATTCTTACCAAGCCCGCAGAAACGAAGTGGGAAATGTAAGTATGCGACTCATAGTTGAGCATCCTTGGGTCCGTGGCTTCGACCCCAATTTCAGCTTCCTCACCCATTGGCATCTCAAGAGGAGGGGATTGATGTGAACTCGACATGATTTCACAAAAGAATGGCCTCAAATCAACCAAGGGAGTGTTTGGGGGTGTTTTCCTCGCAAGAATTCGACTTAGAATATGGAGAGTTTGGCAGTTTTTTCAACCTGGCTCGTACTGAATGAACAGGTTCTGTATTTGTATGCTGAACATAAGCATAACACGTGTGCCTCCCTCTACCCTCCTAGAATGCGGGCGCGTCCCACAGTAAAGGTTAGACGCGGGCGACTCCCGTGCCCTGACAGGTCCAAGTGAAATTTCCTATGCAGGAATAAATGCATCACATCAATATTTTTCCACTCTCATCTGAGGTTCCAGCTCCACATTGGACATTTCAAGCACAAAACCTCCACAACGGACATCATTAATGCGATAGTTATGAAAATACTCAATCAAGGCCAATCTTTGTATCTTCTCTCGAAAAGAGAAAATTTGTGGTCCCCAGTCAACTGTACCTACACCCCACATAAGTCAACAGCAGAAACAAGCATGTGCGGCTTCAAACAGCAGAAACAAGCAAGTGAGGTTTCAAACAGCAGAAACAAGCAAGTGCGGCTTCAAATAGCAGAAATAAGCAAGTGCGGCTTCAAACAGCAGAAACAACAAATGCGGTTCCAAACAACAATTTGGTCCATGGTGAACCACTGAAATCACCACCTCCTCATCAACAAAGTTCGCTCAAACAGACTCGCATTCAACTTTAGTCCGCTCAATGGACTATAAACTGGAAAACGGATTCACCAAACGGATTCAGCCAGTCCGATCAACGGACTATAAAACGGGCATAACGGGTATGACACACAGAACTCCGCCTAGGTCCGCTCATCGGACTCTTAAAACAGCAAGTAACGGGTTCGCCAAACGGATTCAGCTCAACTTAGTCTGCCAACCAGACTCTAAATCAGCAAACGAGATTCGCTACATGGGTTTCAGCTTTAGTTCGCTCAACAGACTTTAAACTGGCAAACGGATTCAGCCAGTCCACTCAACGGACTATAAAACGGGCATAACGGGTATGACACACAGAACTCCGCTTAGGTCCGCTCATCGGACTCTTAA
The DNA here is from genome assembly GCA_026119855.1 of Campanula takesimana. Taxonomy (NCBI): domain Eukaryota; kingdom Viridiplantae; phylum Streptophyta; class Magnoliopsida; order Asterales; family Campanulaceae; genus Campanula; species Campanula takesimana. The sequence continues at coordinate 226,532 of JAOWBW010000401.1, forward strand.
AAGAGAAAGTAACGGGTTCGCTAAACGGATTCAACTCAACTTAGTCTGCCAACCAGACTCTAAATCAGCAAACGGGATTCGCTAAATGGGTTTAAGCTTATGTCCGCTCAACGGACTTTAAATGGGTATAACGGTTCCGCTAAACGGCTCCAGCCTCAGTCTGCCAACCAGACTTTAAATCTTGTTCACGGTGGGCTGTCTCATATCACCGTACCTCTCCGCTCACACAGGTAGCGCACTTCTATCCCTTGTAATTTCAAATTCCTACTTTCATCGAGTCTTTGCTTTTTCTTGGTGATGTCCTCGGTGGATGTCTTTCTTTCATCGGTGAGTTTTGCTTTGCAATCCACGTCGCCGAGGGGATCTGTAAACACCCCGCCTTAGACCGATCACCCCGATTGCACAATTGATTTTGTGTTTCTTCTGGTTTTAAGTGTTTTTCGTTACTTTCTGTTACTTTTGTTAAGTTCCTGACTGACTTTGTTAAGTTCAGGGACTAAACTGAATAACAGTTCTGACTTATAGTCCATTCTGTCAAAAAAGCCTTTTCAAAGTTGCACGCCTCTGCTTCTATAGGTCAGACACGTGCGCCTCCCACCTCCATAGGCAGGAGGCGCGTGCATCTGGGTGGCAGTTACAGATTCTGTCCAAGAATCCCTCCCTTGGTCAATTTACACGATTTTGCCAGGGAATTTTATCTTTGTGACATCGTTTTGGCACAAAAAACAACTCATTTCTACCTATAAAAACCCCTCTTCTTCACCATTGAAGAGAGGACTTTTTAGAGAGAAAAAAATTATACACAAACACTTTTCAAAGGTATTTTCAAGGCATTCTCCAAAGAAGTACTTGAAGCTATTTGAAGTTTAGGTAAACATTACTTTTCTTTCTTCTCTATAATTCATATCCTTTCTTCTTCTTTTATTTTATCAAAGTGTGCAATCACCCAAACCATTTTGGGACATGACACCAAAGGCCACTTCATTCCATTGAAGTTGGCCAAGGAGTTACTCCCCATATTCAACCCCTCTTTTAACCCCTTAAATCTCATTTTCAAAGAATAAGAAGAACAAATATTTTTTTTATGTAGATTATGAACAAGCAAGACCAACTTTAGTTGGGCGAAATGGGTGTTTAAGTACTTCCCATTTCGTAACCTAACCCCCGAACCTCAATACACGAATCTCTGGTTTTCGTAACAAAACATAGGCTATATTAGGTTTTTCTTATGTTCCTCTAAAACATAGGTGGCGACTCTAACAAATCAAAACTAATTAGACATCCTAGGATCACCCCACCGCTCTAGCCAAGCCATGTGGGGGGCTTTCCGCCGGGGTATATACAAGTCTAAACACGAAAACTTCCTTTCTCGTTCTCTCTCTCTCTCTCCATATCTCTTACCATAACAAAAATGTCCCTGCATGTTGTCCATACAATTATGTCTTTTTTTTCTTTATTTTGAGTCAGCTGAAAAAAAAAAAAACAACGCAAAAAGAATATACCCACCTAGAATGAAAACCCACAAGGGATGTCTAGAGAAAAAACAGGGTGTGTCTAAAAGGAGGTAGAATTCCTCACCTTATGCCCTCACCAAACTGGGGCTTCCCCAATCGAGTTGAACCGACTACCGATGCTCCAACAAGATCACTTCCCGCAGAAAGTCATCTCTCTTAGTCAAAGCTCAACATGGAGGACCACTTTGAAGTCCCCCCTCCCATCAAATTAGGACTTCCCCAGAAGGAGTTAGGGCATCTACTTGGCTACTCAGAGATCACCTGCGACTCAGTGGAATCATACTTATCCGAAGGACAACCCTAATCAACAAGCTCGACGGGAGACAACTTTTTGAATTAGTTATACTGTAACTAATTATAAAGCATCCTTATAAGGTTATTACATTTTAAAAGGTTCTCTTTCACGACACGTTGTTTATAAACCCGCATGCTCGGCCTCCCCTAAATTTCAAGGTAATGTCTTTTGCATCATCTCCGTGATGTCCTAACTGACTCGGTCCTACATTATTTACCTTACAACTTAGGATACCATTGGGTCCTGCATCCAGTCTCCCATAGGTTAAAAGCCCTAAATCTCTTTTAGTCAACTCGGACCCGCCTCTAGCCAATATGAGTCGATCAGCCAAAAGTAGAAGCCTTGCGGATCCCTGCTATCCACGACTTCCACCGAGCCGTACGGCTCACCCCTCGAATAAAAAAAAATGAAAGGGTCCACCTGTTTCTAGCCCAATCCACCCAGCCGGGGTGATCCTAAACCTGCATGAGAATAGGTAACACCAGATACCAAATAGTTCAATGAGGGTACCCTCAGCCCGTGCAGCGCGCCCCGAGGCTGGACAAGCAAACCAACCATACATGCTACGTACATGAATACATACTACATTGTACATACTACAAAACATAAAGCATACAAATAATAAATGTCCATACAGTCATCCATAAATATGCCCTATGCTACTGTTTGTTCTACACTAACTACTGTAAATCTAAGATGCCGATCCACTAGCAGCACCTCGAGTCCTCTTCTGTGGAGGAGTACGCCTACCAGTAGGAGCATCATCATCACCGTCACTAGAAGGAGGAGAAATGCCACACTCCGCCAGCTTGAGCATACCCTTCACTACCTTCCTGTGAAGCCTCCGAATGACCGCCCGTAGAACTAACTCGTGGCGTGCCATAGCCTCATATGTCTGTTTGGTCACCTAAGGAAAAGGAAACACAAGTATATCAAAATGGGTCCAAACAAGAGAATGATTAAAAGCAGAAATGTGATGGATAGAAAGAAAGGGTGAAATACATACATTGACGTGACCCACCGGGATCTAAAACTCCGAAGCTATCTCACCTACCTCATACTGTACCCACTTAGGGTTACCGCTGTCGTCGGTATAATCATCGAGAGGAGCTCGAAAATTCCTATTAAAGGAAGGACCTGCTAGGCCCGGTGCCGCTGGCTCAACATGGCTTTGCCCCATCTCCCTCAATTTCTCCTCTATCACAGCGCAAGGACCCCCAACGCGTGTCCGAGAAAAATCATCATATGAAGCCCCCTCCACAACAAACAGTCCAACATCGAGGCCAGTTGGCAGCCTAACCCGATCATGCAGAGACGCCGGATCAGTCATGAATCGCCGATGATCCACTGGAACCCGATGAACACTGTCTGCCCCATACTGGGCACATAACCTATCATCCAAAGAAAGGGTATCACCGCTATACCCAATCAACAGCCTCCTCTGGCCCGTCGCCTCAATCGCCCCTGCAGCGAACAACTCAAAATCCAGCTCCACCCACAGATAAAAGGTCATGTCTCTCAGCTGGGGTCCCCCAGAATCGTCTTCAGCTAAGCGTATGTGTAATGCCAGGAAGTCTCATCTCCTCTGCTCCTGCAACCCGGCACCCATCGGCACATGGCAAGATAAGTTGATCGAGTACTGGTCATCCCAAACCGACTCAAGGCAAGGACCTCGTAAGCCCAACACTGCACAAAAGAGTCATATAATCAGATGTAATCAACAAATAAAGGGTATCACCGCTATACCCAATCAACAGCCTTCTCTGGCCCGTCGCCTCAATCGCCCCTGCAGCGAACAACTCAAAATCCAGCTCCACCCACAGATAAAAGGTCATGTCTCTCAGCCGGGGTCCCCCAGAATCGTCTTCAGCTGAGCGTATGTGTAATGCCAGGAAGTCTCATCTCCTCTGCTCCTGCAACCCGGCACCCATCGGCACATGGCAAGATAAGTTGATCGAGTACTGGTCATCCCAAACCGACTCAAGGCAAGGACCTCGTAAGCCCAACACTGCACAAAAGAGTCATATAATCAGATGTAATCAACAAGATAAAGAGATTGAAATCAAAAATAGACAGACAAAGAAAGATACCTCCAAGGCAAAGTATAGACAGTCAATCGATGCTGACTGTGGCCGACAACTCCTGTCCAAAGAACGATAAAGCCCGGCTAAGCCCACCGATCCCCATGGTATCCTGCCCACTGCAGCCAAGTTGGCTAGACATCGGAGTAGTACAGGTGTTAGCGAAGATGGTATGAGAAAGGCCGTACAAATTAGACGCCTGGGCAGCCACCTCTGTACCACCTCCATCGGCCTCGAGATCTGCCAGCATCTCCTTATACCACCTCATAAGACCCCTAGACATACACCGTACCCACTCATAATATCGGTACAGTTAAACCCAATCAAAGACTGGACTCTATCTGCACTCTCCTTGGTAAGTAAGGTATCATCACTCCATACCAGGTTACCCGTAAACCACAATCCGGTAAGAGAGGTGAAATCCGATGGTGTCACGGTAACCTCTCCCCAACTAAAATGAAAAGTATGAGTGGTGTCCCACCAATGCTCTCTTAGTGCCATGACCAAATCAGTGCTCTTGGTCAACTCTCCTTGACCGGACAAGCACTCAAAGAATAACCCCAAGCCGGTGGCCCGTACCCTAGCCTGCACAACCTCGGGAGTCTTTCCCACAACTGGTACAAGACGCTGCATGACCCCCTTGACTGCAAGGGCAGCACCACAATTTGTAATCACAAACAGGTACACACAGCTCAGGTATGTAATTAACCAAGCAATTTACTTCATGATATGTGTAAATATAGACTATTACAACATTACTCTGGTAAATCCCACAAAAATTCCCAACAAATACTTTAGCACATATACATCGCATGCTATATAACTCACAATCAAAACCCTAGCATACCTAGGACAAGTCAATTCAAAATAGTCAAAACTAGTCCAAAGTTACAATATAAAACGGACAAAATACAACTTCGCACAAAATAAGCTTTCTCAACGAAATACTCACATGCATTGATTACCCATGCTCTAAACAAAGTCAAAAAACACAATAACGACTTAAACCAAGTCAAACCGAGTGAAAATCAGTCCAAAGAATACTTTTGGACAAAATGCGGCTTAATACCAAAAATTGAGTTTTTTAACAAAACTCAAACCAAACTAAAATTACTTGCACAAGATTAATCAAAATCGAATTTTTACCAGTTCCCCGACCGCATAATAGCACGAGTGGAGCCTCGGATGCGCGTACAAGTCGGAATACTCAAAATGCTTCAACTTCATATGAGGGACATTCTTTTTCTGTTTTGGAGGAGCCTTGGGTGCCATTTGATGAGCTTGAACAAACCAAGATAATCTTCTTTGAAGTTTTTTGGAGTTTTCCCTTGTAATTGCCGACAATATCCTTCTTCCTTATTCTTCTCTGGCGTGCAGTGTGTGTGTTTTGGTTCTGTGCAAAAACACACCTAACCCATCTGATATGCGAAGATTCTGACATGGGTCCGTCCGCCATCTTAGGCTCCGTACGCCACAGCCCCAACCGTATGGCGCCCCATTAAAATAAAGGCAGATTCCTTAAATTCCCCTTAGCGCTACAAGTAAAACCCCAGACTACCCTTCGGCGCCTTAGGCATGATCCATCCGCCTCAATCACAGCCGTACGGCAACCTTTTGAAATTCAGGCCTAAATTACAATTTAGCCCCTAAATTGCATCCAAGCCCCATATCTTGGGTAAATCACAACTAAATCCCTTACATTCAACATTAATTCATCCAAACCCCAAACTTTGGGTAACTCACAATCAAATCCATCATTTAAATAACTTACAATCAAACCCCTATACTTAACATTAATTCACGTAAACCCCGAACATTGGGAAATTTACCCTCATGCCCCTAAAACACCAAGCAATCAATGCTTAAACCCTAGACTATAGGTAATTACACTCAAACTCCTCTAATGATGGCACTCATTGCCTAAAACCTAAACAATAGGTATTTTACATCTACAAATCTCCAAACTTTACGGACTCTCTACTTTGATCCCTCAAACTTGCGATTTCTCACGATTGCTAAACACATGCTTTCTTTCGGGTTACAACAAATGATCATATCATGCTAAAACTCTAAAGTGTTACATTTATACAGTCATACTTAAACACCGCTATCTCTAGGACTTGTCTTTAGTCGGTTCCTCCGGTCCGAAAGACCACTATAAATTACCAAAAAGCAATTATCCCCAGCAATGACCAACTTAAATCAAAATACAGGTTAAGGAACCGCTATAAATCCTAACTTATGCCTAAATACAGGTTAAAGAACAGCTATAAATCCTACATCATACTAAAATACAGGTTAAGAAGCCACTATATGTCCTAAACTAGATTAATCCACCGTATTAACTTAATTTACAGGTTGCGGAAACCGTTACACATCCTTTATTAAAATATAACTTGAATCAATCCCGAGATGCACCAATCCCTGTATAATCGAACACGTTATCCCTTGTAACATGCGTGATCCTGAGGTACTAGCGTCCCGATATACCTTTCACGTTACTACTTACGAGTTCCACAATCCTGAGGTCTTAGTATCTTTATATCCCGTAGGTCTCGAATATTTTCTTGATACGCACGCCCCGTAAGATTTTATTCTTCGTATACCATGTGTCTCATATTCTTCGGCATAGGTTGCTGGTGTCTCTGGACATGATTTCAGTAACTGTTGCTAGTGTCCTCAGACACATTTGATATTCTTCCACATAGGGTGCTGTTGTCTCTGGACATAATTTCAGCAACTGTTGCCAGTGTCCTCGGACACATTTGATATTCTTCTGCATAGGTTGCTGGTGTCTTTGGACATAATTTCAGCAAACTATTGCCAGTGTCCTCGGACACACTTGATATTATTCCGCATAGGTTGCTGGTGTCTCTGGACATAATTTCAGCAACTGTTGCCAGTGTCTTCGGACACACTTGATATTCTTCCGCATAGGTTACTGGTGTCTCTAGACATAATTTTAGCAACTATTGCCAGTGTCCTCGGACATATTTGATATTCTTCCGCATAGGTTGCTGGTGTCTCTGGACATAATTTCTGAAAACTATATAGGTTGCTGGTGTCTCTGGAGATAATTTCAGCAACTGTTGCTAGTGTCCTCGGACATATTTAATACTTTCTTGATATGCACTCTCCGTAAGAAGTTCGAATCCATCTCCCTTCTTCTTTTCTCGATTTGTTGAAACTTCTTCATATACCATATGTCTCATATTCGTTTGGCATAAGTGTTGACGGCGCTCAACACTTATTTCCAGTGTCCTCGGATATATTCTTTTAGGCCATGTAGTGCTCGTGTCTCTGGACATGATTACAGCATTTATGACTTTTCCTCCTTTCCCCAGTAGATTCTGAACTACGAATGGCTTGATTCCTCCTAGGATACGTAGGTAGCCTGACAAAGGTCCAGCCGCTCGATCGACTAGGTCATATCTCATTTCTCTCTCTTATCCCCAGTAGATGGTCAACTTCATACATGATATTCTCCCCAGTAGAAGGCAATGTCTCGTTTCTTCCCCACATAGCATGAACTATGATTGGGTTGATTACCCTTAGGATACATAGGTAGCCTGACAATGGTTCAGCCGCTTGACCAATTTGGTCATTTTCCTTGTTGTGACTCTCTTAGAGTTTGTTCTTGCGAAAGTTTTACTCTTCACCTTCTTCCATTTTTCAGGATGGTTCCTTTCTTAATCATCGACCCTACATTGCATTGCAAGAAGCATTGCCGAGGGCCTACTGCTAGTACCCAGCCTGAAAAATATCTTAAAAGCCTTCGTAGGACTTTCCAAGGACTTCTTAGACATTTAGGAGTATCTAGGGACCTTAGAATGAAACTTAAGGAGCAAGGTATGGATAAGGATCCGCACAGCTCTTTGGCCACCATACGGCTCATATTCGGCGGTGCAACCACTTCTCCTAGATCCAGTTTTCCCTATAAATTCAGCCATCCTCAGCCTCAATCAACACATCTTTCACATACGGGAAAACCCTAGTGTAAGTACCCCAATCTGAAATCGACCTATCTTAGAGGTAGCCTTAGCACCGTTTCAGGGATAAGATGATAGGCCAGGAGCTCCCTAGGATAAGCTATAAATTCCAGGACTACTCTGGTATAAAATTGGAAAAGTCCAGAAGCTCGCCAGGCTGAGCCGTACGGATGATTTGGGAACTAGAGGGGCCTAGCCGTATGGCTGGTTTGGTCACCCTCAGTCCCTATAAATAGAACCCCTTGCTGATCATTTTAGGGGGGGATAAATACACATTAGAGAGGTCACTCTGCTGGAATTGCCACAGAGAAAGAGTGAGAGTGATCACATATAAAAAAGGAGAGAAGAAAAGAAGATTGGCCTTAACCATCATAGGTAAAGCCACCTCCCCCCTCCTTTCTCTTCATCTTACTCCTATTTTCTTTCTTATATCTTGGTTATACATGTATTTACTATTCATTCATGCAAAGACTTGTCCATTTCAAGCACCTTTTGTTTCTTGCAAGACTTGTCCATTATCAAGCACTATATATATCTATCTATTACATTACTATCTTGTCCAAGCTATGAGAAGTTCAAAGGTGCCCTCCATACCTTGTATGGAAGAGGTTCTAAACCTAGACACTCATAGACTTGTTGATTGTCATTTATATTCCTTATTCATGTAAATGGTATGCTTGTTTGGCCATGATAATCATGAGGGTGATGAAACCTTAGTGTTCATCACTTTCCTCTTTGGTTTAGCCCCAAAATCCCACTTTTGGGTCATAAAGATTCAATATTTATGTGTTATTTTGACTCTTGGAAGGATTTGAAGTCATAAAATGTCATCTTGGTGATAAAGTTCCAATCTTTATTCACCAAATGACCAACTTTGGTCCAAATGGGACATTCATCAACTTTCTTGATTTTCTCCTATGATTGCTAATGATCACACCCAAATACTTGTCTTTGGGGACCAAGTGATGATCATTTAGCATAGGAATGATGTTATAAAACTTGTAAAATGATTTCTTGCAAACTGGGATCACAAACAGTTTGTCCAGCTTCAGACAGAATACCCTGTTTCTGTTCTGAACTGGACTGTTCATGAGCAAACTGTAAAACCCCAGGATCGCCTCCTCCAGCCGTACGGCTACTTTAGGTAGGAGGGCGAAATTGTCTGTTTTGCCCTCTGACCTTTATCTTATCACTCAAGGCCCCCTTTTCAGCCGAGCTTCTCAAATAAAATCAATAACAGAATTTTTTCCGTTAAATACACACACACACACATGCACATTTTAACTAACTTAGGGAGACTCGGCTTTGTTCGAGGCAACTTGAGAGGACGTAAAAACTCCTTCCAAGTTGTAACCTGACCTCCAAACCTTTGAACTCAAACCTTTGTCATTTTTTTGGGTTTAAAATTAACAAAATGTGGCGACTCCGTTAAATTTTACCGGTTCCCGTGTTTGGCATTTTGTCCTCGTGCGAACCTCGCGTGTTTCACCCCCGAGGACGGGATCCTTACAGTGGCAACTCTGCTGGGGATATAGAGTGCTTTCGGACTACTTTCTAGAAGGTTCGGGGGCGCTCTTGTGTGGGTCAAACTCCCGTTCCCGTTAGTTGACTTCTTGCGTATTTGTGTGTGTTTGTTGTTTCTGTTTGAATTGTTTTGAGTACCTACGTTTTGGAAACACAATAAGCTGGGGCTTGATGATCAGAAGTTGGAAAAACTGAGGAAAATCTTCACCCTCTTGCTTTAGCCGTACGGCTACTTTGGGTAGGGACCAGAATGTTGCCAATTAACAGTTTGGTGCAGGGCTGCAACATTCTGGGTGCCCCTCTGCTTCTACTTGTCCAGGTTCCAAATTTACAGTCTTACTTGTGCACATTACCTTCATTCTTTTGGCCAAAACTTGGTTTTAAAAGGTAATAAAACTTGGTTATGCATGATCTTTTGTCAATAAAATGGTTTCCAAAACCTCATCGTGCATAACCCCTTTTGTAAGGGTTTTCTTGAGTCTCCTCGTTGTGCACAAATTGCTTTGTAGATAAGGGTTTCAATGTAAAATATTTCTTTTGCAAAAGTTTGATTCAAAATTCTTTGTTGTGCACAACTTGGTACATGTACAAGTTTTGGTCTTTGTGTGTTTATATTCTTTGATTTGTTGTGTATAGATTTCTCAATTCATTCTTGTTCATACTTGTTCATACTTGTTCATATCTTGCTTATGCCATGCTCATGATATCGAAAAACGAATTGAAAATCTCTCATTTTACTCAAAAAAGGAGCATATAATGACTTCACACCACGCGCACTTAACCGTGCACGTTCCAAATACCCTTTAAACCTGGGGTGGATGCCACGATGCAGCTCGTTGGGCGCTCTTGTTCCCTTCGATGCGTGCACGGGTCCATCCCACCTTCCCTTCCGAACCGAGTCAACCACACTTGTCCGTGACACACAAATACCGTGACTATGGTTGGTTTTTTGGTCTAGTTCACGTTACCACATCCTTGATACGTGCTCAAAGCTAATTGTGGCCAAATTAATGCCCGAGTTGTGACTCCTTGATGTAATGCAAACGTGGCCTAACCAGCCTTCAACTCGTGTGTTAGTGACGACCGCAATTAGCAAGGGCCATGTACTAAGGATAGGGTGACACCGTGTCGTTAAGACCTAATGAACGAGTTATTTTAATCATCCTTAAGCCCATGGTCAAGGATCGAGACGCCTCATTCAAAATGAGGTCATGTCGGAATGTCGGTGCAGCCTTCGGAGAAAAGTTTCGATCCCGACTGGGGCTTAACCATGATTAGGATGACCCGCGTATTGGGAACCTTGCGACGCACTAGACCCTAGGTTTGTCTCTTTTGATCGATGGAAGCCGCTTGCCCTATAGGACCATCGCCCGGGACAGTCCTTCCTTGGGAGTGTGCAATACAGGTGAAAGACGAGGGGTCTATAGGCATAGTGATGGCCTCGACTGATCCAGGATTTAGAATAGTTGCGTAAAAGAAGAGAAATATTTTCCAACCATTTAGGAATAAAAATGCGTTTCAAGTAAAATGAATAAGTAATTGCACGTTGCATAAGCTTACTCCGTTTTTTGGTTCCTGTCTTTTATACATTGCATTGTTTCGCTAGCCAGTGTCACCTCCGTCAAGTCCCGTTGAGTCTTTGGAAGGATCCATGTTATCCTCCAAGACCTCCGTCAAGTCCCGTTGAGTCTTTGGAAGGATCCATGTTATCCTCCAAGACCTCCGTCAAGTCCCGTTAAGTCTTTGGAAGGATCCATGTTATCCTCCAAGACCTCCGTCAAGTCCCGTTGAGTCTTTGGAAGGATCCATGTTATCCTCCAAGACCTCCGTCAAGTCCCGTTGAGTCTTTGGAAGGATCCATGTTATCCTCCAAGACCTCCGTCAAGTCCCGTTGAGTCTTTGGAAGGATCCATATTATCCTCCAAGACCTCCGTCAAGTCCCGTTGAGTCTTTGGAAGGATCCATGTTATCCTCCAAGACCTCCGTCAAGTCCCGCTGAGTCTTTGGAAGGATCGATGTTATCCTCCAAGACCTCCGTCAAGTCCCGTTGAGTCTTTGGAAGGATCCATGTTATCCTCCAAGACCTCCGTCAAGTCCCGTTGATTCTTTAGAAGGATCCATGTTATCCTCCAAGACCTCCGTCAAGTCCCATTAAGTCTTTGGAAGGATCCATGTTATCCTTCAAGACCCCCGTTGAGACCATAGGTCCCCGCAAAGATCCCCGTTAAATTCTAGGAATGGTCCCTTAGGAAGTCAGCCAAGTCCTTGGATGGATTCTCGTTAAGAAGTCAGCCGTGTTTGTCCTTCCTTCTTAAGATTCTAAACCCATTCGAACTACGGTGACCTGAGCCTCTCGTCACATGGGACCCCCTCCCTCGTGGTGAGGGGAACGTAGGCAACTTCGGCCCGGTCAAATATCCCAAATAGAGACACGTGTGTCTTCGACCCAAGCGTTCATCCAATGTTTACCCAAGCCTAAAGCTACCTTTTGTCTTCCCCGTAGCTCAGATGAAGTGGAAGAGAGCATCATGTCGCCGTCTAGTGCGTGTGGAGTCAGAAAGTTCCCCGGTCACTACAACTTCTCCGATCCGGTACCTCGGAAAGATCACTTCAATGGACAGTAGCTTGAGAAATGACGTCGCGGATAATTCGGATGGCCCAACGAACTAAGAGTTGTTCCAAGCTTCAGAAACCCCCGGGGCTGAGAAAGAAGTCATCACAGATAGCCACAGGGAAACGCAAACTCCGTCTGATGAGTCAACGAGGCAAAGAGGTGTTACAGCTCTGTCTCAAATTGATGGGCCCTTCACCAAAGCAACCAACCACAATGAAAGGGTGGAAGCTACCCGACCTCCGGATTGTAACCAAAGATTGCCCCCTCCATCTCACCAAAATACCGAGACCTCCATCTCTTCGCCCCAACACGCCGTCATCCACAACGAGCCTCTCACTCAAATCTTCCTCACTCCGCCTCATCCCAAATCCAACATCTCCCATGAGACACTTCCTATAAAACCCCAAACACAATCTACTCAAAAGGCCCACAAACCACTGTTCACACCGGTTACGCCCCGAGCATCATACTCACAACACTTTTCCGATCGTATCCCCTCTCGGTTTGATGCCATCAACCAAGTCACCAGATCTCAGTCACTGTTTAGACCATACATTGATACCCGAACAGGCATGACCAACTTGCCTCCACCAGGTTTCCCGATGAAATCCCACAGAGCCTCGTATCATTTCTATAGTCCGAGACCTTTTGGACCCCAAACTCACAGCATGCTCCCAAGACATATTCCTGCAGGCAACCAAGGTTATGAGTACGCCTACGCCCCGGTGCCTCCACAGGTTCCCCATGTTGCACCTCAGTCAGGTGGGTTATCGGGAAAGAGAAAGCAAATGAAATATGAGGAGACCCTTGTCTCAAGCAGCGGTAATTCTCATCACCACCACACTTCGGTCAAAGGTAAAGGAAAATCCAAACGCCAACCCAAGCTCCATTTCGTAAGGTTCGAGGATTTCGGAATACCCATAAGCAAGGTATTTGAAGGATTGATTAGGCAAGGCCTTGCGAAGCCTCTTGTCAACTACCAACCCACAAACCCCAAAGGACGTCTCGACACAACTGAATGGTGTGCCTTTCACAACTACCATGGGCACGACACCAACGATTGCATCGCTCTGAAACGCATCATCCGGAAGTTAATCGCGCAAGGAAAGCTTGAATGCCCTGGTTTGGGAAATTGATGGTGCTATGGTTGCCGTAACAGAGGATGAGCTTCAAAACCCCTTCCATCACCCCCTTTTAGGAAGAGTCAAAGTCCATTGTTAGGGCGTGTGATAAGTCTTTAGGGAAAGTCGGTTAAGATGTCTGTTAGGTTTAGTTAAAGTCTTGATTCCCCGGTTGATGCCATGTGGTGACCATTTTGGGTCCATTGTCAGTTCTCATTAATAAGATTATTATTGTCATTTTTTCCTTGTCAAAAAGTTTACAAAAATGTGTGTGTGAGTTTTTCACCCAAAACAAGAAGTGTGTCTTTCAGAAAAAGAAAAATGGAGATCAAGTTTTCTCAAAATAAAAGGTCGTGTTTGCCTAAAAGGTTAATCCGTTAATGAAGCATGCTTCTCGAATCATGGTTAATAATTTTACCTTGAGGTTTAAAATGCTAAAGTCCTTTGCGGTTTTGTCCCCCGGAAACATCGTCTAAGGAGCCCATATCCGAATTGGCGTCCGAGACAACCATACACATGAGCAGGAAGACCAAACAATTGGGACACCGTCCACAAGAAGAGGCCCAAGCTTCAGGAGCCTGAGAGTGGCTACACCAAATGGAAGACTGTGCCCTCGTCAAGTGCCATACACGAAGGATATGCACTTTGGAAATGGAATCACCAAAAGGCTTGGCCAACAGGCAAGCTCCCAACTCGCCCTCATGAGTAGATGACCCCGGAAATTTCAACGCCAAGCCAAGTGGAAGCCTCGCGACATCTTTCCCGATGACATGGAACCCGAGTTCCCCGTGGAAGACATGGAATATGCCGCCGACAACCCCTCCAACAACTGTGGAAGAAAATGGATCATCGTGCTTCATGGGAACCCATCCTTAAAAAAAAAAAAAAAAAAAAAAAATATGAGTCTTCCAGCCTCGTAGGTTCTAGAAAGAAAAAAAAAGGGAGTCCATTCTGGACCGTGTCTTTTTATTTTTACAGCGTTCCACACTTGGACATGTATGTACAAAGTTATCTAAATAAAAGAGTTATTTTCCTTCTCTTCTCTCTAGACTTGAGACATTATTTGCAATATACATTTACTCTTGAAATTGCCTTGCTTGTTATTATCAATTGATTACTACGTCCCTAAAATGATGAATTGACTTCTAAGCGTATTAGTCAATGACGACTCATTAAGGATGAATGGACCTAACACAAATGAAAAGTGCTAAATGCAAACAATTAATCTTGATGTGAATAAATGTTGTGATCAATTGGCAAGAAGAAACCGTTAATGGCAAGCCTTCCCCGATACACATCCCCGATATACATTCCCGATACACAACCCGATACACCTTTCCGATATAAATTTTGGATGCACCTCAAAGACATCCCGAGACAATGAAAAGGTAAGGATGTTGTTGCCTAACCACCAAGATTCGACCGTGATCGCACATGTGCAACCGAGCAAGGGACTTCCCGGATCCTCAAAATCAAAGCGAGGAGTGACGGACATTCTACCAAGGGGCTACAGATGAGCCAATGTCCATGTTAACAAGTTGGGGCTAATGTTTCCCCCTCTCTGTCTTTCAAAAAAATAAATATATATATATATATATATATATATATATATATATATATATATATATATAAGAGAGAAAAGAAAGGGACAATGGAAAGAAGGAAAGGAAGTGAATATATGTGAAGACAAAGTCCACTTCAAAAGGGCTCATCCATCTCAAAAGGGGTTCACCCCAAAAGGAACATCCTGAGGAGTTCACCGCAAAGCGAAGCGATCTACATCAGCAAAGCAACAACATCCTTCAAAAGGACACCAACTTCAGCAAAAAGGCGATCCATGGCCGAACTACGGCGACCTGAGCTCCTCAAACTGAGGGAACGTAGGCAACCTTCGGGTTCGGTCATAGCATGAAATGAATCCATCAAACCTCGATCCTCCCAAAATGATCCGGTTCTCTTCCCTTGGTCCCATCAATGACCAATTTCCCAGATAATGACCAATCCCCCCATAAACACCTTTTGATCTTGCCATTGATCGAATCTTAATCTTAATTGATCACAACATTTATACATGTTAAGGCTAATTGCTTGTTATAATCTTGACTTAATAATAAACATAGTCCATTCCAGCAATCATTTGATGATATTAACTAGGGCAAGTTTCAAATATCTCAACAAGTCTTCTTCTCTCTACATCTTAGGAAAGAGCTAAACACTTGTATTCTGTCGAGCAAGAGCTTCCTCCCGTTCCATGAAAATACACTGATCACCAAAATAAAGGGACTCTCTCCCGCCTAAATAAAGGTCCTTGCATGTTTCCTCCAAGAAAAATACTTTAAAGTCCCCGTTCTATCAAGTCGGCTGGATCACTCGTAAAAAAAGGAAAAGAAAAAGGCACCAAAAAAGTAGCCCGCTAGGTTGAAAACCCGCAAGGGCGGCCTAGGCAAAAAACAGGGTGTGCCATAAAAGACGCAAAAAAGTAGCCCGCTAGGCTGAAAACCCGCAAGGGCGGCCTAGGCAAAAGAAATGGTGCGTCATGAAAAAAGGGATGGGTTCCTAACCTCACTTCAAAGGTCAAAAGACGATATTGGGTCTACGCAAATATCAAAAGTCGGAGGACGACATTGGGGCTACCTCCACATCAACGACGATCACAAGGACATGGGGCTACCCCGACACATACAATGACATTGGGGCTACGCCGCCACCGAGGCCAACAAGGACATGGGGCTACCCCGACATCAACGACAAGAGGGATATGGGGCTACCCCGACACATTCAATGACATTGGGGCTACGTCGCCATCAATAGGAATAAGGACATGGGGCTACCCCGACATCGACAACAAGAGGTTTCTCTACTCCCGACCGCTCCTAAGAAATGGACAAAGCTCAAAAGGACTTTATGCATATAAACCTCGCGGTTAAGTTAAAACCAAAATTTGACTAAACATGTTTCGTTAAAAGATTTGCCTTCAAAAGTAAGCATTCTCAAATTTGGCTATTTGGCATCATTTATCAAAGACAATGTTTCAAGCAAAATGCTTTTGATCTCCCCTCAAAATGATTTTTCCAAAGTCTTGGACCCTTTTTGTCCACAATGAGTCTTCAAGGTCACCCCTAGGCTCTTTCCCGGTATCAAGAAAATGTGTCAACCATCCCGCAGTGTAGGCTTGACCAAATCTTCGTCCCCAGAGTGACCCTTTAGATTAAAACCTTGACTTAGAATAGTCGTTATAGGCTAGAGCCTTTGTCCCGGCAGTCCTTAGTGGGATGTAAGACCAGTTTTGCCTTGTCAAACTCCCCAAAGGTGGAGTTGACTTGAATGTTTTGTCCCGGCCGTCCTTAGTGGGTCGTAAGACCAGCTTTCCCGTCAAACTCCCCAAAGATGGAGTTGACCAAGACTTGACTAAGAATAGTCACGATAGGCTAGAGCCTTTATCCCGGCAGTCCTTCGTAAGTCCAAACTTGTGTGAAAAGATACGGCAGTCCTTAGAGGGATGTAAGACCAGTTTTCCCGTCAATCTCCCCAAAGATGGAGTTGACCCCGGTCAAGCTTGGACTTAGAATAGTCACCATAAGCCGCCCCCGACGTAAGCCCAGTAAAAATCTATCCCGTGTAAGTCAACCCTCTCCTATAGAGTCAAGTTGACCATGTCCCCAGCAAGTCAACCCTCTCAATAGGGCCAAGTTGACCCTATCCCCATGCGAGTCAACCCTCTCCAATAGAGCCAAGTTGACCATATCCTGCCTCTGACCCCGAGAGTCACGCTTCCTTATGTAAGTCAACCCTCTCCAATAGAGCCAAGTTGACCATGTCCCGCCTCTGACCCCAAGAGTCACGCTTCCTTGTCTATGTCCCGGTAAGTCAACCCTCTCTAATAGAGCCAAGTTGACCATGTCCCGCCTCTACCTCGCCCAGAATCACGCTTCCTCATCCATGTCTCCAGCAAGTCAACCCTTTCAATAGAGTCAAGTTGTCCATATCCCCAGCAAGTCAACCCTCTCCCATAGAGCCAAGTTGACCATGCCTCGCCTCTTACCCCTTGGTGTCATGCCCAAATGCCTTAGCCTCTAACCCCTTGGTGTCATGCCCAAATGCCTTAGCCTCTGACCCCTTGGTGTCATGCCCAAATGCCT
This sequence comes from Campanula takesimana, assembly GCA_026119855.1. NCBI lineage: Eukaryota > Viridiplantae > Streptophyta > Magnoliopsida > Asterales > Campanulaceae > Campanula > Campanula takesimana. The sequence goes on from JAOWBW010000401.1 coordinate 243,809, forward strand.
TAGCCTCTGACCCCTTGGTGTCATGCCCAAATGCTTTAGCCTCTGACCCCTTAGTGTCATGCCCGAACCTTCACCTCTGACCCCTTGGTGTCACGCCCGAACCATCGCCTCTGACCCCTTGGTGTCATGCCGGAACCTTCGCCTCTGACCCCTAGAGTCATGCCTCCTTGCGGACCTTAGTAACCCCACGTACCCCCGAACTACGTTACGATTGATTCCCCGCGAATGGGATACGTAGGAATCCTATACCGCTAGGTCCAGCCATGCAACCAAAATCGGTTAAAGCCGTCGTCCCGTCAGATTGGGATGCTTATTTTTATCGACAACCCCGCTCCTTCGAAGCGACGTTGCCGAGGGGCTCTGTAAGTACCCCAATCTGAAATCGACCTATCTTAGAGGTAGCCTTAGCACCGTTTCAGGGATAGGCTGATAGGCCAGGACCTCCCTAGGATAAGCTATAAATTCCAGGACTACTCTGGTATAAAATTGGAAAAGTCCAGAAGCTCGCCAGGCTGAGCCGTACGGATGATTTGGGAACTAGAGGGGCCTAGCCGTACGGCTGGTTTGGTCACCCTCAGTCCCTATAAATAGAAACCCTTGCTGATCATTTTAGGGGGGGGATAAATACACATTAGAGAGGTCACTCTGCTGGAATTGCCACAGAGAAAGAGTGAGAGTGATCACATACAAAAAAGGAGAGAAGAAAGGAAGATTGGCCTTAACCATCATAGGTAAAGCCACCTCCCCCTTCCTTTCTCTTCATCTTACTCCTATTTTCTTTCTTATATCTTGGTTATACATGTATTTACTATTCATTCATGCAAAGACTTGTCCATTTCAAGCACCTTTTGTTTCTTGCAAGACTTGTCCATTATCAAGCACTATATATCTATCTATTACATTACTATCTTGTCCAAGCTATGAGAAGTTCAAAGGTGCCCTCCATACCTTGTATGGAAGAGGTTCTAAACCTAGACACTCATAGACTTGTTGATTGTCATTTATATTCCTTATTCATGTAAATGGTATGCTTGTTTGGCCATGATAATCATGAGGGTGATGAAACCTTAGTGTTCATCACTTTCCTCTTTGGTTTAGCCCCAAAATCCCACTTTTGGGTCATAAAGATTCAATCTTTATGTGTTATTTTGACTCTTGGAAGGATTTTAAGTCATAAAATGTCATCTTGGTGATAAAGTTCCAATCTTTATTCACCAAATGACCAACTTTGGTCCAAAGGGGACATTCATCAACTTTCTTGATTTTCTCCTATGATTGCTCATGATCACACCCAAATACTTGTCTTTGGGGACCAAGTGATGATCATTTAGCATAGGAATGATGTTATAAAACTTGTAAAATGATTTCTTACAAACTGGGATCACAAACAGTTTGTCCAGCTTCAGACAGAATACCCTGTTTCTGTTCTGAACTGGACTGTTCATGAGCAAACTGTAAAACCCCAGGATCGCCTCCTCCAGCTGTACGGCTACTTTAGGTAAGAGGGCGAAATTGTCTGTTTTGCCCTCTGACCTTTATCTTATCACTCAAGGTGTCACGACCCGAAATATAGGCTCTATTTTATTAGTAATAAATAATCATTATTTATTGAATTGCTTATTTATTTATTTAAATTATTATTTATTTAAATATTTATGTGTGCATTTAATGTGTTATAATAATTATGCCTAGCATTTTATTTGGGTCATTTGGGTTAGTGTAGTATTGTTGGGTCTTAATTGTTAGTAGGGAGTGTAGTATTTGTGTAGTGTAGTGGAGGGGGCCTAAGTGTAAGTCTTTTAAAACATTCCCCTACTCCCTCCCTACTCCCCTCACCTCCCTCTTACACTCCATCTCCCTCACCCTACTCCCATTCTTCCTCCCAGCAACAACTCTCTCTCTCTCTAGCAAATTGGTAAGTTTTTCTTTCTCTCCTTCTCTCTTCATTTTCTCCTTCTTCCTCTCATCTTCGCTCATTTCTTAAAACGTGAACATTGTTTAGATCGTCGTTAGGATCGCGTAGAATCAAAAAGAATTGAATTCCGTCAACTTTGAGAATTTGCAAGTAAGTTACTTTTCCCCCATTTTGATGCTAAAATGTTCATATCATGTTTATATGATGTTTGATGTGTTATATTTGAAGTTTGGTTGGGTTTTGAATTTGTTTGGATTTTATTGAGAATCTATTTTGAGTTTGATTGAAAATGGTGATTTGATGAAAGTTGGGATTAAAACCTTGATCTTGGTTGATAAATGATGTTATCTAGGCCCTCATCCTAGTTATAAGTTGTTGGGGTTCATATGTTTTCTTGGGGGAAATTGATTGTGCTTGATTTTGAGTGTGGTGAGAATTGGGCAAGAACTTAGGGAACCCAACTCTATTTTCCCGACAGGAATCCAGACCAGGCGCCCGCTCGACCTCCTCCAGGCGCCCGCCTACATGTCATTTTCTGATGGCCAGACCTTCTGGTCATTCAGGCGCCCGCCTGCCCCATTCCAAGCGCCCGCCCGCCCCCTGTTCCAGGAAATTGACCTTTTGCTTGGTTTAAGACTTAAGGCTTAACTAGTTTAGGTCTATTGCTTCTAATTAACTTAAGATAACACCGTGGAATACTTATTTGATTGGATTTGATTCTTTTGTGAATAAATATGATATGGAATTTATTTAAGTACCGTTTTGGGAATGTTGGTTCATCCTTGATGTGTTGGTTGGATTGGTTTACCTTCGTGGTACTTTAATTGGAATGGTTCCCTACTTTGGAACCTTAAGTTGTTCATTCATGCTAAATTATTATTACTTAGCATTTATTTGGAAGCCCAGCTGGCATACTTGTTGCATCGGGCGATGGGAAAGATTATAATGGCAAAGCCAAGTCTATTATAATGTTGACCATTGTTTTGCCCCCTTCTATACCCCTTCTCCAGATTGGCCTTGGAAAGGATAAGTCAGCGTTCCTTTGTGAATGTATCTGGCTAACAGGCATGACTTTGTGTCATGGTCCTTGTCCCTTGTGACACTTTTATGTTATTGGTTCCGGTACCGGGGTTTTCTCTTCAGCTCTCATGCTATTATGAAGATGTTGATTGGTTGATTATTGAAGCTGCGCAGCGATCCTTTATTTGGATGTTCCGGTTTGGAAAACCTTGGCTATATCCTTTGTTATGTGTTTATTTCCGCTGCTATCTGTTATGTGATAAATGCTATGTGCTATGTGATATTATGATTGTTTATTGTATATTGCATCATAGCATTTCATGTAGTTGCATTAGTAACTTATTGAGATTTATCTCACCCCCTTTTCTTTTATCTTTGTTTTTCCTTAACCCCCCCAGGTGCTAAGGATTAGTCTTACTGATCACGAGATTGAGGACGTCGAGTGTGGATCCATTCTTTTGGGGAAGGTTGATATAGGTTGGTTTACATTATGTAAATGTGTAACCATTTTGGGGTAGTTGTACCAAACAATGTCGTCACTAAGAATTGTATATTTGTATTTTGTTGGGCATAAACTTGTGGAAGTTTATGATAGTTGTAATTGGTTTTTATCAAACTTGGTTTTGTAAAACTTTGGATCATTACCTTTTGGTATCAAATGGAATTTTTAACTTCAGTATTTCTCATTTTTGTTTTAGAGTCGACGTCCAGCTCGCGGTCTCGGGCCCGCGGGGTCCGGGGTCGCGACAGTTGGTATCAGAGCTATGGCATTATCTCTAAGTATAAGTCTAGGTGGATTAGTATGACCTAGGTGGGTAGTAGAGTGCGGAGTGATTAACGGTTGATGTCTTATGCAGGTAATTACTCGCAATGTCTGGAAGAAGAAACAGAGGAGGTACTAGTGGGGCACAGAATCAGAATGAAACAAGGGAAGAAGCACGTGCCATGTTTCAAGGTATGTTCGAGGCGGCCATGAAGGCCATACATGATCAAGGTCCGAGGGTAGAACAAGCACCACCCCGCTATGGATTGGAGCAATTTCTGAAGTTGAAACCGGTTGAATTTGATGGGGAACCCGATGTTCGGAAAGCTGAGTTATGGATTGAGTCAATGGAGAAGATTTATGATGTATTTGGGTGTTCGGATGAGGACAAGGTCCGGTTTGCGGCTTACAAGCTTGTGGGAGCCGCCGAGCATTGGTGGAAAGGTGTTAAAGCTACTTGGGATGATACTCACACGGTGTATGCGTGGGAGTTGTTTGTGCGCAAATTCAAGGAGCATTTCATTCCGGTTGTTGATCAAAACCGAAAAGAGATCGAGCTACTCAACCTGGAGCAAGGTGTGTTGTCTATAGCACAATACTCGGCTAAGTTCATAGAATTAGCCCGGTATTGCGACTATTTGGTGAGGACCGAGGAACAAAAAGCTATGAGATTTATTCGGGGATTGAAGACTTCCATCCGTACTCAACTTATTGCCCAGCGGATTGTGACATTCCAAGATGCGGTGGACCGAGCCTATTTGATAGAGCAAGATATTGGGGAACATAAGAGGAAGACCGAGGTGGCTAACCCGAGCAAGCAAGGAGCGCAGAGCAAGTCACAACCAAGGATTGATAATCGAGGTAACTTTGGGGGACAATCTCAGTCCCGGGGGCAACCGATCCCAAGGAATCCGGGTACTACTCCGGGGATTCAGATTAGGAAGCCTTGTACCTTTTGTCAGAAGGTAGGCCATTCGGAGGATATGTGTTGGAAAAAGCAAGGCAAGTGTATCAATTGTGGTGAAATGGGGCACTTTGCGAGAGAGTGCACGAGGTACCGAGGTCAAGCATCCGGGTCAGGAGTTGGTATTAATCAGGGTCAGAAAAGGGATGCCGCTGGGAAGCCCAAAGTTCAAGGGAAGGTTTATGCCATGAATCAACAACAAGCTACCGATGATCCATCCGTTATTGGAGGTATTGTTTCTGTGTCTAATGTGAGCGCACGAGCGTTAGTAGATCCAGGATCATCTCATTCATACATTTCTGTGCAATTTGCTTCCATGTTAAATGCTGCATTCGAGTCTTTACCGTACGTGCTAGAGGTGTCGACCCCTATAGGAGAATGCTTGATTTCTGATCGAGTCTTTCGTGCTTGTGACGTGGTTATTTGTGGTCGAGTCCTTTGTGCGGATTTGGTGGTTCTTCCTATCCAAGACTTTGATGTCATTTTGGGTATGGATTGGTTGTGCAAGTTTCATGCTTCTGTTGATTGCCGTAAGAAAACTGTTACTTTTTCTATTCCCGATGTGCCTAAATTTGTGTTTGAGGCTTGTCCTCTGAGTAGAAAGGTTCGCTTAATTTCTTTTATGAAAGCGAGAAAATTATTGCATAGTGGTTGTGAGGGGTATTTGGCTAGTGTTCTTGATACTAGGAAGGAATCCCCTAGTTTTGATAGTGTTCGGGTAGTCCGGGAATTTCCCGATGTTTTCTCTATCGAGTATGATATGCCTCCCGATCGTGAGATAGAATTTTGTATAGATCTTTTGCCGGGTACGGCTCCGATTTCGAAAGCGCCTTATAGGTTAGCTCCCGCAGAGTTGAAGGAGTTAAAGGTTCAATTGCAAGAGTTGCTTGATCGAGGGTTTATCCGCCCTAGTGTTTCCCCGTGGGGAGCACCAGTTTTATTTGTGCGAAAGAAAGATGGTTCCTTGAGAATGTGTATAGATTACCGGAAATTGAATCAGGTTACGGTAAAGAATAGATACCCTTTACCCCACATTGATGATTTGTTTGATCAGCTTCAAGGGTCCGTGGTTTTCTCTAAACTTGATTTGAGGAGTGGGTACCATCAGTTGAAGGTTCGATCGGAGGATATTCCGAAGACTGCTTCTCGCACTTGGTATGGTCATTATGAGTTCTTGGTTATGCCGTTTGGGTTGACTAACGCGCCGGCCGTATTTATGGATTTGATGAACCGGATTTTCCATCCTTATCTCGACTCGTTCGTGGTAGTCTTCATCGACGAAATTCTTGTTTATTCGAAATCTCGAGAGGAGCATGAACAACATTTGAGGACAGTTTTATCCGTTCTTGCGAGGGAGAAATTATTTGCAAAGTTTAGTAAATGCGAATTTTGGCTCAAGAAGGTGTCATTTCTGGGCCATGTGATTTCTAAAGACGGGATTTCTGTGGATCCTTCAAAGATTGAAGCCATAGTGGATTGGAAGAGACCCGAGTCAGTGACCGAGATTCGTAGTTTTCTGGGATTAGCCGGGTATTACCGAAGATTTATTGAGGGGTTTTCGAGGATTGCTACTCCGATGACGCAGTTGACCCGGAAGAATGTTCCATTTGTGTGGACCGAGAAATGTGACAAGAGTTTTGAGGAATTGAAGAAGAGGTTGACTACCGCACCGATCTTGAGTTTGCCTAATGGGAACGATGGCCTAGTGATTTACAGTGATGCTTCGAAAGAGGGTTTGGGTTGTGTGTTGATGCAGAATAGGAAAGTGATTGCGTATGCTTCGAGGAAGTTGACCCCTAGTGAGCAGAATTACCCGACTCATGATATGGAGTTGGCGGCGATAGTCTTTGCGTTGCATAAGTGGAAGCACTATCTTTATGGGGCGAAGTTTGAAATTTTTACGGATCACAAGAGTTTGAAGTACCTATTCTCTCAGAAGGAGTTGAACAACCGTCAGCGCCGATGGATGGAATTGTTGAAGGATTATGATTGTACGATTTCTTATCACCCGGGAAAGGCGAATGTGGTAGCCGATGCGATTAGTAGAAAATCTTATGTGGCTTCGATGATGGTCCGTGAATGGAAAATGCTTGAGGATGTTCGAAATTGGTCTCCTCGTGAATCGAGACATGGGGCTATTTTTGCGAATATTAGGGTATCTCCGACCCTAATTCAGAGGATAAAAGAGGCTCAGAAAGAAGATCCCGAGTTGGTGAAAATATTGGGTAAATTGAAGGAAAAGAACTTCGAGGATTTTTCTTTAAGTTCGAGTGGAGTTTTGACTTTCCGTGGTCGTTTGTGTGTTTCGGATGTCGATGGAATTAAACAGAGAGTTCTTGATGAGGGCCACAAATCGAGGTATACTATTCATCCGGGTAGTACGAAGATGTATCAGGATTTGAAGCAACAATTTTGGTGGATTAATATGAAGAGGGAAATAGCCAAGTACGTTTCGAGGTGTTTAACTTGTCAGCAGGTCAAAGCCGAGCATCAGAGACCCGCGGGATTACTTCAGCCGTTAGAGATTCCCGAGTGGAAATGGGAGCATGTGACTATGGATTTCATTACGGGACTGCCTCGTACCCGAAGGAAGTATGACAGTGTTTGGGTAATAGTGGATAGATTGACCAAGAGTGCCCATTTCTTGCCTATTGACATCAGGTATTCGATGGAGAAGCTTGCGACCCTTTATGTCGATGAGATCATTAGATTGCATGGGGTTCCGGTTAGCATTGTGTCAGATCGAGACCCGAGGTTTACTTCTAGATTCTGGAAGGCGTTTCAGGAAGCTTTGGGTACAGATTTGCGATTCAGTACAGCTTTTCATCCCCAGACGGACGGTCAATCCGAGAGGATTATTCAGATTCTTGAGGATATGTTGCGAGCTTGTTCGATAGACTTTTCTGATTCTTGGGATTCGCATCTACCGTTAGTGGAGTTCTCTTACAACAACAGTTATCAGGCTAGCATCGAGATGGCACCGTATGAGGCCTTGTATGGAAGGAAATGTAGATCGCCTATTTGTTGGGATGAGATTGGTGAAGCGAAGATTGTGGGTATTGATTTGCTTCGGGATTCGGTTGAGAAAGTCAAAGTTATCCGGGATAGATTGAAGACAACCCAGAGTCGACATAAGAGCTATGCAGATAACCGAAGGCGAGATCTTAGCTTTCAGACCGGTGATTTGGTGTTCTTGAAAGTGTCTCCGAAGGTGGGTATTCGTAGGTTTGGGAAGAAAGGCAAGTTGGCTCCAAGGTTTATTGGCCCGTTTGAGATTTTGGGAAAGGTTGGACTTCTTGCGTATCGTCTTGCGTTACCGCCATCTTTGGACCGGTTACACAACGTGTTCCACGTTTCTATGCTTCGGAAGTATGTTCATGACCCGTCTCACGTGTTACCGAGGATACCGGAGGATATTGAGCCCGATATGAGTTATGAGGAACGACCGGTTCGGATCCTAGATTCTAAAGTTCAAGAGTTGAGGAACAAGAGCATTGCGTTGGTTAGAGTCCTTTGGAGGAATCATAACATCGAGGAGTCGACGTGGGAGCTTCGTGATGAGATCGACAGGAAATTTCCGTGGCTTTTTGTTTAAGGTAAGTCTCGTTAAAATTCGGGTCGAATTTTCTTTAAGGGGGAGTGAATGTCACGACCCGAAATATAGGCTCTATTTTATTAGTAATAAATAATCATTATTTATTGAATTGCTTATTTATTTATTTAAATTATTATTTATTTAAATATTTATGTGTGCATTTTATGTGTTATAATAATTATGCCTAGCATTTTATTTGGGTCATTTGGGTTAGTGTAGTATTGTTGGGTCTTAATTGTTAGTAGGGAGTGTAGTATTTGTGTAGTGTAGTGAGGGGGCCTAAGTGTAAGTCTTTTAAAACATTCCCCTACTCCCTCCCTACTCCCCTCACCTCCCTCTTACACTCCATCTCCCTCACCCTACTCCCATTCTTCCTCCCAGCAACAACTCTCTCTCTCTCTCTAGCAAATTGGTAAGTTTTTCTTTCTCTCCTTCTCTCTTCATTTTCTCCTTCTTCCTCTCATCTTCTCTCATTTCTTAAAACGTGAACATTGTTTAGATCGTCGTTAGGATCGCGTAGAATCAAAAAGAATTGAATTCCGTCAACTTTGAGAATTTGCAAGTAAGTTACTTTTCCCCCATTTTGATGCTAAAATGTTCATATCATGTTTATATGATGTTTGATGTGTTATATTTGAAGTTTGGTTGGGTTTTGAATTTGTTTGGATTTTATTGAGAATCTATTTTGAGTTTGATTGAAAATGGTGATTTGATGAAAGTTGGGATTAAAACCTTGATCTTGGTTGATAAATGATGTTATCTAGGCCCTCATCCTAGTTATAAGTTGTTGGGGTTCATATGTTTGCTTGGGGGAAATTGATTGTGCTTGATTTTGAGTGTGGTGAGAATTGGGCAAGAACTTAGGGAACCCAGCTCTGTTTTCCCGACAGGAATCCAGACCAGGCGCCCGCTCGACCTCCTTCAGGCGCCCGCCTACATGTCATTTTCTGATGGCCAGACCTTCTGGTCATTCAGGCACCCGCCTGCCCCATTCCAGGCGCCCGCCCGCCCCCTGTTCCAGGAAATTGACCTTTTGCTTGGTTGAAGACTTAAGGCTTAACTAGTTTAGGTCTATTGCTTCTAATTAACTTAAGATAACACCGTGGAATAATTATTTGATTGGATTTGATTCTTTTGTGAATAAATATGATATGGAATTTATTTAAGTACCGTTTTGGGAATGTTGGTTCATCCTTGATGTGTTGGTTGGATTGGTTTACCTTCGTGGTACTTTAATTGGAATGGTTCCCTACTTTGGAACCTTAAGTTGTTCATTCATGCTAAATTATTATTACTTAGCATTTATTTGGAAGCCCAGCTGGCATACTTGTTGCATCGGGCGATGGGAAAGATTATAATGGCAAAGCCAAGTCTATTATAATGTTGACCATTGTTTTGCCCCCTTCTATACCCCTTCTCCAGATTGGCCTTGGAAAGGATAAGTCAGCGTTCCTTTGTGAATGTATCTGGCTAACGGGCATGACTTTGTGTCATGGTCCTTGTCCCTTGTGACACTTTTATGTTATTGGTTCCGGTACCGGGGTTTTCTCTTCAGCTCTCATGCTATTATGAAGATGTTGCTTGGTTGATTATTGAAGCTGCGCAGCAATCCTTTATTTGGATGTTCCGGTTTGGAAAACCTTGGCTATATCCTTTGTTATGTGTTTATTTCCGCTGCTATCTGTTATGTGATAAATGCTATGTGCTATGTGATATTATGATTGTTTATTGTATATTGCATCATAGCATGTCATGTAGTTGCATTAGTAACTTACTGAGATTTATCTCACCCCCTTTTCTTTTATCTTTGTTTTTCCTTAACCCCCCCCCCCAGGTGCTAAGGATTAGTCTCACTGATCACGAGATTGAGGACGTCGAGTGTGGATCCATTCTTTTGGGGAAGGTTGATATAGGTTGGTTTACATTATGTAAATGTGTAACCATTTTGGGGTAGTTGTACCAAACAATGACGTCACTAAGAATTGTATATTTGTATTTTGTTGGGCATAAACTTGTGGAAGTTTATGATAGTTGTAATTGGTTTTTATCAAACTTGGTTTTGTAAAACTTTGGATCATTACCTTTTGGTATCAAATGGAATTTTTAACTTCAGTATTTCTCATTTTTGTTTTAGAGTCGACGTCCAGCTCGCGGTCTCGGGCCCGCGGGGTCCGGGGTCGCGACACAAGGCCCCCTTTTCAGCCGAGCTTCTCAAATAAAATCAATAACAGAATTTTTTCCGTTAAATACACACACACACATATGCACATTTTAACTAACTTAGGGAGACTCGGCTTTGTCCGAGGCAACTTGAGAGGACGTAAAAACTCCCCCCAAGTTGTAACCTGACCTCCGAACCTTTGAACTCAAACCTTTGTTATTTTGTTGGGTTTAAAATTAACAAAATGTGGCGACTCCGTTAAATTTGACCGGTTCCCGTGTTTGGCATTTTGTCCTCGTGCGAACCTCGCGTGTTTCGGCCCCGAGGACGGGATCCTTACACCTAGCAGCAGCTATTCCCAGCCTCTTTCTCTCCCTCTCAACACCCTCTAAAACCCTTTCTTTCATATCTCTTTGATCATAAAAGATATCCAATACCACTATCAACCAAAAAGATTAAAGATTCAACCTTCGAAGCCTCTCTATTGGTTTGGTAACGCATTCTTACTACTTTAATTGCTTAGATCTATTTTATTCATTCATATATTGCTAAATCTAGGGCTTTGTTCATCGTTCTTATTCTTGACCTATTATGATCTAGGGTTTCCATGAAACCCGTACTAGATCTAGGTCACATATTACATACATAATGCTATATTTAGGGTAGAGATCTTCATGTTTTACATGTTCATTCATATGTTTTCATGATGTTCTTATTATTATTCTAGATCTAAGACTTATTCTGCATAACATGCTAGATCTAGGGTTTTAATCCTTATTTATGTGCACGTGACATAGCCAATGATGATCCTAGGGTTTCATCAAACCATAATACGATCTAGGAACTACTTCTAACCCTAATATTTAGGTAAATTCCCCCTTCTATATGCATGATCCCCGCTTCATCTCTCTATTCTAAATTTATCAAAGAACTACGCTGACCTGACCTTCTCATGTTGAGAAGAACATAGGCAATCTTCAGATCTGATCTCAAGCACTAAGCACACACATACACATTGTTCATTATAGAAAGACCGATTCGTCGGGCAATAGGAGTGATCACATGAATATTCTTCTCTTATTGTAACTTGACCACCGAACCCAATTATTCTCATAAATGGTTTTTCCAATGTTTTAACTACAAATAAAACGGCGTGGCGACTCCGTATTTTAATCACGCGTATTCACGGGATCTTATTCCGAATTCCCAAATTTCCAATTTTCAGAATTTTTCAAATTCGATCAAATCCAATATCGTGTTCATACATAATATGATTAAAATAACACGAATTTACAAATTATGAATATTAACCAATCTAATCTATATAATCAATAACAAATTTATTCCACATACAAATTAGACCTAGATCATCAATATACATAATCCAATTATAACATGATAATCTAAGCATGCGATTATACATATGAATCCAATTAATATTTTAATCCCATCAATAACTAGTATGCATATTTTATAATCCCATTGATCATAAAAGAGATTCTGATACCACTATTGGGTTTCGTGCAATCATGCGCAGGGGAAGACATTACACAAAGAAACCCAAAGCCTAGATCCGTTATGATCAATAATTCATAATATGTAAGATGAAATAAACTAACCCTTGTTGATTATTAGTGTTTGATGATTGAGAATAATCAAACCTAATAACCCTATTATAATATGTGTATTTTCTCTCTCCAAGAGAGAAATTATGATTTCACGAAATCAATTTTATATGACTGTATCCCGGCTGTACATATTATATACTATAGGTCTCCAAGATCCTTTAGGGTTTAGGACTTCTTGTCCAACAAGAAAAACTTAAAATAAACTACAGTACGCCGTACCAGCCACTATAGGTCTCCAAGATCCTTTAGGGTTTAGGACTTCTTGTCCAACAAGAAAAACATAAAATAAACAACAGTACGCCGGGCCAGCCGTACGGCTCTCATGGAGCGGTACGGACACAGTTCTGTACTTCCTCTTTTTTCGTTCCTTTTAATTATTCGTTGTGTGTGTGACCCAATAGGATTATACTAAGTTGGAAACGAGTCCAAACTATTCAGACCTCGTAAGTCATAAGCAGACTCTAGCAAGCCATTATGACTACCCAAATAGTATAACTTTTAAATCCCAAAGTTTCCTAAAATAGAACATATCAAAATCTCTTTGTTACATGATGTCTATTGAATATAAGCCATGGTCAATAGTCAACTTACTTGTTCAATGCTTTCTTGATCCCTAATATATTGATAACACAAATGATATTGATCCAATAAATTCATTTGAGCACGGCCATGCATTTCATCAATACCATTCATCGAGTGGCCAAAGCTTGACATCTCTCTTGACGAGGAACAAATCCCTTCTTGGCTTATTACTCTTCTCTACATGATTCTGATTATGCCAATCATATCCTTTATAGCTACCTGGTTAAAGTTAACGTTTGAATATGTCAAACGTAATGTTTATCATGTGGAAGACTTTAATAACCTCAGATCTAAAGATTCAAGTGATATAACTAAATGAAATTTAATTATGAGATTTGACCATGACATAAATCTCATAAGGGGTTAGTCCAATATTTGTTCTCTAACAAATACCCATAAGTCTAATTGTATACACATAATCATCAAATGACTATCCATTAAACTTATACTAGTAATCAATCAAAATTACTAGGGACAAAGATTATTATAATAAACTTGCAAAATATATAATAATCAAACATTTAATATCTTTATTAAAGCGTAAAGCTAATGATAACATTAATCGTTCAAACAACTTGACTAGGGTATACACACCAACATGGATACTGTTGATTATAGTGTTGTTATCGAGCTAATGTAATTTTTATTAATTCTTTGAGTAGTTATAAGGAGACAGAGTTTCTACACTTCAATTTTATTTGTTGACTTTTGATTGATGGGTTAGAGGAGACTACGAGCCATTTTCTACCATGCTACGCTATATAATCCGGTGTTTGGAGTGGAGTTAGGATTTTACTCAGGGACGAGTATAGGTCTAAGCGTGGGGGAATTTGATCGGATTAATTTTACACACTATAATAGTTACTATACAAGTTAACTATTACTATTAATAGTATTACTTAACTATAATAGTTAATATACAAGTTAACTATTACTATTAATAGTATTAGTTAACTATAATAGTTACTATACAAGTTAACTATTACTATTAATAGTATTACTTAACCTATACTATAATAGTTACTATACAAGTTAACTATTACTATTAATAGTAAGTTAACTATTACTATTAATAGTATTAGTTAACTATAATAGTTACTATACAAGTTAACTATTACTATTAATAGTATTACTTAACTATTATAGTTAATATGTATGTTAATATATTACTATTAATAGTATAGGTTAAGTATTACTATTAATAGTAATAGTTAACAATAGTAGTTACTATACAAGTTAAATATTACTATTAATAGTATTAGTTAACTATAATAGTTAATATATTAGTTAACTATTACTATTAATAGTATTAGTTAACTATAATAGTTACTATATAAGTTAATTGTTACTATTAATAGTATTAGTTAACTATAATAGTTACTTTATTAGTTAGTTTTTACTATTAATAGTATTAGTTAACTATAAATAGGCTATATACATTAACTATTACTATTATTAGTATTAGTTAATTATAATAGTTATTATATAAGTTAAATTATTAATTAACCATAATAGTTACTATATCCATTAACTATTACTATTAATAGTATTAGTTTATTATAATACTTATAATAATTATTATATAAATTAATCATTGCTATTACTATCAATAATATTATTTAATTATAATAATATTAATTATATAGATTAATTATTATTATTAATATTTTTAGTTAAAATGATAATTACTATATTAGTTAACTATAGTTAAAATATTATTTTTAAGATATAGTATTGGTTTCCCGTGCAGAGCACGGGTTACCCGCTAGTTTTACACCATTATTTCCTAGGTTTCTATATGATTAAATAATTATTTTATGTGTTTAGTTTAGTTTTTGGCCAATCGACAAAAATATACCACGTACTTTAGTTTTGGTTACAATTTATGCAATGTACCACAAACTTGCATCTTAAATATACGTACTTTTTCCATTGGTTGCAAATTATGCAACGAACTATTTTTTACCCTAACGGACGTTAAAAAAATAACAGGAATATTAACATGATTTTTTTTCTCGTTAAAACAATAACAGGAATATCCGGTCCATCTTCTCGACCAGATCTTCCGACGACGCTTCTTCTTCTCCGACGTCCCATCTTCTTCTCCGGCGAACCTTCTTCTTCTCTGGCGACCTTTCTTCTCCGGTAAGGCTATCGTCACCTATCTCCCAACTCCGACGAGCTTCACATCTCAGATCGGCCAGATCTGGTGGGAAAAAAATCCAAATCCTCGCTTTGAACTTCGACCGTCATTATACAACTCCAGCAAAAGTCCCCATTTTGTAATCCAATTCTCCATTGATATTCTGAGTTGAACATCTTCTTTGAAACAATGCCTTCATCAATTTCAAAATCCCAATTTCAGATTTATGCCCTGATTCCTAAT
The DNA here is from genome assembly GCA_026119855.1 of Campanula takesimana. NCBI lineage: Eukaryota > Viridiplantae > Streptophyta > Magnoliopsida > Asterales > Campanulaceae > Campanula > Campanula takesimana. The sequence goes on from JAOWBW010000401.1 coordinate 258,823, forward strand.
CAAACCACCACCCACCTTAATTTGTATCTTCCAAGTTTAAAGTCAAGACAGCAAGGATGATTCCAGATTTAACAGAAATAACCAAAAATGTTGATTTTAAATTGGGTTTTCCAAATCTGGGGGTATCTTTCGAAAATCACCATTATTGACAATGGAGGTTGTTTGCTTTTTGGTAAGGAAGAAGATGTTGTCGACAAAGCCCGGATCTGGAAGACTTTATATCTGAATTCGGGTTTGATTCGATGTTTGATGGGGTATCTTTCGAAAATCACTATTATGGAGAATGGAGGTGTTCTTCGATTTTTCCGAGGGTTTGATTCGATTTTGGGTTTGAAAATTCTGATTTTTGTTTGATTTTGGCTTCGATTTGGGTTTTCTTTTGTTGGAGTTTTTGGGTTTACTTTTGTGTTCATCCGCCATAGGTTTCAGAGTTGTAAGTGGGGGTGGTGTGGTTAAAACCCGTTAAATATTTAATGGAGTTACTTTTGGATTGATCACAAAATCATTCTGTTAATAAAATTTAACATTATTTAACGGGGTTGCATAAATTGTAAACGAATATGAAAGTACGTAGGATTATATTGTCAAACTAAAGTACGTTATCCTTTTTGTAACTAAAAGCTTGGTACATGGCATAAAGTTGTAATTTTTCCTTTAGTTTTTATGTATTTTGGGGCAAAAATGTAAATTTGGGGATTTATTGTCATCCGGGGGTATTTTTGTATTTTTTATATTTTAGCCGTATGTAATTTATTTATGAGGAAAATTCAAGTCTCAAATGTCAAAGAAAAGTCAAAGTCAGCTAGGAAGAGAGATTGGTGGATTAATTCTTGGTGTGAAGAAAAAAATTAATAAAAGAAATTGGCCCAAGCAAAAAGGATAAAGAGCCAGCAAGTGAAGACGTGGACAAGGGAGGAAAAGGCCCAGATTGCTAGAGCCCAGCGAGGTATAATGGAAGGAAAGGAGCGGCTCATTGTTCATAGCCCAACACACTCCAGCAACCCAAGAAGAAACACGCTCCAGCCAGCCCAAGCCAACCCCAAAAAACAAAGGACCAATCTACCAAGATCAATCCAGAGCAGCCCAACACGCCAGCGAATTACACGACTGGACAACACGAGTAAGAGAGGGTATAATTCAGCGCGACTCGTGATGGAGCATACGCCTCGTGGAGAGATGGATTTTCCCAGGGGCACGCGAAGGCAAGCTGGTGCGAGTAGGGGCGTGTCTGGGTGTGTGATCCAGACCTTTTGACTATTTTTTTTTATCCTTTTCATTCCTTATTAGTTTAGGACTTTTCCTAGATATTTAAACAATTTTTTCTTTCATTGTTTTCTATTCTAGACTTTACACAATAGTTTTAGATCAAGGTTTTTTTTTATGGAGATATCAAGGCTTTGGATGAAGAACTGAAATCCAAGCTTTAGGTTTGATTTCTTGAAACCTTTTTTATCAATTTGAGGTATTTTTCTTTGGGTAGCAATTTGATTACCTGAGTTTGTCATCATGTTTCAATTGGTTATCCAATTTGTGGTTGCTACAATTTGGTTACTGAATGTGTCTTTTTGTTGCAATCAGGTGTAATTTTTGATGAACTATTTAAAAACTAAAGTAAACGGATGAAAAAACGTAACAAGTTGCTTTTGAAATTGCAATGATCAATCCTATAGTTTAAATTATCCCACAACGCCCCCTAGTTCTTAACGAATGTTAAAAAACTAACATAATTTGGAATTAATCTAATTTACACACACCCCATCCCTTATAAATAAATGTTCATAACCCTACTTATTTAACCTTGGTCAAGCCATAAAAGAAAAGTAAAAAAAGGAAAAGAAAAAAGGAAATGAAAACCCTCCTCCCCCAGATCTAATCAGGTTACCCCTTGACCCATCTCACTTCTTTCTTTACCCCACCATCTTCTTCCCCATCCCAACCAAATGAAAAATAATCATGACATAACATCCTCATCCCATCTCTGACCAACACTCCACCACCTCCGACTTACCTCTTTTTTTCTTCACTTTTGATACCAAAATCTGGGTTTTGATTTTAGAGTTACGATTTTGAGCTTGTTTCAGTCTTCATTTCTGATTTCAAGATCTGAGCTTTGAGTTTCTATTTTAAATCTTTGAGTTTGAAAGATTTTTTTACTATAACTTTAGGTATCAAAAATATTTTCAAAATCAAAAACCATGAACAATTTTTGAGTTTGAATTTGAATCTGGGTTTTGAATTTTTGTATTTAGGTCTTTATAAAGTGGGTTTCAAATTTAAATCTGGGTTTCAATTTTTGTTTCAGATCTTTGAATTTGAAGGATTTTGAACTGCAACTTTGGGTATGAAGGACTTTTGATATCAAAAGCATGAATAATTCTTTATTTTTTGATTTGAAATCTTTGAAGATCAAGAATTTTCGATTTAAATCTGCTTTTGAATTTTTGTACTTAGGTCTTTGCATTTGAAGATATTTTTACTGCAAATCTCATTTGTTAAAGATTTTTTTGATTTTCCATCTTTGAGACGCTTGACTATGAAGAATTTGATTTTGTCTGGTGGCACGGTGGTGGTGTAGGGTTGTAGTAATGGTGGCATGGTGGCGGCAATATGAAGAAGATGAATTGGGAGTAAATTCAAGTTTAAAAAAGTCTGTTATATTTTGCATCCACTTCATTAAAAGCTAGGGGGTTTAGTAAGATTATTTAAAGTGTAGGGTGAATCATTGCAAATTTGAAAGAAGCTTGTTACGTTTTTCATCCATTTTCGTTAGTTTTTTAACGATCCATCCAAAATTACATCTGATTGCAACAATAAGACACATTCAATAACCAAATTGTAACAAACACAAACTGGATAACCAATTGAAACATGATGACCAACTCAGGTAACTAAATTGCAATTTGCCCATTTTTCTTTTCACCTTGTTATCCTTATTCATAATCTTACTTGTGGTCAAATTAAATCTATTGCTAGGGTTTGTAGACTTGATCAATCTATTTATCCTTATGATTGATTTTTGCTAAAATTTTCTATTGACTGTGCCAGTATAGAAATTCATAGTAGCATCTTTACAATTCATGCATATGCCATGGTAAATTGTGAAGTGGATAAATAGACGATTATCTATATGAAATAATTATCGAATGCATTTTTTATCTTAGTTTTTTAAATCGTTCATCAATTAATATTGAGATCTAGACTGTGCCAGTTAGAATAATTTATTAATTAGGGTTTCTAGTGAGTGTGTCACTGCTAGTAACTACACTGAAAGAAAAAACATAAATTGAAATAGATCTCGTGATCAAGTAAATAGGGTAAAATTGAAAAGATGTACCGATAATATTTGAATAATTAGGTGGGGACGAAATCAAAACTATAGTAATTTTTTTTTTGCTCAATTAGTTTAATTTATGTTTTTAGGATATTAGTTAAAATCATTTTCCCCCAATCTTGTCAAGTGACAATTACTTAAACAAATAACCGTTCTTCGTGGATCAATTCTGGATTTACCCTAGCTACATTATTAGATCCTAGTCCAGGTTTAATTTAGTAAGTGTGCTATTAAGCCTTCCAATACAATACCAGATGTGTCCAACCTAGACACTCAGATTTCTGCACGTACACTGCACGTGCGCTACACCGAAACTGCGCAAAGACTGCAATAACTACATGTGATTTGTGTTGGTGTGTATGCCCTAAGTGTTGGGTTTCGTAGTAACATGCGCAGCGGAATTAAGCATTTAAAATTTATGAAACCCAAAGCCCATAGATCCATTCATATGATTAAGTCAAATACAATATAATGAATACTAGAATACTAACCCTTGATGCCTTTGATTTTGCAACCTTGAATTCGATGGAGGCTTGAAATCTTGATCACGAACAAAGCAAGAATCACGAACTTATGAAGATGATAAGTTTCACCCTCTAGCGGTATCCACACCACGAACGAATATCAAGAACACTTGATCTTGGTTGCTAGAACAAATTATGAAACACGCTTTCACAATTGTAAGAACTATATGGAATTATGAATATTCTTGTTCTTCACTTTTGGATCTTAGAACAAGAAAACAACCTCTCAAAACCTTATGGAGGCACTCATAATCATGTACTTAATGACTGCTGAAAGGATCCTTAAATAGGTCCTAATCCTTAACCCTTAAGGACTTAGGAAACCTAAATCCCGTCACCAAATTAGGCAACAAGGAATTCTGGCTGACTTGACTGGCACGGTCGTGCCCTACAATCTGGCACGGTCGTGCCATCTAGTCCGCGCGAATTCCCCAACCGCCCATTTTCGGCACGGTCGTGCTTGGTAATTTGGCACGGTCGTGCCAATCATGTCGACAGGTTTGCCTTGGTTTGGATTTATGGCACGACCGTGCCATTTTAAGGCGCACGACCGTGGCAGAGCCAAACAATGATATTTTTCCATAATTCCCATTTAGTCCTTTACGATTCGTTCTATTTGTGTGTGACCCTCTAGGATTACACTAAGTTGGCAATGGGTTCAAACATGAACCCATAAGATATGATTAGGTTCTAGCAAACCATCATACCTACCCAAATAGTGTAACTAGATACAAGTTCGCATTCCTTTTAGAACATGTCATAATCCCTTTATCCACGATGTCATTGAACACAAGTCATGGTCAACAAGTCAACTTGTATTGTTCAATACTTTTCTCGATCCCGAATATGTTGATAATCCAAATGACATTGATCCAATCAATCCATTTGAGTTTGGCCAAACATTTCACCAACATCATTCCTTCGAGGGGCCCAAGCTTGACATCTCTCCGAAGAGGGACAAATCCATTTAGCTTATTATTCTTCCCTACGTGAATCCAATCATGTCAATCATACCCTTTATAACTACCGTGTTAAAGCAGCGTTTGAATATGTCAAACATAATCTTCATCAAGTGGAAGACTATAATAACTTCATGTCTAAGGATTCAAATGACATAACTAATATGAGATTTATATATGACATCGACCATGACATAAATCTCATACCGCGGGTCATGTCCAGTACCTTGTTCCAAACAAGTACCCATAAATCTACCATGATCATCCCATGATCATTTAGCCTTTATACAAGTGCTTAACAAGCTCTAGGGACGGAGATTATTATTAGCAAACACGAGCCATAATAATAATCTTATTATCTCTTTATTATTATGAATAAAATGATAACTTATACAACGTTTAACAAACGTGCCTAGGGCACCAACACCAACAATCTCCCACTTGCCCTAGGCCCAATTCCCTAGGTATCCAATACCCATGGACCTAACATGACCATCATGTTTAGATTTATGGAAGTCCCATTGTTTAGCGTGTCTGTAACGTTATCATTAGTAGGTACTTTGCATATATGTACGTCTCCCTTATCAACGATTTCTCGAACGATAAGAGAACGCCTAAGTATGTGTTTGGATTTGGGATGTGCTCTTGGTTCCTTTGCTTGATCAACAGCACCACTATTATCACTAATATGGTTTATTGGATTAGCAATACTAGGAACCATCTTAAGTTCACCAATGAACTTCTTAATCCAAACAACTTCCTTTGCAGCATCCTATGCAGCGATATTCTTAGTTTTAGTCATAGAATTAGTGACTGTACTCTGATTGGAACCATTCCAACTTACAGCTTCACCATTAGTTATAAAACTCGATTGCGGTTTTTCTATTATCTTTGTCAGTTTGGAAGTATGCATCCGTGTACTCATATACGACGAGATCATCTTCCATCCCTCCATAGATCAAAACAAATCTTTAGTCCTTCTTAAGTACTTTAAGAATTGTTTCACAGCCATCCAGTGATTCTCACCGGTTGTCGGATTAATATCTACTCGTCATGCTCCAAGCATTTAGATATATCCGGCTTAGTACTTATCATGGTATGATGGATCCAATTGCCGAAGCAAATTGCATCCCATTCATTCTTCTCATGCTCATCATTTGTCTCAGGACATTTGAGTCTTTGCATAGAAAACTCCATGTAACATTAACAACCGTCCTCTCTTAGAATTTTCTTTGCGGAATCTTCTAATGACTTTGTCAATGTATGTAATTTGGCTTAATCAATTAGCTTCTTTGATCTATCTCTATAGATCTTAATGCCAAGGACATATGCAGTTTCATCCATATTCTTTATTGCGAAACACTTTCTTAACAAAGTCTTTTCAGACTAACGTATAGGAATTTCGTTTCCAATGAGCAATATGTCATCCACATATTTAATATAAGGAATATCACTATGCTCCCACTAATCTTCTTGTATATACAAGGTTCATCAAGTCAAACTCTTTTGATTTATCAAAACGGAGATTCCAACTCCCACAAGTTTGCTTTAATCCATCCAATGGATTTCTGCAACTTTCATAATTTATCAGAATTTTCTTTGACTGTCAAAACCTTTAGTTGTATCCAATACATCCTTAAGTGAGTTCCCGTTGAGGAACACTTGTTTTGACATTATTTTATCAATTTTCATATTCTAAATATGAACATGTGACTACGAGAATTCTAGTAAATTTCTTTGCTATCCATGTAAAATTTTCTCCAAGAAAACTCATTCCTCTCCTTTGGTTTTTACACCTTAGGTTAGAATGATCAAGTTCCAAACTTGATTATTACACATGGGTTGCCTTTTAGATTTCATGACTCCAAGTCATTAATCTAAATATGTGGAGTTGACATTGCATCTTTGATAGATGGTAAATACTTCATTCCAAATGAACTTTACCTCAACACTTTCTATTTCGAAATATCCAATATTTCTTGCAATAGATTGTGTCCTATCACATACGCAAGTTCTTGTATATCTTTTGAACGGACTTTTCACGACTCCTTGTGAAAACTTGTTCAACTTCCATCTTAGGTTAAAATATATATTTTCTAGGTCTCGAACCATTCGAGATACATTTTACTTCCATTGATTCTTTTAGAGATAAACCATTTATCTAGAAAAGTATCATCATAATCAACAAACCATTTGTTTCTTATGAGTAAAATTATATCCTCAAGTTTCCTTAGGATATCCCATGAAAATATATTTATTAGATTTAAATGTGAGTGTGTCCCAGACAACTCCTTTCCAAAAGGTCTCACCATCTTAAATCTTTGCGAAAGGCAAACCGAGTTTTCTTTCATCTTTTAAACTCTCAAGCTGGAATTCAGATTAGTATAATCATAGAGGTTTCAAATACATAACCCCAAAATGAATAATGGAAGATCACTTTGACTTTGTCATCCAACGAACCGTATCCAATAAGGTTCTTATACTTCCACACAGACATATCATTTAGAATGATATTCTTAGTGAAGTTATTTTGTGAAACCATTTCACAACTTTAATGATGACTGTCAAATTCTTGGTTTAATTATTCATCATCATGATCCAATCATAATTTTTGAATAGTTTTACCAAGTATAACCAAAATTCTCTTTTAGCATTTCTTATTAATGCACCATACACATCGAAATGTATTGGGTCAATTAAGACATTATCCTTTTAACCAATCATAGTAAAAGATGTCTTGATCCAAGTAAATAAGATTTGCATAAATCATGTGATTCCAAATCATATGACTTAAAACTCCGTCCCATGGAATTTTAGATATGCATTTCTCATTTATTTGATCAAAACAATAATGCATAAATAATTTTAATTATTTATGTTATAGTCTTTATTATTTTGTTCTTCAAGATTTAGGATATAAGATTTATTTATATGATAACACAATGAAGTAAATCATAATAAATAAAGCATTTTTCTTATTCCAAATAAGAAATTAATATCCTTCATTATCTTATAACAAAATAATGTTTTCTATTTCATCAGTAAAGTCACTTTACAAGTGTTCTACGAGCAATGTTGCAACCATTACATCATTACCGTTTGTAGATAAAACTTTACTATAAGTAGTCTTTCATTTTAGTAATTATTCTGGTATCCAATACCCAATAATTAAATTTAGAAAGAATAATTTATAACATAAAATTCCCATGTGGTAGTCCCACTACCATTCCTTTTATTGATCATCCAGAATTTTGACTACAATTCTAAATGGTCAATCCAATTGCCATTTTACCAAATTGCATCAATTAGAGTTATTATTTTAACCATAATTATTTCTTTTAGGTTTGAAAACTATTGTCTTACCTTTCTTTTGGCACTTGGCTCTTTTCCTTATGAACCATGAGCTCTGGGGAACCATTCTCCAATATCTTCATCTTCGCAGTTTTTAGCATGTTAATGCAATTCGAAGAAATTCTTATTCATTCTAAACATGTTATAGTCCATCACAAAGTGATTATAACTCTTAGTCAATGAATTAAGAATAATATCCATGGCTAGCTCCAATCCAATTGGACTCCCAAGTTTCTCAAGATGCTCTTTGTAGCCATTATCTTAAGCATGTGAGGTTCCACTTATTACCCTTTACTCCTTTTGCAAGAAGTGAATGGAATAATGGTTTTATACCTCTCTTGCCTAGATTTCTCTTTGAAACATGTAACTCAACTCCACGGCTATTTAATAGGCTTCCACAAGTTCCAAACTTTGTTGGAGTTTAAGAGCACATAATCGTGAGCATAAGACAACTCACATTCCTAGAATCATACTCATGATTCTTGTGATTGTCTACTCCGGCATTGGTTCTTTTAGGAATAGGCCCATCAAGAATGTACAACCCATCTTCTTGCCTTAGAACTATTCTTAGGCTCAGGATCCAATCCATGGTGTTTGTATCATTCTTTTGAAGCTTATCCTTATCAAGGATTAATCGCAATGATTTTAGTTTTCATCTTCAACTTATGCAAAATTTCCAAAATTTTACAAGTACCAATCTCATTAAAGAGATAAATAATGTATTTTCCAAAAATACTCCCACTAAATTATATAACCTTCTTATACATCCAATGTATAATATAATTTAAATGGGCTAAGATCCAACTTTAATTTAATTCTAAGTACGCTTTGGCTCACCGCTCAAAATTAAATTAATTAGGTAGACAACCCTGTCAATCATATCCCATATGACTCTTAGATTCCTTTTTGAGATTCTCTTAAATTGGGCTAAGATCCAACTTTAATTTAATCTTGAGTCCGCTTTGGCGGACCGCTCAAAATCAAATTAATTAGGTAGACAATTTCTTGTCAATCATATCCAATATAATTCTTAGTGATCCAATTTCAAAAGCATGTTTAATCTCATCTTTGCCTAGGCCCAAAACTGTTTTGATGCCTAATTAAGTCCAACCATTTTAAACGCATAGGAAACTCTTATTCACTCATCTTGCTCATACAAAGATAAAATCAATGCACCTCGCTTTGGCGAGCCCACATGAAAGTACCCGTGTAGTTACAAGTGTTTTAATCATGGCGTGGCAAAAAGGACTTAAAACTTTCTTTGAAGGTTCATCACATATAGCATACAACATATTTCTGAGCACACAAGATAAACATGTTACGCATCAAGTTTAGCCACTAAATTAATCTCCATTAATTTAAGCATAATATTTATGTGTCATTAGTTTCTCTATGATTATGAGGATGAGATTATTTGAACTTTGGTCATCATCTCCAAATCAAGACAACAAGAAGTGCGGCCGAACTAAGCCATATGGCATCCACAAATCCGAACTAATTCAAGAAACCAAGAAAGTAGTCCATGTGGCCGAAACTAAGCAATAGATGGTCTCGATGAACGTAGGCCAAATGTATTCACAATTCCACATGGATCTCCAATCTTTGAATCAAGAACTTTGTTTCTTAATTTTAGCAATTATGAACTCTTCATAATTCTAACTTCGTTTTATCTTTGAAACTTCGATTGCGATCAAGTTTGGGAAACACAATCTCGATGAACGTAGATTAGCCATCCAAACCTTGAACCAATCTTAGACTCACAAGACTAAAACAAATAGGAAATTTAAACCCAAGATCCACACCCAAAACCCAAACCCTACCCCCGCGCCAAACCCTAGGTCCGCCCGGGTCAAGGCTTGGGTCCGGTCGGACCCCTTGCGAAAAATCCAAATTTTTAAAGTTCCAAAATTTATCTCAAAATTGTTTTTCCCGATTCAATTAGGATTTGGTGTTCTTGGTGATCCAATCACCATGATCATCAAAACCTTGAATAACCGATTTATTCTTGAATCCCTAGAATATCAAAGCTTTGATCCAATAAAAAATTGATAATCCAAACAATTTTAAATCCTCCATAATTTTAATTGCGATTGAACAGTGCGATTAAAGTTTATAAAACAATAAACCACATAAAACGCATAGACCACATAAACATCATAATCCCAATATTCAAATCATGCTAGGCACATAAACAATTTATATACACATAACATGATTATGTATTGAAATAATCAACATGAACGGGGCTCTGATACCACTGTTGGGTTTCGTAGTAACATGCGCAGCGGAATTAAGCATTTAAAATTTATGAAACCCAAAACCCATAGATCCATTCATATGATTAAGTCAAATACAATATAATGAATACTAGAATACTAACCCTTGATGCCTTTGATTTTGCAACCTTGAATTCGATGGAGGCTTGAAATCTTGATCACGAACAAAGCAAGAATCACGAACTTATGAAGATGATAAGTTTCACCCTCTAGCGGTATCCACACCACGAACGAATATCAAGAACACTTGATCTTGGTTGCTAGACCAAATTATGAAACACGCTTTCACAATTGTAAGAACTATATGGAATTATGAATATTCTTGTTCTTCACTTTTGGATCTTAGAACAAGAAAATAACCTCTCAAAACCTTATGGAGGCACTCATAATCATGTGCTTAATGACTGCTGAAAGGATCCTTAAATAGGTCCTAATCCTTAACCCTTAAGGACTTAGGAAACCTAAATCCCGTCACCAAATTAGGCAACAAGGAATTCTGGCCGACTTGACTGGCACGGTCGTGCCCTACAATCTGGCACGGTCGTGCCATCTAGTCCGCGCGAATTCCCCAGCCGCCCATTTTCGGCACGGTCGTGCTTGGTAATTTGGCACGGTCGTGCCAATCATGTCGACAGGTTTGCCTTGGTTTGGATTTATGGCACGACCGTGCCATTTTAAGGCGCACGACCGTGCCAGAGCCAAACAATGATATTTTTCCATAATTCCCATTTAGTCCTTTACGATTCGTTCTATTTGTGTGTGACCCTCTAGGATTACACTAAGTTGGCAATGGGTTCAAACATGAACCTATAAGATATGATTAGGTTCTAGCAAACCGTCATACCTACCCAAATAGTGTAACTAGATACAAGTTCGCATTCCATTTAGAACATGTCATAATCCCTTTGTCCACGATGTCATTGAACACAAGTCATGGTCAACAAGTCAACTTGTATTGTTCAATACTTTTCTCGATCCCGAATATGTTGATAATCCAAATGACATTGATCCAATCAATCCATTTGAGTTTGGCCAAACATTTCACCAACATCATTCCTTCGAGGGGCCCAAGCTTGACATCTCTCCGAAGAGGGACAAATCCATTTAGCTTATTATTCTTCCCTACGTGAATCCAATCATGCCAATCATACCCTTTATAACTACCGTGTTAAAGCAGCGTTTGAATATGTCAAACATAATCTTCATCAAGTGGAAGACTGTAATAACTTCATGTCTAAGGATTCAAATGACATAACTAATATGAGATTTACATATGACATTGACCATGACATAAATCTCATACCGCGGGTCATGTCCAGTACCTTGTTCCAAACAAGTACCCATAAATCTACCATGATCATCCCATGATCATTTAGCCTTTATACTAGTGCTTAACAAGCTATAGGGACGGAGATTATTATAAGCAAACACGAGCCATAATAATAATCTTATTATCTCTTTATTATTATGAATAAAATGATAACTTATACAACGTTTAACAAACGTGCCTAGGGCACCAACACCAACACTAAGCACGTTATTTAAACGATTAATATTGTCTTTTTCGTTATGCTTTAATAAAGATATTGACTGTTTAATTATTATATATTTAGCATGTTTATTATAATAATCTCCATCCCTAGCAATTATGATTAATTACTAGTATAAGTTTAGTAGATAATCATGTGTATGCAATACAATTAGACTTATGGGTATTTGTTGGATAAAAAATACTGGACTGACCCCTATGAGATTTATGTTATGGTTAAATGTCATAATTAAATCTCATGTAGTTATATCACTTGAATCGTTAGACCTGAGGTTATTACAGTCTTCCACATGATGAACATTACGTTTGACATATTCAAACGTTAACCTTAACCGGGTAGCTATAAAGAATATGATTGACATAATCAGAATCATGTAAGGAAGAGTAATAAGCCAAGAAGGGATTTGTTCCTCGCCAAGAGAGATGTCAAGCTTTGGCCACTCGATGAATGGTATTGATGAAATGCATGACCATGCTCAAATGAATTGATTGGATCAATGTCATTTGTATTATCAACATATTCGGGATCGAGAAAGCATTGAACAAAGTAATTTGACCATTGACCATGGATTACGTTAAATTTACATCGTGTAACAAAGAGATCGTGTTATGTTCTATTTAGGAAACTTTGGATTTCAACGTCATACTAATTGGGTAGTCATAATGGCTTGCTCGAGTCCGCTTATGACTTACGGATTCTGAATGGTTCGGACTCGTTGTCAACTTAGTATAATCCTATTGGGTCACACACACAGAGCGGATAATTAAAAGGAGAAAAAATGTGGCAGTACGGACTAGGAGCCGTACGGCTGGGGTCCCGCACTACAATTTATATTAGGATTTTTCTTGTTGGACATGAACTCCTAAACCCTAAACGATCTTGGAGACCTCTAGTTTATAATATGTACAACCGGAATTCAGTCCCATAACATTGATTTGTGAAATCATAAACTCTTTCTTGGAGAGAGAGAATACACATATTATACTAGGGTTATTAGGTTTGATTATTCTCAATCATCATACCATAATAATCAAAGGGAGCAATTGAAGAATCGTTCTTCATCAAGTTTTTCAATCTGAAGAACCCAGCAGTCAAGTCAAAAAGTGTTCTTGAATCCGTTCGACGTGTGGATCACCAGTAGAGGGTGATCTTCTTAGCATCTAAATCCAAGGCTTCATATTTCGATCTACAAGGGTTAGTTTCTTTCATATTACATATTATGAATTATTGATCGTAGAAGATCTAGGCTTTTGGGTTTCTTCATGTAATGTCTTCCGCTGCGCATGATTGCACGAAACCCAACAGTGGCATCAGAGCCCCGTTTATGATCAATAGTTCTAATATTATCATGATATAATTATTTAATTAGATTATTTAATTGCTATAATCATGATAAGATGAATTTATGTGATGGGATTTTATATGAGATATAAAATATGCATGCTAGTTTATGATGGGATTATGTGATTATAATTTTAATTGGATTCATATGTATGATCGCATGCTTAGATTGTCATGTTGTAATTGGATTATGTTTATTGATGATCTAGATCTAATTTGTATGTGGAATAAATTGGTTATTGATTATATAGATTAGATTGGTTAAAATTCGTAATCTGTAAATTCGTGTTATTATAATCTAATTATGTATGAACACGATATTGGGATTGATCGAGTCTAAAAATTTCTGAAAAACTGGAAATCTGGGAATTCAGGACAAGGGCTCCGTACGGCTGTTTCAGGAGCGTACGACTCCTATGGCGTCGTACGGACGGTGCCCCGATTTTCCCAAAAACTGTTCTATTTTCTGGTTTTCAGATTGTTCTGTAAACTGTTTACAGAAATCGAATCTGGAAACTGAAACTGCTTTCAGATGGCTGGTTTTCGAAACCTTCCTGGAACAAATTTCTATCAAGAAATCCAGAAAAATCGCAGAAATCAAAATGCTAAAGAGTTTAGGATTGCTGTAATCTGTGAGATTGATGAGACAATAAAGGAACTTGAAACAGGTTATTTTTTATATGGAAATGTGGATGCCTTTTGGCTTAGTTTCGGCCGTATAGAATAATTACTTGGTTTCTTGCTCTTAGTACGGAAATGTGGATGCCTTTTGGCTTAGTTTCGGTCGTATGTTTTGGGCTCTCAATTTCAAGATGCTATGCAGATTCAATATCGAAAATTAAATCATATAACTAGTGGAACTAAGTCACATAAAATTATTTTGGTTAATTGATTAACTTTTATGTGTTTGAACCTGTAGACACCCCGCCTTGGACACCCCTATTGTATACATAGTATTTTTATTTAACTTATTTTCGTTGATTTATGTTACTTCAGTTAAGTTCCTAACTGACTCCGTTAGTTTTGGACTAAACTGCATAACAGAGTTAATTTTTAGGGTCATTCTGTCATTTTTACCCGCGGGCGCCTCCGACACTGCTTGTGGGCCGCGCACGTGTCTCGCTTCAAAAGCCTGACTCGCGCGCTTCCCATTATGGCAGTTACGGATTGCAGTCTTTTCCCTCAATTTTCTTTATCACAAAAACTCCTTTTTACATCCACATTCATCCCCCCTTATTCTATAACTCCCAATCCCATATTCTTAGCCTTTTCTTTAAAACAAAATATTTATTTTTATTATTATTTGATTTTCTCTTTATTATTTAATTTTCTCTATTTTCCTATTGGTTGAAAGACCATATTTTCCTCACTTTTCTACCTATAAAACCCTCTTCTTTTTACCTTAGAAAATGACTTGAATTTTGGACCTTGAACCTTAATTTAAGACCTTGGACTTGGAACTTTCTCTCTTCAAAAACTCTACACATTTTCTCTCCAAGAATTCTTTACAAAGAATTCTACCCAATAACAATTCAAGCAACAAAACTCTATACAAACCTCTTCTCAAGTGGAAGTTTGAAGTTCTCCTTTTAAGGTACAAATTTTATTCTCTTATTTTATTTGTGTCTTACTAGTGTATGCAATCTCCATAAAAAGGAACATAGCCAAAAGGCCACTTCACTATTGATGTTTGGTCAAGGTTATCTTCCAACATTCCAAATACTATTTTAAATTCCATTTCATTTCTTAATGTAATTATTTAGCATTATTTGACATGTAATTGTTGGCATAAATCAATAAAATCATTTACCTTTTTATTTCCCCTTTCTTTTCATTATAATTGTTAGAACATTTTATATTAATACAAGAAGGACCTTTTTTACATTAAAACACTTTTAGTAGCAAGACCCGCGTAAGCGGGGCGGAGTGGGTGTTTAAGTACTTCCCACTCCGTCACCTAACCCCCGAACCCTTCACTCCCGAATCTTTGGTTTCATAATATTAAAATAGGATATTTCTTTAGGTTTTTCTTATGTTCCTTTAATAACATAGGTGGTGACTCTAACAATTAAAATCAAATAGACATCCTAGGATAATTCACCGCTCTAGCCAAGTAGTGGGCTCTCCCGGGGTATCTACAGTGGTGACTCCGCTGGGGACAACATAGAGGGTTATACTTGCGTTTTTATTTTTGGTGTTCTTATTTCTGCATTCTGGGCATTCTGGTGGACAAAGGTGGGAAGCGTGCGCCTCTGGCCTTCTTGGCCTAAAGCGCGCGCATTCGACTCCAACCACCAGAATCGCTCGCCTCTTATCTTATCCTTCAATTCTATGTTTCTGTGCTAACAAATTCTGCAAGGGAAAGTTTTCTTATTTAGGGTCAAGGCAATCCCTTGAACCCACTGATTTACAAGTTTTTACCTAGAATCGGGCGCCTCTGCCCTACTTCCCCTAACGCGCGCGCCTCCTTAGTAGGCACCCAAATGTGCGCGCTTCTGGGCATTTTCCAGAAACAGAACAGTGCACAGAACAGAATGGTTTGACAGTGTGTGGGCACCGGGCCTACACATAACTGTAGCCACCCCGCCTTGAACCGCTTACCCCGATTGCACATTTGATTTTGTGTTTCTCCTTATTTCAAGTGTTTTTCGTTAGTTTCTGTTACTTCCGTTAAGTTCCTGACTGACCTCATTAAGATCAGGGACCAAACTGAATAACAATGCTGACTTTCTAGTCCATTCTGTAAAAAAAAAAAGCCATCTCCAAGGCGCGCGCCTCCACCCTTTGGGGTCAGAAGCGCGCGCATCCCGTCACCAAGGCAGGAGGCGCGCGCACCTGGGCGTCAGTTACAAATTTATGTCCAAGAATCCCCCCCTTGCTCCTTTTGACAGGATTTGCCCGGGAAACTGATCTTTGTGACTTGGTTTTAACAGGATTTGCCCGGGAAACTGATCTTTGTGACTTGGTTTTGGCACCAAAAACATATCTCTTTTAACTATAAAAACATCTCTTCTTCACCTTTCAAAGGGGACCACTTTTTCAACACAAGAAAACTATACAAAAATCACTTTCAAAGTATTCTCAAGGCATTTTCCTAAGAAGAACTCGGAGTCATTTTTTGAAGGATAGGTAAACAAGACATTTCTTTCTCTCTTCTCTACTTCATCTCTCTTCTTCTCTTTTATTTCATCAAAAGTGAAATCACCCAAACATTTTGGAACATGACACCAAAGATTACTTCATTTCATGGAAGCTAGTCAAGGAGTTATCTCCCTACATTCAAAACACCTTTTTTTAAACCCCCTTTTTTGTCATTACTAAGAATAGAAAGAATATTTTATTTATGTATACTTTGATCAAGCAATACCAACATTAGTTGGGTGAGATGGGTGTTTAAGTACTTCCCATCTCGTAACCTAACCCCCGAACCTCATAACAAGAATCTCTGTTTTCGTATCAAACTTAGGCTAAACATTAGGTGTTTCTTATGTTCCTCTAAAACATAGGTGGAGACTCTAACTGTCACGACCCCGACCCCGCGGGCCCGGAGTACGCGAGCTGGACGTCGACTTACACAATAAACTCTAAATTAATGAAGATAAAAATTTCCTTTTATACCCAAAAGAGGATAACACAAAGTTTTGAAATCCAACTAGAACAACAAAATATAAACTAAGGTAAGCCCCATAAGCTTACACTCAAAAATAATAAAATATACAATTCTTAATGACGTCAAGTTTGGTACAACTATTGTCGCGACCCCGAACCCCGCGGGCCCGAGACCGCGAGCTGGACGTCGACTTAAAATCAAAACTATGAAATACTGAAGTTAAAAATTCCATTTTGAACCAAAAGATGATAACACAAGGTTTTACAAATCCAAGATTAAATCAACAATGTACATCCAACATAAGCTCCACAGCTTATACCCAAAAGAATAAAATATACAATTCTTAATGACGTCAATAATGGTAAAACTATCCCCAAAAGGTTATACATTTAAATAATGTAAACCGATCCATAACAACCTGCCCCAAAATCTCAATCCTCTCGACGTCCTCCTTGAACCGCGAATCCTAATCCTTTTCCTCCTGGGGGGGAGGGGTTAAGGAAAAACAAAGATGGAAATAAACGGGGTGAGATAAAATCTCAGTAAGTTACTAATGCAACTACATGACATGCTAATATGCAATGACCAATAGCAATTAACATAAGACAGATAGCAGCGGAATAATAAGTGACATGCTGACGAACGGTAACATCCAATAATAAATCATATAAATAAACATATAACAACAAATGAGAGGCTCCCTATCGCCAACCGTCCCATACCGGTTGGAAATAACGACCAGCTCATCATGCAACACATAAAGCTGAAATAAACACTCATAAGTGGATACATAGCCAAGGTTTCACCCAACTGAAGAGCCAAATAAAGGTCGCTGCGCAGCTTCAATAATCAACCATCAACATCTTCATAATAGCATGAAAGCTGAAGAGAAATCCCCGGTACCGGAACCAATAACAATGAGAGTGTCACAAAGGACAAGAGCCATGCCACAAAGTCATGCTCGGTAGTTAGATACATTCACAAAGGAAGCTAACTTATCCCTTCCAAGGCCAATCTGGAAAAGGGGGTATAGAAGGGGGCAAAACAATGGTCAACATTATAATGGACTTGGCTTTGCCATTATAATCTTTCCCATCGCCCGATGCAACAAATATGCCAGCTGGGCTTCCAAATAAATGGTAAGTAATAAATACTAGCTTAAATAAACAATTTATGGTTCCAAAGTAGGGAACCATACCAATTAATCACCATAAAAGATGCAAACGATTACTCAAGAAGAGTTCAACAACAATAGCACAAGGAGTTTCTCATAAAAGAGTCCAACAAAATTGACCATTAAAACATAATGATTCCAAGATAAGGCACGTACCAAATACATCCTAAATATGATACCCACAAGTTACTCATAAAGAGCACAACCCAAACAGTCGCTCACAAATAGCACAATGACTATTACCAAAATGACCCTAAAAATTTACTCATAAAGATATTGTTGGTCCCAAAGGGCAACAAGGGTATGAAAAATAGCTAGAGGGGGGGGGGTGAATAGCTGTTTTAAAATTCTTTTCGTACCCTTGAAAAACTCAATTGCGAATGCGCACTTTATCAAGTAAGCGTTATGAAATGCGCCTAAGTGAGTGAGTGAAATGCACAGCGGAATTTAGTAATGAAAGTAGGCGCAAAGTGATAAAGGGAGCGCAACACACACACTAAGTATTTTGGCTCAAAGTGAGTGAAATAAGGAACTAAGGCAAATGATAAAACAAACACAACACAATTCAGTTCAATCAATCTACAATGAGTAAACAAGCAAATAGTGAGTGAAAATAATAACTTGAAAGAAATGACAAGATAATAACACAAGCTATTTGGAGAGGTTCGATCAATGAAAGATCTACGTCCTCTACCAAGATGGTTAGTCTTGGATTTCTAATCGAGATCTTATATAATGAGTGAGTGTTACAAATTACAATGTTTGAGCTTATACACTAACTCAAGATCTATTACTATGAAAGAACAAATCCAAAACAATAACCGGTGTATCTCTAAAAGATGAATCTAAATGATTAATCTTAAAGAGGTGCGTGTGTGTTCTTAGAATCAAGGCTCTTTAGATCTTTGAGATGGAGAGCACAAGAAACTAAAGTGTTAAGGCTTTGAAGATCTGGGCTAAGGATGAAGGTATGAAGATGTTCTTGAGAAATCTGGAAAAACGAAGGCAATCTTCAAATCTTCAACAAATGCTTTGAGAGAGAATTCTTGAAATTCTTAGCAAAACTCAGCAACTTCAAAATGTTGAAGTTATGGGGTATTTATAGTGAACTTCAAAAAACTAGCCGTTTGGAAATCCTTGTGGATAAGATGAGCTGTCGTTCGTTGATTGGAGCATGCATATTTTATGGCCATTTTGACACTCAACATAAATGTGACCGTTATGGACACGTGTCAACAGATTAGGCGCATATGCATCTTTTATCCACCGTTGGATCATTGGCGTAATTTTGAATTCTTTTCAAGTCTTCGAGTCTTCAATAAATCACTGAGTGTTTGAATAAACACTTTGAGGCGCGTTTGAGCCAAGAGGCGCATTTAGCCAATAGGCGCACAGTAAGCGTGCGCTTAAAACAAGGGGCGCAGAGGCGCGTAAGCTTATGAAGAAATCCTTATGCGCGCGCTCTAAATGGCGCAAGGCGCGAGTGAAGAGGCGCATGGCGCGTGGCGCAGGAGGCGCATAAGCGCGGCTCAAACTCACTGAGTGATTTTTCTTGAAACTTGATCTTCTTGCCCTATTTCTAAGCCTATTCTATAACAATGGACAACCTAAAAAATGAAGTATAAATACTTCTTACATGTGGGTCTAAAGTCCATGAAATAAAACTTAGGTGATGGATCAATCAAATCTAATAAATCCTAATACATTAAAACTGAGATATATGTGGGCATACCCAACAATCTCCCCCTATTTGATTGATGCCATTACCTACTATATCAAGGACAAACATTATACTTGATAAAAACATGTCCAAATGAATAAAATTGGTAATTCATGTCTCAAGTTAATGTACACACTAGTCCAAAATATAGATTCCTAATCTATTCCAATAAGAATAAAGAGTTACATATGGAAAGATAGAAACAACAGTTTAACACATTCAAGATGATATATGATTTTTAGTTTTGAAATGTGTTTAAACCAAGTTTAAACTTAATGCATGAAAGTATGAAACAATTCAATATGATGCATTATGAATTTAAACAATATTCATTGTTCTACAAACAAGGAGTTTGAGTGAACAAGGTTTGATAATGAGTGATGCATTGTTCTCATTAAAACTTGGGGTGTAAGAGTTACAAGTTACAAGTTACAAGTTTTGAATAGAACAAAAACAAAAGATGCTAAAACAAGTAAGCACAAAATCACTATCACAAAAGAGATTGTTCTATTACAAAAGATTCTAAAAATTTACAAAAAAAATAATAGAAGCTAAGGGTTGGGAGGCGCATCATCTTCCTTCAATCCTTCAACGATCTCTGAAACAGAACGCTGAATTTGCTTTGCGAGCTGATGACTACGGTTCGCTAACCCTTGAGTGTCCGTGACACTGGAGTGAGTAGCAGTAATACCGTCTCTAATATAACTCAAGTGATTCACATTGATGTTTTGGTATTCATCAATGGAACGCTGAGTGATCTGCTGCTGCTGTGAAATGTTTTCTTCCAAGATTTGAATGTGAGCTTCAATGGCATTTTGAGCCGTGATAATATCTGAAGAAATATGTTCAGCGCGTCTGTCAGAGCTTGAGTGAGCAGCAGTGAAATGAGTGACGACCAACTCTTTCAGGACATCCAACTTAGATACAAGCACATTCATATTGATTGAGACGCAGCAGATTGAGGTATGAACGTAGGCGCAGAAGCGGTGGTTTGCGCCTGGTCAGTATGAGCTTGAACCTGAGTCTGCGCCGGAGGAGGAGAAGGAGCAGAAAGTTTGGCCTTGAGAGAGTTCATCTCCCCCTTAATGGCAGCAATCTCTTCAGATTGATCAGTGAGTAAGGAAGTAAGAAGCTCAAATTGAGACTTTATATGCGCCTGTCCTTGCTCTAAATTGGCTTGCCCCTGCTGTAAAGAATGAAGAATGGAAAGTACCTCGCTCAAATCAGGAGCAGACGGAGGAGGCGCAGGGGTAGAGAGTGGCGCATCATCTTGAAGGGGCGCAGAATCTTGAAGGGGCGCAGATGGAGATGGAGGCGCAGGAGGAGGTGAATGAGTAGGAGACTCAAATTCATCTTCAGTTTCAATTTCAACAGTTTCAACAACAACTGTTTCAACATCAAAAGTTTCTGTTGAGATCGGATCTGGTCCAGGTGGAGGCGCAACTGGAGAAGGAGTGCGCTGAGGGATGGTCTCTTGCTCCCCCTGAACGGGTTCCTCAATGTCTGAAATGTCATCGCCGAAGAAATCAGAGAGGAGTTGTGCCCTTGACATATTGGAAGGTTGAAATTTGAATGAGGGCGCACGAGGAGTGGGGGCGCGTTGAGAAGGAGCGCGCTGGGAAGGCGCGGAAACAGAAGGCCCTTTCTCAATATCTGCGCTTGATCCGGCGCCTTTCATGCGCTCTAACTTTTCTGACTCAGCAGCTTGTTTGGCTAGAAAGTCTTCATCTCTTTTTCGTTGAGCCTCAAGCCTGCTGGCTTCTTGCGCTAGCCTCAGATCTCGCTCATCATCAGTTTCAAATCTAGTGCGTTTGACAGGCGCAGGAGTAGGGTCATCAACTACCCGTTTGCCTTTGCTTTTATCTGCGCCTGGCACTGGATCTGCGCTTTGTCTAGCGCTTGCTTTTACTGCGCTCTTTAATAATGGTGCGCTTTTAAGGACAGGCGCATTATCTGACTCAGTGTCTTCATCAACTAAGCCTTCAACAGTCTTGATTTGGATTCCTTTTGCGCGCTTTGTGGGCTTCTTCCTGCGCTTCTTGAGGTCCAAACTAGCTTTACCAAACATTGGAACATCGTTGATCTTGTACTCCGGATTCTCATTCAAAAACTTAACTAACTCAGGGTAAGTTAGAAAAAGTTTTGTGAGAATAGGCAGTGTGAGCGGAATCGGGTCTTTCCATCACTTTTGTTCTTCACAAATTTATCAATTTGCTCACGCAGAGTCTTGAACAGAATATGAGGCCAGTGAAGCTTCTCCTTGGCCATGATAGCAGCTGTGTATTCCCATTGTTCAACCGTGAATCGGTTTACGTTCCCAGTTTTGAACACTATTGAAGTTCCCACCAAGTGAGCGATGTGAGTCAAGAGTTCTCCACCATCTCGAATTTCGGTGTTTTTGATATTGTTTTGAAGCGTGGGAATATTTAGAAGTGAGGCAGCCATCTTGTTCTGATCATCAATTGAGTAAGTCATCGGGCGCCCAATAATGCGATCTTCACCGGTAGATGGAAAACCGAGCAAGTGTCGAATCACAGATGATGAAATATGGACGTCAACATTTTGAACGCGCGCCTCAATCCGGTAGTGAGTGCGCCCATTTACGTCAATTTCCACTAGAACAGCAGTGGAGAAGAACTCATCCACGAGGAGCGCAGAGAAGAATCTTGGTCCATGGTGAATAAAGGGAGCAGACCAGCGACGCGCAGAGTCTCTATTATTTCTCTTCCCATCACTTCACCAGATAACTCCAATAGATCAAGAGTTTCTTCAAGTTTGAAATTTGCAAGGTCCTGAAAAAATGATTGATGTTAGAAGTGATATAGGCGCATAGAAACATAAAATGATCAAAGTAACATTGGCGCATGAAATATATAGGCGCATAATTGAAACAGGCGCACAAAATTATAGAGAATCAAGGCGCATGATTGAATTAGGCGCATAAAATATGAAGGCGCATAGAGTTACAAGGCGCATAGAGTTATATGGTTCTATGTGAATACTAAGGAAAAATTAAAACAACGAAATTTGACTAAGTACGAAGTTAGGCGCATAAGGTTTTTAGGCGCAGAATGATTTAAGCGCATATACAAGTAGAGGCGCATAAATCATTCAGGCGCATAAAAAATAGGCGCATAAAGAAGTACATAGGCGCGTGACGTGAAAATTTTTACTTAGAAAGAAAAACAAACAACAAGCATTCAAATGAAAGAAATGAAAATCAAAAAGTTCAAATTTTCGAAAACAAGTTAGAAAATTTTTAGAGACCAAAACATGCATAAATGACGAAGAACACGAAGAACGACCCTTGAATGCTCGAAGAACACCAAGAACACTCATGAAACTTCACCAAACTAGACAAATAATATATCAAAATGACCGCATGATGACAAGGAATCTAAATATGCAAACAAAAATAAGAACAAATCAATAATGAAAGCACAATGATCAAAAGAATGCCCGAAAATTTTGAAAAATTTTGAAAACAAAAACTCAGATTTGTAACAAACAGAGCATTGATCGTTAAAATGTTGGTTTTAAAAGATTCGAAATCAAGAATAGAACACAACCCAACAAACGATATAGAAAACGGATCATCGAATCAAGAGAAATCAAAGAAAATGAATCCGGGTTTAAAAAAAAAAGAATATAAGGAGATTAAAGGTTGAGAATTCATACCATATCGTCTTGTGTAGATGTTGATGCTTTCTTAGGACCCATAAACTTATATATATGAATGTAAAATGAAGAAGAAAAATGAAGATGAAGAGAAGGAGGCGAGTCTGGGAGAGAGGGAGTGAGACGGGAGAGAGAGAGAAATAGAGTAGGTGAGAAGAGAGGAAGGTGATGATGTGTTTTTATAGGTTTAGGTTTAAAATTTGCACTGATAAAGCAAAAACACAGTCAAAAATTTAAAAAGATGAGAAGTTGAAGGGATGGCATTTATGAGGGATTTGAAATGGCGGCTCATCATGATAGGTGCATTAAATGCTGAATGACACAAAGTGTCATGATGTGACATTAGGTTTTTGAAAAACTGCTCCACTTTCCCTTTAAGTGTATGAGCAATTTTGACTAATTTTTGCACAAACACCAAAAACATCTATTTTGGTGTAAGTTTGGGGTGCAAGAAATATATCCCAGAAAATAAAATTTTTCGAAAAGCGTAAAACGAGGGAAAAATTTTAATTGCACAAGTACCCTTGAACAATTAAAGGAATGTCAAAAGACATAGATTCCTATAATAAATGAACAGAATGAACATACCTGGTACTTGTGTATTTATTACGTTCAATCATTGAAATTGAATTTTGAGAAATGATTGAGCCGCAATAGTTAATGCGCGCATGAAGAGGCGCATTACTTCAGCAAGGCGCATACTCATCTAGGCGCATTATTCATCAAGGCGCATTACACATCAAGGCGC
Source organism: Campanula takesimana (assembly GCA_026119855.1). Classification (NCBI taxonomy): domain Eukaryota; kingdom Viridiplantae; phylum Streptophyta; class Magnoliopsida; order Asterales; family Campanulaceae; genus Campanula; species Campanula takesimana. Next base: position 283,085 of record JAOWBW010000401.1, read on the forward strand.
GCAAAGATGGTTGAGCGCGCGCATGAATTGATAGGCGCGCAGATATTGTGCGCGCAGAAAACGAGAGATGGGCGCGCAGTTAGTAAGGCGCATAGATGGCGCATAATTTCCTTGAAACTTTTGAAAAATTGATTTAATCATTTGTACCTAATACTCATAACTCAACACAACATAAAATCATTAGTATTGACAAAACTATATTGAATTTAGTTGAGTTCAAGCATACCCATTTCACCTCTCAAAAACATGAACCGTTTCGCGTCAAGTGCTTTAGTTAGAATGTCGGCGATTTGATAGTCGGTTCCCACGTGTTCCAAATGAATATTGCCTTTTTCCACGTGGTCTTTGACGAAGTGATATTTGATGTCGATGTGCTTGGTCTTTGAGTGCATGACAGGATTTTCAGAAACCGCAATTGTTGATGTATTGTCGCAGTAGATGGGACAATTTTCTTCGATGATATCATAGTCCACCAATTGCTGCTTCATCCAGAGTATTTGACAACAACAACTTCCCGCAGCGATATATTCGGCTTCGGTTGTTGAGACAGATACTGAAGCTTGTTTCTTACTCGCCCATGACACAAGTCTATATCCGAGGAAATGACAAGTGCCACTTGTGCTTTTCCTATCAATTGTGCACGCTGCATAATCCGCATCTGAGTAACCTACAAGTTTAAAGTTCGAATCTTTGGTGTACCAAAGTCCAAGGTTAACAGTGCCAGAGAGATATCTTATAATACGTTTCACAGCAATTAAGTGTGCTTCTCTAGGGTCGGATTGATAACGAGCACAAACACAAACACTAAACATAATATCGGGCCTGCTAGCAGTAAGATAAAGGAGTGAGCCAATCATACCTCGATAGAGCGTTTGATCAACACGTTTACCTTTTAGATCTTTGTCGAGTTTGTTGCCGGTGGCCATTGGAGTATCGTATGATTTAGCGTTCTCAAGTCCAAACTTCTTGATTAAGTCCTTTGTGTATTTGGATTGGTTGATAAAAATGCCTTCACTCATTTGCTTGATTTGAAGCCCGAGGAAGAATGTGAGTTCTCCCATCATGCTCATTTCAAACTTGCTCTTCATTAGTTTCTCAAAACGCTTGCACAACAATTCATTAGTAGAACCAAATATAATATCATCAACATAAATTTGAACAAGTAATTTATGACCATTATGTTTGGCAATGAAAAGAGTTGTATCGATTTTACCGCGAGTGAAGCCTTTTTCGATGAGAAACTTGGATAGTGTATCATACCATGCTCTTGGTGCTTGTTTGAGTCCATACAAAGCTTTCTGGAGTTTGTACACATGATTTGGAAATTGTGAATCTTCAAACCCAGGTGGTTGAGCAACATAGACTTGTTCTTGGAGTTCACCATTTAGAAACGCGCTCTTCACATCCATTTGATATAACTTGAAGTTCTTGTGAGCGGCGTAAGCTAGAAATAATCTGATAGCTTCAAGTCTTGCTACGGGCGCAAAAGTTTCATCGTAATCAATTCCTTCTTCTTGCCTATAGCCTTGTGCAACCAATCTTGCTTTGTTTCTCGTGATGGTTCCATTCTCATCCATCTTGTTCCTGAACACCCATTTCGTACCAATCACTCCTTGATCATTTGGTCTTGGAACAAGAGTCCAAACCTTACATCGTTCAAATTGATTGAGTTCTTCTTGCATTGCAATAACCCAATTAGGATCTTGGAGTGCTTCATCAGCCTTCTTCGGTTCCATTTGAGAGATAAAAGCAGTGTAAGCATCAAAGTTTGTAGCTCTCCTTGTACGAACACCAACTTGTAAATCACCGATGATATTAGCAATTGGGTGACCTCTAACTTCACGAATTTCAGGAGGTAAGTTAGGTTGAGTCGTAGAAACTTGAAGATCTTCAATTGGTACCTCTTCACCAGATTCAAAGTCATTGAAATTTGGGGGTTGAACTGGCTCAGAATTGAAATTTGGGTTTACACCAGATGCAGCAGTAGAAATAGGCGCGTAAGAGGAATCATGAGGCGCATCATTTGAGTGAGGCGCAATAGAGGATTCACCAGGCGCATAATACATTGAATTAGGCGCATTTGATGTAGATGGATTTCCTTGTGTTGATAGATTCTGACCTTGAGTGGGCGCAACGTAAATAGGAGCACCTGTATCATTTAACTCAATAGAATCATCAGCAACATTTGGAGCCAAATGTGGCTCAAGGAGAGAATGTTCATCAAAAGTAACATGTACAGATTCAACTATCACTAATGTAGTTCTATTGAAAACACGAAAAGCTTTAGAGTGTTTGGCATACCCAACAAAAATACCTTCGTCGGCTTTGGCATCGAATTTACCTCTATGTTCGTTTCCGTTGTAGAGGATATAGCATTTGCAACCAAAGATCTTGAAGAATGCAATGTTGGGAGTTCTACCACGCCAAAGTTCATACGGCGTCTTGTTGTGAAGTTTGTTGATGAGGGAACGATTTTGAGTAAAACATGCAGTGTTGATAGCTTCTTCCCAAAAGTACTTAGGCAATTTAGCTTCAGCTATCATCGTCTTTCCCGCTTCAATCAACGTTCTATTCTTTCGTTCAACGACGCCATTTTGTTGAGGAACTCCGGCGGTTGAAAAGTTGTGATCTATCCCATGATCTTCACAATATCGAGCAACACCGTTATTTTTGAATTCTGTTCCATTGTCGGATCGAACACTAACGATGTCATCTTCTTTTTGGGTTTGGAGCAGTCGAAATAAGGTAGTGAGAATATCATAACAATCATCTTTTGTAATCATCATCTCTACCCATGTATATCTTGAATAATCATCCACCACAACTAGAGTATACTTGTTTCTACGAATGCTTGCGGTGGAAACTGGTCCAAATAGATCAATGTGAAGCAGTTGCAAACATCTTGTAGTTGAAGGATTTGACTTGCTTGAAAATGACTGCTTCGGTTGTTTGCCAAGTTGACATGCGGCGCACTTTTTGTCATGATGATCAGCAACTTTGGGAAGTCCTTTGACAAGATTATTCCTGCTGAGTTTAGATAGATACTTGAAGTTCAAGTGACTTAAGCGCTTGTGCCACAGCCAACTATTTTCGTTCACACTTTTTGCTACAAAACAAAGATTAGTACTAGAGTTCATACTATGAAAATCAATAATATAAATATTTGTCTTACGATATCCCGTGAGTAAGATAGCTCCAGTTTTGCCATTCTTGATAAGACATTGCGTTGAAGTAAAATGGCATTCTAATCCTTTGTCGCAGAATTGAGATATGGATAATAAGTTGTGCTTGAGCCCTTCCACGAGTGAGACTCTTTCAATGCACACTTTGTCTTTCTTGAGCTTTCCATATGCTACAACTTGACCTTTGTTATTATCGCCAAATGTTACGGAGGGACCTCTTTCTTCATGGACATCTTCTAATAAGGATTCATCTCCAGTCATGTGTCTTGAACACCCACTATCGAGAATCCATTCATAATTTCTAGCTTTTGAAGATCCAGCCATGAAACAAAGAACCTGAAATATAGACATTTAAGCAGGTCCCCTTTATTCCTTTTGGGTCCTAGGGTTAGCAACTTTTGACAACCCACTCTTGCTTGACCTTAGGATTTTTACGTCCTTTGGCATTGGGAGTGAATCGCAAAAGGCATTCCACGGCCTTGTGTCCTGAACAATCACAATGGAACAATGATGAAAGCCACCAATCACGTGAGTTTTCACAAACTCTTTACTTTTCTTGGGGATGGCATTCTTCTTTGGGTCAGATGAACTAGACTTAACAAAATCTTTCTTTTGAAATTTTGGAGCGCTTTTTCTCGAAGGGCGCATAGGGCTAGGAGGCGCACGGCGATGAGGCGCGTGGCTCTTAGGCGCATAATGAGCACTCGGAGAAGGAGCGCGCCTATTTTCAAGAATGATTTTGCTAGGAGATGGTTCATCTGTAGCTATATCTTTCCCATTAGCTTTCCCAAATTGCTTCGTTGGGTAGACATAATGGAATGTTTGTCTCTTGACTTTTTCATGTCCTTTACCCATTGAATTAGAATGTTTTTCCTTGGGAATTTCAAGAGTTTGTTGGTTGGTAAATTCACTATCTCTTTCAGCACAGACATCACATTTAAAGTTGTCACTAGTTGATGAGAATCCCAAGCCACTTTTATCACCACTGACTTTTTGGGACTCAAATATATTCTCCATAGTGACACGAGAATTGGACCACTCATTTGTAATCTTTTTAAGATCAGTGATTTGAGCAACCAATTCATCGTTTTGAACTTTAAGAAGTGAGTTCTGTTCTGTTAGAAAAGTGTTTTTAACGGTAAGAGGAGTCATGCTCTTTATCTGCTCCTTAAGGAGGGTGAGTTCAGATTTAAGTAGAGATTTCTCGGTCTTAAGCTGGGAAATTTCATCACATGATAGTGCTAAAGCTTCCTTCATACTATCAAATCTAGTAATTACCTTTTCAGCCTTTTTGAACAATTTTTCTTGTTCAGCAATCACTTCATCATTGATTTTGGAGATTGGAGCAGTTGGTTCAACCTGTGGTCTAATGTATGCTCCTTTTCTCAATTTGTTCCTTGCTCCAAGATCACATCGTGAGAATAACAATCCACCATCGTTTTGAGCCGGAGTGAGAAATCCTTGTTCAACTAGCTCGCTGATGGTTGGTCCTTTCTTCTTTTTCGCTTCTTGAAAACCTGCAGATTTCTTGATAGGTTTATTCAAGGCATTCATATCGGGAACATCCTTGGAGAAGTCATCATCAGAATCATAAGCATCAACTTCATCATCATTTGCCATCAAACAAACAAGTCCATCATCGGAATCTTCATCGCTCTCATCGGAGTCTGTTTCAATCCAAGTATTGTGCTCATTTGCTGGTGCTTCTTCTTCAGCAACCATTCCCTTGTGTCGAGTGAACTTGGGAGTGAATTTAGGAGTATGGCTGCTCTTCTTCTGCATATATTCAAATTTGGGGATCGGGCAGCTTGATGCAAAATGTCCGGGTTTCCTGCAATTAAAACAAACAAGATCTTCTTTTCTTTTTGAATCACTGCTCCTTGAAAACTTTTGAGGAGCTTTGCTGGTAGATCCTTGAAATTTGTTGGTTGAGCCGGGTCTTGAGAATTTTCTGAACTTTTGAAATTTCTTCACAAATAAAGCGAAGTCTTCATCATCCATGTCTAATAGCTCAGAAGTAGAAATTTTGGGATCGGAGCTTTCTCATCTTGTACAGGCGCAGGTGTAGGCGCAGGAGTAGGCGCGGCTTCTCTGTGCGCCATCATAGCCATAGATTTTGACTTTCCTTCAGTTTCACTGATTCGTTGGAGTTTGAGTTCGTAAACTTTGAGATTTGCATATAGGTTCCTTAAAGTCCAAACATCTAAAGTTCCAGCGTCTTCAAGAGCGCTAGATTTATGAAGGTATCTTGATCCAAAAGCTTGTAGAAAATTTACATTCAAATCTTTGTTGGTAAACTTCATGCCAAGTGAAATACATAGATTGATAATTTCACAGTAGCGTTCATAAGTTTGCCTTAAGTTTTCACCGGGGAGTTGAGAGAAATTGTTGAATCTCTTTTGAACTTCGTATTTCTTGTTCTCCTTGCAAACGGTGTCTCCTTCAATATGCTCTTCAATAGCATCCCATAGCTCATTTGCAGTAGCACAATGCATGACTTGTTGTTTCATCGCCGTGCTTAGAGTGCTTAGAAGAATGTTTCTTGCTTTGCCATCATTTGCGACTCTTCTAATTTCTTCCTCGGTCCATTCTTCCCTTGGTTTTAGGACAGTAGGTTGAGCAGCGTTGGTGCGTGGATTTGGATTCGCCTTCATCGGAATATAAGGTCCATAAACGACGGTGTCATGGAGCCTTTCATCGATTGAGTTGAGATGAGTCAATATGCTGAATTTCCATACGTCAAAATGATCTTCATCAAAGACCGGAACGTGAGTGTAGTTTGCAGTTGCCATAGGTTTTGAGTTTGCCATTTAGAATCGGCACCCAAGCTGTTAAGCTTGAAAAACGAAAAATGTTTTATAAAGGTGTTTGCTCTGATACCACTTGTTGGTCCCAAAGGGCAACAAGGGTATGAAAAATAGCTAGAGGGGGGGGGGTGAATAGCTGTTTTAAAATTCTTTTCGTACCCTTGAAAAACTCAATTGCGAATGCGCACTTTATCAAGTAAGCGTTATGAAATGCGCCTAAGTGAGTGAGTGAAATGCACAGCGGAATTTAGTAATGAAAGTAGGCGCAAAGTGATAAAGGGAGCGCAACACACACACTAAGTATTTTGGCTCAAAGTGAGTGAAATAAGGAACTAAGGCAAATGATAAAACAAACACAACACAATCCAGTTCAATCAATCTACAATGAGTAAACAAGCAAATAGTGAGTGAAAATAATAACTTGAAAGAAATGACAAGATAATAACACAAGCTATTTGGAGAGGTTCGATCAATGAAAGATCTACGTCCTCTACCAAGATGGTTAGTCTTGGATTTCTAATCGAGATCTTATATAATGAGTGAGTGTTACAAATTACAATGTTTGAGCTTATACACTAACTCAAGATCTATTACTATGAAAGAACAAATCCAAAACAATAACCGGTGTATCTCTAAAAGATGAATCTAAATGATTAATCTTAAAGAGGTGCGTGTGTGTTCTTAGAATCAAGGCTCTTTAGATCTTTGAGATGGAGAGCACAAGAAACTAAAGTGTTAAGGCTTTGAAGATCTGGGCTAAGGATGAAGGTATGAAGATGTTCTTGAGAAATCTGGAAAAACGAAGGCAATCTTCAAATCTTCAACAAATGCTTTGAGAGAGAAATTCTTGAAATTCTTAGCAAAACTCAGCAACTTCAAAATGTTGAAGTTATGGGGTATTTATAGTGAACTTCAAAAAACTAGCCGTTTGGAAATCCTTGTGGATAAGATGAGCTGTCGTTCGTTGATTGGAGCATGCATATTTTATGGCCATTTTGACACTCAACATAAATGTGACCGTTATGGACACGTGTCAACAGATTAGGCGCATATGCATCTTTTATCCACCGTTGGATCATTGGCGTAATTTTGAATTCTTTTCAAGTCTTCGAGTCTTCAATAAATCACTGAGTGTTTGAATAAACACTTTGAGGCGCGTTTGAGCCAAGAGGCGCATTTAGCCAATAGGCGCACAGTAAGCGTGCGCTTAAAACAAGGGGCGCAGAGGCGCGTAAGCTTATGAAGAATCCTTATGCGCGCGCTCTAAATGGCGCAAGGCGCGAGTGAAGAGGCGCATGGCGCGTGGCGCAGGAGGCGCATAAGCGCGGCTCAAACTCACTGAGTGATTTTTCTTGAAACTTGATCTTCTTGCCCTATTTCTAAGCCTATTCTATAACAATGGACAACCTAAAAAATGAAGTATAAATACTTCTTACATGTGGGTCTAAAGTCCATGAAATAAAACTTAGGTGATGGATCAATCAAATCTAATAAATCCTAATACATTAAAACTGAGATATATGTGGGCATACCCAACAGATATACTAGGACCATGAACTCAACCATCTCTTACACCTGGAATTCCAAAGTAGGAAATCAGAATGAATACACCTTAAGGTTAATCGAACCGTAGGTACCCAATTGCCAATCACGCTTTACCTTCGTTCATAACGAACCAATTCTCAACACCCCAAACGAATCCAAAAGGTTACACTTATTAGAACATGATCACGACTGGACTAAACCCTACACTTTGGTGTTCAGTAACAACCCTCTAAGTACTATAGGACATCGCCTAAAACCTAGACCAAGTCTTACTCGAAAATCAATTCGATTGGAACAATCACGAACACATCATAAGATGCCCAAACATATACCAAATGATCATCACAAAGATAAGTCAAACCAACAATACCTCAATAAGATGTTCTAAATCCCAATTAACACTTAATTAATTTCAAACACAAACTTGATCACAAAGGACCCAATTCTATCACTAGAGTGTACTACAATGATCACTAAGGTCGACTAGAAGGACACCCAAGACTTAGACCAAAACGCATTCTTCAATCACACAAATTAACAAATGAAAACTTTCAGAGGTTTTGTGCGGCCGCCCACACCCAACTGTGCGGTCGCCCAAAAAGCCATCAAACAAGAACAAAACCTTTCAGATAGATGTGCGGTCGCCCAGACATTTTTGGGCGGTCGCCCAACCTTCTGGTCTGCCGGAATTCGGGAGGGATGAACTGGGTTCTCCCATTTTTAACCCAAACCAAAACTATACCAAAATCCAACATTCTTAACTAGCATCTTAATGAACTAAAACAACTTATAGGTCAAAAGAACTCATATAACAACAATTAACAACCAAAATCAAGATTCAAACCCAACATTCATAAAATCACCATTTTTGACCAAAACTCCAATAAATTCCAAATAAATTCGAAACTCAACCAAACTTCAAATATAACAACTCAAGCATTATATAAACATGATATGAACATTTTAACATCAAAATGGGGGAAAAGTAACTTACTTGAAAATAATGAAAGTTGACGGAATTCGAATATTCTTGATTCTACGCGATCCTATCGACGATCTAAACACATTTCGTATAGAGAGAAATGAGAGAAGATGAGAGGAAGATAGCTAAAATGAAGAGAGAAGTGAGAGGAAGAAACTTACTCAATGGATAGAGAGAGAGAGAGATTGCTGGGAGAGAGGGAAAAGTGAGGTGAGGGTGAAAGAGAGGGAGGTGAGGGGAAAAGAGGGAGTAAGTAGGATGATTAGAGAATTTACACATAGACCCCTTCCCCTACACACTAACACAATGATCTTATACTCCCCACTAACATTTAAGACCCAACAATACTGCGCTAACACAAATGACCCAAATAAAATGCTAGGCATAATTATTATAACACATAAAATGCACACATAAATATTTAAATAAATAATAATTTAAATAAATAAATAAGCAAATAAATAAATAATAATTATTTATTACTAATAAAATAGAGCCTAGTTTTCGGGTCGTGACAACTATTCCCAAAAAAGGTTACACATTTATGTAATGTAAACCCACCAATAACAACTTGCCCCAAAAGCTCAACCCTCGCGACGTCCTGTCTCCTGATCAGCGAGTCTAATCATTTCCACCTGGGGGGGTTAAGGAAAAACAAAGACAAAAGAAAAGGGGGGGTGAGATAAATCTCAATAAGTTACTAATGCAACTACATGACATGCTATGATTCAATAAGCAATAAACAATAATAAATATCACTTAGCATATAGCATTTATCAACTAACAGATAGCAGCGGAAATAAACAAGTAACAAAGGATATTAGCCAAGGTTTTCCAACTGATAGAACCAAATAAAGGTCGCTGTGCAGCTTTAATAATCAACAATCAACATCTTCATAGTAGCATGAAAGCTTGAAGAGAAAACCCCGGTACCGGAACCAATAACCAATAATAGCAAGGGAACATGACACGAAGTCATAACCCAAACCAAACATCTAGAATGCTCACAAAGGAGCTAGCTTATCTCACATCCAAGGCCAATCTGGAGGAGGGTAATAATTGGGCAAAACAATGGTCAACATCATAATGGACTTGGCTTGTGCCATCATAATGTTTCGCATCGCCCGAAACACACACAAATACCAGCTGGACTTTTAAGTAAAGGCTAAGTAATAAAGTACTAGCACGATAAACAACTAATGATTCCAAAGTAAGGAACCATACCAAGAAGTCACCAAGAAAGTGAAACGAACCAACAACGCATAATTAAAGTGTCCCAATAATCTCAACAATGGTAACACTATTCCCATATCACATTTAATTCATAAAGGATCCAGTTAACCCAATCACACAACCAAAACTATTCACTCATCTTGAAGAGCTCGAGGAGAGATTTAAAACGATAGCTTAAACACCTAAAACGGAGTCCGGATGAGGGAGATATGGCTCTCGAAAGATTAGACAAAAGGGGAAATAAATTTCACAACAGGGGAGAGGGTGCGCGCGCCTGCTATGGGAGGGTGCGCGCGCCTCCTGAAGTCAGAAGGAAAATGCGCCAAAAGGTAAGTGAGGGTGCGCGCGCTTCAAATAAAAGGGTGTGCGCGCTCCACGACAACAGAAGGTGATATTTTTGGAAAAGAAAGGGGTGCGCACGCCTCCCTTGAAAGGGTGCACGCACCTCCTTTGATCAGAAGGTCAGTTTACAAAAAGGGGATAAGGGTGCGCACGCCTCCCTTGAAAGGGTGCGCGCGCCCCCTTGCCCGGAGGGGCAATTTCCGGCCAAAATTCTGAGTTTCTACCATTTTCAACCCAAAATCAAACCACACCCAACTCTTCACCATTTCAAGCCAAACTCAAGATTAACATTACCAATAAGTAAACTAAAGTACCAACACCATTTGGAAGCCAAAATAACTCCTAGAACATCATCTAAGGAATCTCAATCAAGGATGATTCAAATACCAAGTTTTCCCAAAAATGAACAAAATGTAAATCACTTCCAAATCCACCCAAGATGCAACAAATAGCATTCATATCATCAAATAAACATGGAGTAGCATTTCTAGCATAAAATAGGGGAAAAGCAACTTACCCTGTCGCGACCCCAAACCCGCGGGTCCGGAATACGCGAGCTGGACGTCGACTTAAAACCAAAACTCTAAAATATAGAAGTTAAAAATTCCATTTTGAACCAAAAGATGATAACACAAGGTTTTACAAATCCCAGTTTAAATCAACAAAGTACGTCTAACATAAGCTCCACAGCTTATGCCCAAAAGAATAAAATATACAATTCTTAATGACGTCAATAATGGTAAAACTATCCCCAAAAGGTTATACATTTAAATAATGTAAACCGATCCATAACAACCTGCCCCAAAATCTCAATCCTCTCGACGTCCTCCTCGATCCGCGAATCCTAATCCTTTTCCTCCTGGGGGGGGTTAAGGAAAAACAAAGATGGAAATAAACGGGGTGAGATAAAATCTCAGTAAGTTACTAATGCAACTACATGACATGCTAATATGCAATGACCAATAGCAATTAACATAAGACAGATAGCAGCGGAATAATAAGTGACATGCTGACGAACAGTAACATCCAATAACCAATCATATAAATAAACAAATAACAACAAATGAGAGGCTCCGTATCGCCAACCGTCCCATACCGGTTGGAAATAACGACCAGCTCATCATGCAACACATAAAACTGAAATAAACACTCATAAGTGGATACATAGCCAAGGTTTCACCCAACTGAAAGAACCAAATAAAGGTCGCTGCGCAGCTTCAATAATAAACAAATCATCATCTTCGTAATAGCATGAAAGCTGAAGAGAAATCCCCGGTCAGAAGCGACCAATCAACCTATCAATCAAACAAACCATCTTCATAGTAGCATAAAAGCTGAAGAGAAACCCGGTACCGGAACCAATAACCAAATGAAGTGTCACAAGGGATGGGAGACATGCCACAAAGTCATGCTCCAAGTAAAGCTAAAATGCACACAAAGGAGCTAGCTCTTCTCACATCCAAGGCCAATCTGGAGGAGGGTAATAATGGGGCAAAACAATGGTCAACATCACAATGGATTTGGCTGTGCCATCATAATGTTTCGCATCGCCCAAACACACACAAAATACCAGCTGGACTTTCAAGTAAGGGCTAAGTAATAAAATACTAGCTCAAATAAAAAACTAAGGATTCCAAAGTAGGGAACCATACCAATTAATCACCATAAAAGATGCAAACGATTACTCAAGAAGAGTTCAACAACAATAAACACATGGAGTTTCTCATAAAAGAGTCCAACAACATTGACCATTAAAACATAATGATTCCAAGATAAGGCACGTACCAAATACATCCTAAATGTGATACCCACAAGTTAATCATAAAGAGCACAACCCAAACGGTCGCTCACAAATGGCACAATGACTATTATCAAAATGACCCTAACATTTACTCATTACGAAAGTGTTCCCACGTTTCCCAATACTCCATAACTAAATTTCATAACCCATATTCACAAAGGAACCAAGGCGAAACCACGCAAACCGATATTCCCAACTTGATTACAACGGACCGATTCTAAACACTTTGTCATAAGACACTAAATGAAATCTCAACATAATCTAAACCTGAAACTCACCTAAATAAACCACCTCATCTCGAAGAACTCAAAAAGGGCTTTAAAACAATAGTTTACTCGACTAAAACGGAGTCCGAATGCAAAAGTTATGGCCTCCGGAAGATTGAGCGAAAAACGAACGATTTGATCAAAGTAGGAAATACCATAAAACGTCACAAGGGGGAAATGACAACCACTTAACACTCATTTACCACTTATATGACTCTAACGTACTCCTTACACGGTTTACATAGGCTTACAGTTGACTTCTTATTGTTCCGGGTGATTACTTCTAAGTTATAAACATTTATGCCTAAAACAGGGGTGCTCGGCCGAGCAGTTCTATATGACTCGGCCGAGCAACCTCGGCTCCAAAAATATGACTCTCTGGTCTGCTCCGCTCGGCCGAGTCAAGGGACGTGCTCGGCCGAGCACCTCCTAAATTCATAAAAACGCAGAAGAACCCAGGTAACCAAATTTTACCCAAAACTTCACCATTTCTCTAATACTCAAAATCAAGACTTCCAATAAGCATAATAATGCACCAAAACAACTTGTATCTAGGATGGGGATCCAAATACACCATTTATCGATCAAAACCAAGAATCAAACCCAACATTCATAAAATCACCATTTTTGACCAAAACTCAAATAAATTCCAAATAAATTCTAAACTCAAATAAACTTCAAATATAACACATCAAGCATTATATAAACATAATATGGACATTTTAGCATCAAAATGGGGGAAAAGCAACTTACTTGGATTTTCTCAAAGTTGACGGATTTCGATTCTTTTTGGTTCTACGCGATCCTATCGATGATCTAAACAAGATTCATGTTTTAAGAAACGAGAAATAACAAGAGGAAGATGAAGAAAATGAAGAGAGAAGTGAGAGAGAAAAACTTACCCACAACATGGAGAGAGAGAGAGATTTGCTGGGAGATGGAGAGAGTGAGGGAGAAGATGAGGAGTAGGGAGGGAGTAGTTAAAATGATTTAAAAGAACTTACACTTAGGCCCCCCTCCTCTTTACTACACACAAAACTTACACTCCCTACTAACAATTAAGACCCAACAATACTACACTAGCACAAATGGCCCAATTAAAATGCTAGACATAAATTATTATAACACATAAAATGCACACATAATTCATTAATTAAATAATAATTTAAATAAATAAATGAGCAAATAAATAAATAATAATTATTTATTACTAATAAAATAGAGCCTAGTTTTCGGGTCGTGACATTCACTCCCCCTTAAAGAAAATTCGACCCGAATTTTAACGAGACTTACACGAAAGACCAAATAGCTACGGATACGATAGTTCCGCCATTTCCTGAATTTCTCAATTGTCCAATCTAACCCACTAAAAGGTAACCTTAAATAATGCTTACGATAACACCACCTCTCGAACCGAATCATTCCCCCATTATTCCACACATAATTCTCGAGGTATCTCAAGCTCGCCTTATTCATAATCTTAACTACACCGCAAAGGTACTTCCATTTGTAAATCGCATACTTAGTATTATTCCCCAGAAATTCAAAACATTACCATCTCGAGCTTAATTAGCTTTTAAAAATACGAAAAGTTAAAGAAATTTTCCATCCCCATAATATTCACCAAAGGCTATATCTTTAAGGATTCCCATTATAGTGCTCTCGCTCTAGGTAGCACCTTAAACTAGAGGTGTAATGTAAACCCAAAATTTTAATACAAAATGTTCACTTAAATCTACGCCATAATATCATCGTCATAACACTCCAATCCTTGAAAGCCTAAAATAATTACGAATACTCAATAGTCCGAAAATGATCTAAATTTTATCTTCAAGGGATTTCCTCTAACTCCCTTTTTAGTTAATAACCTGTGCTCATATACCCAAGGAAATCAACAAATCTCAAATCCTCAATAGCTAACCCAAGTTAGTCTTTAATGCATACATTTATTAACCTAATGATACTTAGGCTCAATAGTACTACCATCATAATAAACCAATTAGCTAGCAACGTTCTAACTGACCCAATACCAAATCATGATATTCCGTAATTATGCCCCAGTATTGATACTCCACTTCCTTCACATACCCTTGATCCAATTCGGGAAACGCCACCAAGAAGGGATTTAGAACCATAGAACCACCATCTAACAAAATTTCAAAATGCCTTTAACATAAATCGAGAAATTATTATTCTCCCAAAATGTACTTAGTCCTTTCTAACTTAACACGCTTACCACCATTAATGATCATAACTCCTACAACAAACTCGTCATCTATAACAAATCGTACACCTCTCCATATTAATCTATTCCGAAGCATTCACGGAGATGTACTAAAAGTGACCAAAATTTTCCTTAAGAGATCCTCATTGAATCCTCAACTCCTATAACCCAACCGATACAATATAGATATTGATCTAATTATCAGTACTACAATCTTGTACCACAACAATGCAATTTAACCCCAAGCTTCTCCTCAAACACTAGGTACTATTCGGAAGAAAATGAAAATCTTACGAATGATAAATACACCCAACAAATTGACCGAAACTAAATACTCGGATTTCAATTAAGAAAAGATAGGTATAACTCTACCCAAAGGAACGGTCTCAAACAGTTTTAAGAAATTAGGAATGGAGAATATAACAATCCCCCTACAATAATAGACTAAAGCAATAGTAACATCAAAATCTTGTAATAGCAACATGGCTAATTTAGCAGGTGAGACATAACCATACTTAAGCACATCATAAGCACATAAGACTTCATCAGACATCCTACACTCCTCCATAGGAGTAGACACTGACAACACATAAGTCAAGACTCAAGAAAAATAAATGCAATTAAATGCACATAAACATGAGAATGCGATGACCCTAAAATGCACGCGCTCGCTCTCTCTCGACACAAAATTAATACCTCCTGAAACTGATGAATCACCCGCTGAGCTGACTGATTGCAAATACTCTACCCGAAACCTCAGGCTTCCCCGAAGCATCCCTCTTCTGACCTTGTGGTATTCCAGTTCCTGTCCCCGATGACTGAACTCTAAACCTCGGACAATCTTTAACCAAGTGCCCCAACTGACCACACTTCACACATTTTCCCTGCTTCTTCCAACACTTGTCTTTTGAGTGTCCTTCCCTCTGACAATAGCCGCAGATCTTCCCATTTCGTGTCCCCTTATTAGAACCTTGATTTCGTACTGTTGGTTGCCCTCGAAGTTGCCTTCTGAACCGAGTTTGCGCTCCAGAATTACCTCTGTCATCCGAATGTTGCTGTTGTGACTTACTCTGCCCTCCTTGCTTACCCGGGTTAACCATCTCAGTCTTCCTTTTGTGTTTCCCAATATCCTGCTCAATCAAGTAGGCTCGATCCACCGCATCCTGATAAGTATGAATCCGTTGTGCTATAAGCTGAGTCCGAATGGATGTCTTCAAACCCCTGATCAATCTCATCGCTTTCTGCTGCTCGGTCCACACAAGGTATTCACAACACCTGGCTAATTCTGTGAACTTAGCTGAGTACTGTGCTACTGACATCATGCCTTGCTCCAAGCTGAGGAGCTCGATCTCTTTCCGGTTTTGATTCACTAGAGAGATAAAATGATCCTTGAATTTCCTCACGAACTACTCCCAAGGATATGGTACAAGAGTCGCATCCCAACTGGTCTTCAGTGCCTTCCACCAATGTTCCGCAGCCCCCACGAGCTTATAAGCTGCAAACAGAACCCTATCCTCATCAGTGCAACCAAAGACCTCGTAGATTTTCTCCATCGATCCTATCCATAGCTCGGCCTTCTTCACATCAGGCTCACCGTCGTACTCACTTGGTTTCAACTTCAAGAACTGCTCCAACCCATATCACGGAGGTGCTACATGTTCCTCTCTCGGCCCTTGGTCATGAATTTCTTTCACGGCCGCTTCAAACCTGCCCTTAAACATTGCACGGTTTTCTTCCCGTAGACCCTTAAGATTCTGAGTCCCACTGATGCCTTCACCAGCTCTTCTTCTAGCCATTACAAACAAATACCTGCATAAAATACTCATCGTTACTCACTCCGAACCCATCTACCCTCCTAGGTCATTCTAGTCCACCTATACTTATACATAGAGCTAAACCATAGCTCTGATACCAGCTGTCGCGACCCCGAACCCGCGGGTCCGGAATACGTGAGCTGGACGTCGACTTAAAACCAAAACTCTAAAATATAGAAGTTAAAAATTCCATTTTGAACCAAAAGATGATAACACAAGGTTTTACAAATCCCAGTTTAAATCAACAAAGTACGTCTAACATAAGCTCCACAGCTTATGCCCAAAAGAATAAAATATACAATTCTTAATGACGTCAATAATGGTAAAACTATCCCCAAAAGGTTATACATTTAAATAATGTAAACCGATCCATAACAACCTGCCCCAAAATCTCAATCCTCTCGACGTCCTCCTCGATCCGCGAATCCTAATCCTTTTCCTCCTGGGGGGTTAAGGAAAAACAAAGATGGAAATAAACGGGGTGAGATAAAATCTCAGTAAGTTACTAATGCAACTACATGACATGCTAATATGCAATGACCAATAGCAATTAACATAAGACAGATAGCAGCGGAATAATAAGTGACATGCTGACGAACAGTAACATCCAATAACCAATCATATAAATAAACATATAACAACAAATGAGAGGCTCCATATCGCCAACCGTCCCATACCGGTTAGAAATAACGACCAGCTCATCATGCAACACATAAAGCTGAAATAAACACTCATAAGTGGATACATAGCCAAGGTTTCACCCAACTGAAAGAACCAAATAAAGGTCGCTGCGCAGCTTCAATAATAAACAAATCATCATCTTCGTAATAGCATGAAAGCTGAAGAGAAATCCCCGGTCAGAAGCGACCAATCAACCCATCAATCAAACAAACCATCTTCATAGTAGCATAAAAGCTGAAGAGAAACCCGGTACCCGAACCAATAACCAAATGAAGTGTCACAAGGGACGGGAGACATGCCACAAAGTCATGCTCCAAGTAAAGCTAAAATGCACACAAAGGAGCTAGCTCTTCTCACATCCAAGGCCAATCTAGAGGAGGGTAATAATGGGGCAAAACAATGGTCAACATCACAATGGACTTGGCTGTGCCATTATAATGTTTCGCATCGCCCAAACACACACGAAATACCAGCTGGACTTTCAAGTAAGGGCTAAGTAATAAAATACTACCTCAAATAAACAACTAAGGATTTCATAGTAGGGAACCATACCAATTAATCACCATAAAAGATGCAAACGATTACTCAAGAAGAGTTCAACAACTATAAACACAAGGAGTTTCTCATAAAAGAGTCCAACAACATTGACCATTAAAACATAATGATTCCAAGATAAGGCACGTACCAAATACATCCTAAATGTGATACCCACAAGTTAATCATAAAGAGCACAACCCAAACGGTCGCTCACAAATGGCACAATGACTATTATCAAAATGACCCTAACATTTACTCATTACGAAAGTGTTCCCACGTTTCCCAATACTCCATAACTAAATTTCATAACCCATATTCACAAAGGAACCAAGGCGAAACCACGCAAACCGATATTCCCAACTTGATTACAACGGACCGATTCTAAACACTTTGTCATAAGACACTAAATGAAATCTCAACATAATCTAAAACTGAAACTCACCTAAATAAACCACCTCATATCGAAGAACTCAAAAAGGTCTTTAAAACGATAGTTTACTCGACAAAAACGGAGTCCGAATGCAAAAGTTATGGCCTCCGGAAGATTGAGCGAAAAACGAACGATTTGATCAAAGTAGGAAATACCATAAAACGTCACAAGGGGGAAATGACAACCACCTAACACTCATTTACCACTTATATAACTCTAACTTACTCCTTACACGGTTTACATAGGCTTACGGTTGACTTCTTATTGTTCCGGGTGATTACTTTTAAGTTATAAACATTTATGCCTAAAACAGGGGTGCTCGGCCGAGCAGTTCTATATGACTCGGCCGAGCAACCTCGGCTCCAAAAATATGACTCTCTGGTCTGCTCCGCTCGGCCGAGTCAAGGGACGTGGTCGGCCGAGCACCTCCTAAATTCAGAAAAACGCAGAAGAACCCAGGTAACCAAATTTTACCCAAAATTTCACCATTTCTCTAATACTCAAAATCAAGACTTCCAATAAGCATAATAATGCACCAAAACAACTTGTATCTAGGATGGGGATCCAAATACACCATTTATCGATCAAAACCAAGAATCAAACCCAACATTCATAAAATCACCATTTTTGACCGAAACTCAAATAAATTCAAAATAAATTCTAAACTCAACTAAACTTCAAATATAACACATCAAGCATTATATAAACATAATATGGACATTTTAGCATCAAAATGGGGGAAAAGCAACTTACTTGGATTTTCTCAAAGTTGACGGATTTCGATTCTTTTTGGTTCTACGCGATCCTATCGACGATCTAAACAAGATTCATGTTTTAAGAAACGAGAAATAACAAGAGGAAGATGAAGAAAATGAAGAGAGAAGTGAGAGAGAAAAACTTACCCACAACATGGAGAGAGAGAGAGATTTGCTGGGAGATGGAGAGAGTGAGGGAGAAGATGAGGAGTAGGGAGGGAGTAGTTAAAATGATTTAAAATAACTTACACTTAGGCCCCCCTCCTCTTTACTACACACAAAACTTACACTCCCTACTAACAATTAAGACCCAATAATACTACACTAGCACAAATGGCCCAATTAAAATGCTAGACATAAATTATTATAACACATAAAATGCACACATAATTCATTAATTAAATAATAATTTAAATAAATAAATGAGCAAATAAATAAATAATAATTATTTATTACTAATAAAATAGAGCCTAGTTTTCGGGTCGTGACATACCCGGATTTCTCAAAGTTGACGGAATTCGAATATTTTTAGCTTCCTACGATCCTAACGACGATCTAAACATATTTCATAAAATGAGCACTAAGAAATAATGGGAGGAAGATAGGTAGAATGAAGAGAGAAGGAAGAGAAGAAAAACTTACCCACCAAGGAGAGAGAGAGAGAGTTTGCTGGGAAATGAGGGATGGAGTGAGGGAGAAGAGGGGAGTAGGGAGATGATTAATTTTAAATGTTACACTTAGGGTCCCTCCCCTACTCTACTCAAAATAAATAACTCCCGACTAACAATTAAGACCCAACTCTCTACACTAGCACAATTAACCAATTAAAATGCTAGACATAATTTATTATGAAACATAAATGCACACATAATTATTAATAAAATAATAATTTATACAATTAAATAAGAAATAAATAAATAATTAAATATTTATTATAAGAAAATAGAGGCGGGTTTTCGGGTCGTGACACTAACAAATTAAAACGCGGATAGACATCCTAGGATAACTCACGCGCTCTAGCCAAGCTGTGGCCTCCCGGGGTATCTATAGTGGCAACTCTGCTGGGGACGTTTGAAGGTTAAACTTGCGTTTCTGATCAAAGTCTACATTTTTCAGGGTATTCTGGTTCCTGATGGGGGAAGCGTGCGCCTCTGGCCTTCTTGGCCTAAGGCGCGCGCATACCACATCAAGGACCAGAATCGCCCACCTCCCATATGTTCTTCCTATTCTTCTTCTTTTTTCTACGCTAATCACATTTGCAGGGGTTCCAATAGACATTCAGGACCAGGACAATCCCCTGAGTCAAAAGTCTGACAATCTGACAGGTTTGCCCAGAAGCGGGCGCCTCCAATATACTATGCGCCAGGCGCGCGCATCCCATAATATAGGCCAGAGGCGCGCGCTTCTGGGTGGTTTTCAGAAACAGGAACAGTTTCAGAACAGAGCAGAATGATGGGGGTGTGGGCACAGTTGCCTGCATCATGGACTGATTTGGACCTCTTAAATGTTTTATTATGTATTTTGTTTTATCGGTCACACGGGTGATTCAAATTTTGTAATTTATGTGCTTATTTGCTTTTCTTTCATAAAAAAAAAGTAAAAAATGTTTTGTCACATGTTTGACCTCACACTACATGCACAAATTCTTATAAATTGCTCACTATCGAGTCGCACAAGTTCATAACCCCAAACCCGTCGAGGCCCGTCCTAAAGAGTTTCAAGCTCCACCCGACCTTGACTCTTTCATAGCGGTAAACCTCAGCCCGTGGCGTAGTTTATGACTACATGCCGGGGGTGACCTTAAACCTCTCATTAGGTGAGCACAAGCCAACACAATTCTAGTTAGGTTCTAACAGTCCGTGACTAAGTCGGTTTTCATGTGTCGAGATTTCCCTAAACTAATGTCTTCAAAACATACATGCCAAGTGGTTATCATGGACGAAATAAAACTCCGTACCCAAGTGGTTATTATGGACGAAAATAAAAAATCTGTCCCCGCATGTATGCTTTACTACATTAATTTTGTTTAATCCCGACATGTGTAGGATTCACAAACCTGGTGGAATCCGATGAGTATATGTGACCGCGAGAAGGTCTATGTACTAGTGTGACGATTCCATTATTTTCTTAGAAACTCAAAAGAGATGCCGTCCCTCCGACTTATAAAAATAAAATAAAAAACAGTCTTTTCTTTATGTGGTTTTGAGTCATGTGCCCACTGTGTGTTCCAAACCTCTTCATGGACCGAAAGTCTTACTCAAGACTAACAAGGGCCTCTTCTACAATATAGGTTCAATTGGTACTTACCGTGTCTACCGGGATTCAGCGAATCAGTTAGTTCGTGAAGTGATTACTCCAACAGCTACAGCAGCAACCATGACCGGCAGCAGCAACACCATGTCTATTGAACAACTCTCAGCTATGGTCCAAGTTCTCCAAGAACAAGTCTCCACTCTTAACAAAGAGTCCCAAAACAAGGATGATCTTTGGCAATCCCATCTTGACAATCAAAGGGAGGCCCACGAGGCCGAAATAGAGCAAATGAAAGAGAAGCTCACCAAGCTTGCCAAGGGTAAAGACAAGAAAGACAATGACGAGTCCGAATGGACCAAGGGTTTGTTTGAGAGCCCCTATGTCAGTGCCCGCACCAAGAAAATGGGGGAACCGAGCACCGAGAACAATGATCACAAGATGGTTGATTCAATTATGGCCTACATCGATCAACTTTTCAATGGCCTCAACTTGGGGAAAAATCCCGACACGAGCCTTTATCAGTCCTCCATTCTCATGAGCACCATGGCCGCTCTCTCCGACAAATTCAAGATGCCCGACATCAGCAAGTTGAAAGGCAACTCTTGCCCCATGGCACACATCGAGACTTACATATGGGCTATGGTTCCGAAGAAGTTCTCTCCTAAAGTTATGACACAATGCTTCCCTCTTATTCTTGAGGGGAGGCAAAAGATTGGTATGCAACTCTCCCGCTCACAGTCCGTCTTGATTGGGACGCCGCTATGCTTGCCTTCAAGAATCAATACCAAGGTAACACCACTCATCGCCCGACCAAGAAAGAGCTCGAGAACACCACCCAAAGGGACAATGAGTCCTTTATTGACTTTACAAGGAGGTGGAATTACAAACTTGCCGAAATTGTTGAGAGGCCTAACACTAAGGAGAAAATGGACATCTTCCTCAAGTGTCTAAAGATTGATCTCCGTACCCATTTAACTGGGTCTTGCTACGCAGATTTCTCGCAAATGTATGAAGCGTGGGTCTGAATGGATGACTTGCTCAAAGAAATCAAGAAAAATGCTCCTAGCTTCCGATACAAGGCCACCTCTAACTTAAACAAAGAGGCTTCGGTTAATGCCGTCTCTACCAACAAGGGGAATTACAAAAGGGTTCCTCCTCCACAAGGCAAGAAATTTCAAGATGATCGTGTCTACACTCCTTTCCAAGGCATGACTATCATCGAGGCCTTCGAAGTTCTCAAGGCCAAAGGGCAAGTTACTCCTCTCCAATGGTACAAACCCAAGATGATGCATCCCAACCATGCCCACCATAAGCATTGTGACTACCACAAACATAGTGGCCACACCACCGAGGAATGCTTTGTCCTCCGCAACATCCAAGATCTCATAGACAAGAAAGAGTTCATAGTGCCTAGTGGTGATGATGTCAATGTAATAGAGTTAGGAGAATTTGAGGAGACAACTTATTCAATCCCAATTGTGAATAAGGGATCTATAGTTATGAATGCAATTGATAATTCTTGCTACGTTGTAACTTATGATGAGGTAATGAGGGAGGTCTTAGAGAATAGGAAAAAGAGGCAAGATGGGAACGTCAACATGCTAACTCGATCCGGACGAGTCATAGCAAACAACCCCACTACTTCTACACCAAGCGCCTCTTCTCAAAGATCGCAAGCTCGCGACACTCCCGAAGATCCTTTGTTGACACAACTCGAGAAAACTCAAGCCAACATCTCTATTTGGGACCTAATTGCATCCTCAAAGAAGCACTGAGATCTTGTCATCAGCTATCTCGACCACACATCAGTCTCCTCTGATACAACTCCCAAGGACCTTACTGTAGACACCACGCCTTAGACCTCTCATATCCCGATTGCATACACATTCTCTGTCTTCCTCTTTTCTGTTAAGTTTTGTTACTTTTCGTTAACTTTCGTTACTTTTCGTTAAGTTCCTGACTCACTTCGTTAGTCTTGGATTTGACTAAGTGACAAAGTCAACCTTGAGTCTTTTTTTACTTTGTTTTTGTTGACTTTCGTGGTGTTCGTTAAGTTTCTAACTGATTTCGTTAGTTTCGGGGCTTAACTGCATAACGGGGTTAACTTTTGTGCTAAAATATGGATTTTCTGAAGGTGGGACGAGCGCGCCTTTGCCTTCCTTTGTGGGAGGCGTGCGCTTCCCATAGGGGGGTGGGATGTGCGCGCATGCCACCTCCAGAATCCCAGATTTTGCCAAATTTCCCTCATTTTCTGATTTGTAACGCCCAAGACCATTATGTTGGAGATTATGCCTTAGGCCCTTGAGAAAGGCCTTGCGTTACATCATGTTCTTGTTTGTTATGGAGATAACAACCCTGGACTATTATATGTTTTCTACATGTTTATTATAATAATCCCCGTCCCTAGTACTTATGAAGGACTAGTATAAGTTTAATTGATGATCATATGATGATCATATGTATGTGATACAAATTAAGCCTATGGGTACTTGTTGTAGAACAAGTACTGGACATGACCCACCTATGAGATTTATATCATGGTCAAATATCATAATTAAATTTCATAATAGTCATATCATTTGATATCCTTAGACCTGAGATTATCATGGTCTTCCACATGATGAACATTATGTTTGACGTATTCAAACGCTACCCTTAACCGGGTGGTTATAAAGGCTACGATTGGCATAATCGGATTCTTGTAGGGAAGAATGATAAGTCAAGATGGGATTTGTCCCTCCTCAAGAGAGATATCTTCTTAGGCCACTCGTAGAGCGAGATTGATGAAAGAATTGAAAAATATAAGTTGATGTGGACCATGACTTACGTTCAATATGATATCGTGTGACAAAAGGAATGTAATATGTTCTATGAGGATAACGAACTTCGGTTAAGTTATATTAATTGGGTAGTCATGATGGCTTGCTAGAGTCCGCTCATGACTTATGGGTTTGACCTTGGTTTGACTCATTGCCAACTTAATATAATCTTATGGGGTCACACACAAAAGAACGAATCAAAGAAAAGGCTAAAATTGGAATTGCGTAAAAGAGCGTAAAATCGGAATTAAGGAAATCTGAGAAAATAAGGTTTCTAGAGGGTTGGTCCGGGCGGACCTATATGGTGACCCGGGCGGATCTTTTGATTGGTCCAGGCGGACCCATTTGGTGCCCCGGGCGGACCACCCCTCCAGAAAGTCTGTTTTTCTCTTGATTCAGATTTTGACGGGATTTGGACTAAATTTCCTAAATGGTTTAGGACTTTTGAGTTTAAATACACCTCTCTTTACAAGGTATTAACCTAATCAGAATATATCATTATTGGTAGCCTCCATGTGTTGGACTAAATTTCCTAAATGGTTTAGGACTTTTGAGTTTAAATACACCTCTCTTTACAAGGTATTAACCTAATCAGAATATATCATTATTGGTAGCCTCCATGTGTTTGTGAAACATATTATTGAGTTTAGATTATGAATCAAAAGCTCAAGAAACACCAATAATTTCATATAGCCTTTGAAGATTAGAAAAGCGTGTTTTCTAATGGGTCTAGCAATCCAGATCTAGAATAATTCTAGATATTCGTTCGCGTGGGGATATACATATAGGATGTTTGCTTTAACATCTTAAAGTTCATTATCCTATGATCCTGATTAAAAGAACGCGAAGAACGTGGAGATCAAATCTTGAAGCTTGAAGACTTGAAGATTTGAAGATCCGAAAAATTTAAAAGCTCCATCATGGTTAGTATTCTAAATTCATCTTTCTATTAATTTAATCGTCATGAATGGATCTAGGCTTTTGGGTTTATTCCTCTACGCATGTTTGCTCAAAACCCAACAGTGGTATCAGAGCCCCGTTTATGCATGATTACTTTAATTATATCATGTTGATAATATAATTGGATTATATGTGTTAACATGCTATTTGAATTTAGATTCTTGGTGTTTATGTGATCTATGCGTTTTATGTGGTTTATTGTTTTGTAACTTTAATCGCACTATTTAATCGCAATAAAATTATAGTGGATTTAAAATTGTTTGGGTTATCAATTTTTGATTTGATCAAAGTTTTGATAATATAGAGATTCATGAATAAATTGTTTATTCAAGGTTCTGATGTTCATGATGATTGGATCATCAAGAACACCAAACCCTAATTGAATCGAGGAAAAACAATTTTGAGACGAATTTTTGAAACTTGAAAAACAAGTCTGATTTTCCAGGAGGTCCGATCGGACCCAGTACATGACCCGTCCGGACCTACGGGTGTAAGTACCCCAATATGAAATTGACCAACTTTAGAGGAATTCTTGGTGCCATTCAGGGATAAACCAATGGACCAGGACCTCACTAGGATAAACTAAACATTCCAGGACTGTTCTGGAATAAACCTTAGAAAAATCATGAAGCTCGCCAGACTGAGCCGTACGGATGGTTTGGGTACCTGAAGGACCTAGCCGTACGACTGGTTTGGGCACCCTCAGTCCCTATAAATTGAACCCTAGGCTGATCATTTTAGGGGGGGGGAGAAAACGTTTTGTGAGCTGATACTCTGCCAGTTTGAGAGCAGAAAGTGAGTGATACATATATTTGAGTGAAAAGAGAGGAAGAGAGGCTATAACCATCATAGGTGAAGCCTCCTTGTCCCCATCTTCTTCTTCATCTCAAACTCTTTTATTATTGTTCATATTATTGCTCATTCTTGTGTTATTTCTTATTATTCTTCCAAGCCTTTTCCATTCAAGCACTTTACATTCCATTGAAAGTCTTGTCCATTTCAAGCACTATATATATATATATGTGAAGCCTCCTTCTCCCCATCTTCTTCTTCATAGGTGAAGCCTCCTTCTCCCCATCTTCTTCTTCATCTCAAACTCTTTTATTATTGTGTGTTTTGTGTTTCTGATTGAATCTTCTGGAGTGGAAACTGTTCTGGAAATACAATAAATTGGGGCTTGATGATCAGAAGTTGAAGAACTGCAAAAAATAATTGCCATCATTCTATAGCCGTACGACTATGTTGGGCAGGGAACAGAATGTTTCAAAATTTAACCATTTTGTGCAGGGCAGAAACATTATGTGTCCCTTTTGCTTCTGCTTATCCAGGTTCCAAATTTACAGATTTGTTTGTGCACATTATCTTCTTCTCTTTTAGCCAAAACTTGGTTTTTTGAAGCTTGGTTATGCACAAGTCTTTTGGACATAAAATTGGGTTTTTAAATCCTCCTTGTGCATAACCCTTTTTTAAAAAAAATTTGAATCCTTTGTTGTACACAACTTGTTTTGCAAATGGTTTTCAAAAGAATTGTTTTTCTTAAAAAATCTTGATTTCAAAGGATTCTTCGGTTGTGCACAATTTGTTTCATGTACAAGTTTTGTCTTTGTTTGTTCATATGTTCTTGCTTGATTACTTGTGTAAATAGCTTATTTATGCTTGCTCATATTTGTTGATTATGTTCATATGTTGATCATACATTGCTCATGATGTTAAAATGGATTGAAAATCTCTATTTTGACTCAAAAGGGAACATAGAATGGCTTCACACAACGCGCACTCAACCTTGCATATTCAAAATACCCTTTAAACCCGGGATGGATGCCAGATGCAGCTTGATTGGTGATCTTGTGCCTTCTAGCGCGCACGGGTCCATTCCACCTCCCCTTCCGAGCCGAGTCAACCACACTTGTCCGTGACACACAAATACCGTGACTCCGATTGGTTTTTGGTCTAGCTCACGTTACCACGTCCCTAATGCGTGTCTAAGGTTAATCGTGGCCAAGTTGATGCCCGAGTCACGACTCCTTGTGAAAGCAAGTGTGACCAAGGTCGTCCTCGACCCGGTCCTTGACTTGTGCGTTAATGATAGCCATAATTAACCTAAGTCATGTATTAAGGATAGGGTGACACCGTGTTGTCAAGCCCTAATGAATGGTTCATACTAATCATCCTTAAGCCCAAGGATAAGATTCGAGAGCCTTCATCAAAGATGAGGTTATACCGGAAGTCCCTTAAGTCCCTAAGACGAATCTCAATCTTAACCGGGGCTTAATCATGATTGGAATGGCCCACGTATTGGGAACCTTGCGATGCACTAGACCCTAGGTTCGTTTCTTTCGGTTGGTGGAAGCCGCTTTCCCTATAGGACCCTTGCCCGAGACAGTCCATCCTTGGGAGTGTGCAAGACAGGTGAAAAACGAGGGGTCTATAGGCGTAGTGATGGCCTCCACTGATCCAGGATTTAGATTAGTTGCGAAAAAGAAGAGAAATATTTTCCAACCATGTAGGAATAAAAATGCTTTTTAAGTAAACTTGAAGGAATGAATAATCACACATTACATGCGTTTGCTCCTTTCTTGCTTTTTGTCTTTGACGCATCGCATTCTTGCGTTAGCAAACAGCATTTCGTTAAGTCTTTGGACGGATCCATGTTATCCTCCAAGACCTACGTTAAGGCATTTTGTTAAGTCTTTGGACAGATCCCCGTTATCCTCCAAGACCTCCGTTAAGGCATTTCGTTAAGTCTTTGGACGGATCCCCGTTATCCTCCATGACCTCCGTTATGGCATTTCGTTAAGTCTTTGGACGGAACCCCGTTATCCTCCAAGACCTCTGTTAAGGCATTTCGTTATGTCTTTGGACGGATCCCTGTTATCCTCCAAGACCTACGTTAAGGCATTTCATTAAGTCTTTGGACAGATCCCCGTTATCCCCTAAGACCTCAGTTAAGGCATTTCGTTAAGTCTTTGGATGGATCCCCTTTATCCTCCAAGACCTCCGTTAAGGCATTTTGTTAAGTCTTTGGACGGATCCCCGTTATCCTCCAAGACCTCTGTTAAGGCATTTCGTTAAGTCTTTGGACGGATCCCCGTTATCCCTAAGACCTCTGTTAAGGCATTTCGTTAAGTCTTTGGACGGATCCCCGTTATCCTCCAAGACCTCCGTTATGGCATTTCGTTAAGTCTTTGGATGGATCCCCGTTATCCTCCAAGACCTCCGTTAAGGCATTTTGTTAAGTCTTTGGACGGATCCCCGTTATCCTCCAAGACCTACGTTAAGGCATTTCGTTAAGTCTTTGGACGGATCCCCATTATCCTCCAAGACCTACGTTAAGGCATTTCGTTAAGTCTTTGGACGGATCCCCATTATCCTCCAAGACCTACGTTAAGGCATTTCGTTAAGTCTTTGGACGGATCCCAGTTATCCTCCAAGAAGTCGGTGAAATCTTTGGATAGATCCCCGTTATCCTCCAAGGCACCCGTTAAATCTTTGGACGGATCCCAGTTATCCTCCAAGAAGCCGGTGAAGTCTTTGGATAGATCCCCGTTATCCTCCAAGGCACCCGTTAAATCTTTGGTAAGTTCCCAATTATCCTCCAAGAAGCCGGTGAAATCTTTGGATAGATCCCCGTTATCCTCCAAGGCACCCGTTAAATCTTTGGTAGGATCCCAGTTATCCTCCAAGAAGCCAGTGAAATCTTTGGACGGATCCCTGTTATCCTCTAAGACCCCCGTCAATCTTTGGATAGATCCCCGTTATCCTCCAAGATGTTCGTTAAACCCTTAGGCGTTGTCCCCTAGGTCCCTGTTGAGATTTCCGTTAAACCCCTAGGCGTCATCCCCTAGGTCCCCTTTTTGAGATTCTCGTCAAATCCCTAGGAGTAGTCCCCTAGGAAGTCGAGTCCTTGGGAGGATCCCCGTTATCTTCTAAGGAGCCGGTCAAGTATTTGAATGAATCCCCCGTTGCCCTCCAAGAAGTCAGCTACAACCATGGATTCGAGATCCCATTTGATCCCGTTCACCTTTCACCCATAGGTCTAAGCCTAGCGGTCGTGTCCCATTTGTAGCATGAGCATCCACCCAATGGTTACCTGAGCCTAAGTTGAATTCTGTCTCTGCTGCAGCGAGAATGAAGTGGAAAATAGCACCGTGTCACCGCCTGTTTCGCGTTGAGTCCGAGGGTTCCTCAGCCGCTACAATCCCTCCACGCCGGAACCTTGGAATGACCGGCTCAGAAGAAAATAGTTGGGAAAGCAATGCCGCAAATGGTCAGACCAGCTCAACCAAATAAGAGTTGCTCCAAGCTTTGGAAGCCTCCAGGGCTCGGGAAGAGATTACCAGGAAACACTACGAGGAAGCACGAGACCGGTTTATCGGGTCAATGAGACGAAAAGGCGTTAAGGTTTTGTTTCAGACGGACGGGTCCTTCGTTGAGGTTTCTGACCATGAGGAAGGGGTCGAAACCACCCAACCTCCAAGTCACAACCAAACTCCAACTTGTGAAAACACCAAATCCCCTCACTCTCTGTTTCAACACGTCACCACTCAAAGCTTGCCTCCCACTCAAGCTCCATACACTCCGCCTTACCCCGGATCTAACATTCCCTTTAGGTTGCCTCCCATAATCACCCATGTCTCACCATTCACACCAATCATGCCTCGACCATCACTCCCATGAGGTCTTCCTAATTATACTCCCTCTCAGTTTGAGGTCGCCAATCAAATCCCAAGAACTCAGTCACCATATGTGGATAATTGGCCAACCACTAGATTCAGAGGTGACCCGTATCATTTCTACGGTCCGAGACCTTTTGGACCACAAGTTCATTACGTACCTCCGAGGTAAATTCCTGCGAACAACCAGGGTTATGGATATGCCTACATCCCTCCACCCCCGCAGGATCCTCTCAATCATCTATTTGGAAGGAGAAAGCAAATGGAAGTTCAGTATGAAAGGACACTCAATGAGCACCCCTTTTCATTGAATAGTAATGATTCTCATCCCCGCCGCGCTCCGACCAACAATGGAAGAAGAGCCAAACGCTAATCCAGACCCCGTTTCATAAGGTTTGAGTATTTCGGAATGCCTATAAGAAAGGTATTTGAGAGATTGGTTAAGCAAGGCCTCGCAAAGCCTCTTGTCAACTTCCAACCCAAAAACCCTGAGAAGTATCTCGATGTTAACAAGAAGTGAAACGTATCATTCTGGGTTTGATTGGGGAAGGAAAGCTTGAACCCCCTCATGCCTCTGCCACAGCCAACAGCCCGAGTGTCAACGTGCTTGGGATCGAGAGATCTAATCCTTTGACTTCTCCAAGGATCAACGAATGGAGTGGTATCCGCCCCAAGAGAAAGGAGACCGTGGTTGACGGAGTCACCAACCCCAAAGTAGGAGAGCCAGTTTCGGGAAGGTTGACAAATTCAGCAAAGCCAAAGGGTCAATAGCACGGAAAATGTCTGCAGGGCTAAATGCCCCGGGTTGGGAAATTGATGGTGTTGTGGTCACCGTAACAGAGCAAAATCTCAAAAACCCTTCCACCGACCTCCCCCCAGGAAAGGTCAAAGTCCACTGTTAGAATGTGTAATAAGCCTTTAGGTAAAGTCACTTAAGATGTCTATTAGGTCTAGTTAGAATCTTGACTCCCCGGTTAGTGCTATGTGGTGACCCTTTTGAATCCATTGTCAATTTTCTTAATGAAATTATTATTATCATTACTACATTGTCAAAAGTTTACATAAAAAATGTGTGTGAGTCTTTTACTCAAATAAAAAAATGTGTGTGTGTCAATCCTTATAAAAAGAAAAATAAATGTGTGAGTCTTTTGCTCAAATAAAAAATGTGTGTGTCAATCCTCATTCAAAAAAAATGGAGATCGAGTTTTCTTAAAATAAAAGGTCAACTCTTTTCTAAAAGGCTAATCCGCTAATGAGGCGTTCCTCTCAAATCGTGGTTATAATTTCACCTTGAGGTTTAAAATGCTAAAGTCCTTTGTGGTCTTGTCCACCGGAAACATAGACCAAGGAGCCCACATCCGAATTGGCGCCCACATGAACAAGAAGATCAAAACAAGTTGGGACACCGCCCACAAGGAGAGGCCCATGCTTCGAAATCTCAAGGGTGGGTACATCAAATGGAGAACCATACCCTCGCTGAATGCCATGCATGAGGTTACGCACCTCGAAAGGAAGTCGCCAAAAGGAGATGGCCAAAGACAAACTCGGTAATTGCAATGCCAAGCCAAATGGAAGCCTCGTGACATCTTTCCCGATGACACGGAGCCCGAGTTCCCCGTGGAAGACATGGAATGTGCCGCCGACAACCCCTCCAACAATTGAGGAAGAAAATGGACCATCGCACTTTATAGGAACCCATTCCCAAAAAAAAAAAAAAAGAAAAAGAAAAAAAGAGTGATGAGTCTTCCAGCCTCGTAGGATCTAGACTTTCATCAAAGTCCGCACTTGGACATGTATGTACAAAGTTATCTCAATAAAAGTATCATTTTCATTCTCTTCTCTCTAGACTTGAGACATTATTTGCAATATACATTTACTCTTGAAATTGCCTTGCTTGTTATGATCAATTGATTGCTACGTCCCTAAAATGATGAATTGACTTCTAAGCATACTAGTCAATGACGACTCATTAAGGACGAATGGACCTTCGTTAAGTTTCTGACTGACTCCGTTAGTTAGGGGATAAACTGAACAAAGAAACTATAGGCAAGGATAAAACAGTAATGTTGCACTGGATGCCTCGTACGAGACATCAATGTCTCGTACGAGACATCTCCTTTGTCTGCGAGTCTAATTCCCTTTCCTTCTCCGTCTCGATCTCTTTCTTGGCCAACACTCTCCTAAGTTTTCATCCAAATACGAAGGCGAGACACGAGAGTAGTGTAATCATAAATTTGAGTTCAAAATGGGGTGTCTACAGAATTGCAATTTCACCTCAACAAATTGTTTCATTAAAGATGCAACTTCCAGAGTTACACTATTGACTGGCAACAGAACAGGTGATGTATATATGATATATTTGAGTAATATTATTTCTATTGCTGACCTCTGTTTTGTAGCAAAAAATATAAGTGAAAGCAGCTGGTTATGGCATAAGCGGCTCAGCCACTAGAACTTCAAGTATCTAGCAAAACTGCAAAGGGACGGTCTCATCAAAGGACTACCCAAAGTGGCTGACCATCATGATAAGAAATTTAAAGCATGCCAGCTTGGTAAGCAGCCCAAACAGTCATTTACCAGAAAGACCGAGCCTTCAACGAACCGCTGCTTACAACTGCTTCACATGGATTTATTTGGACCTGTCCCAACCGCCAGTATAGGAGGAAACCGCTATACCTTGGTGGTTGTTGATGACTTTTCAAGATATACATGGGTGGAAATGATGGCCTCAAAAGATGATACTTATGGCATCGTAACCTCTCTCTTTAGACAGCTCCAAATTCAGAAATTGGATGACATTGTTGCCGTACGTTCAGATAATGGAACCGAGTTTACAAACAATGGTGTTGCCCAATACTGTGATGATCATGGAATTGATCATAACTTGTCTACTGCTGGGGTTCCATAACAGAATGGAGTAGTAGAAAGAAAGAACAGGACTTTGATTGAAGCCGGGAAAACCATGATTGCAGAAGCCAAGGTTCCCAAGTACTTCTGGGCCGAAGCTGTCAATACCGCATGCTTCACCCAGAACCACTCCCTCATCATCAAAGTTCACAACAAGACTCCTTATGAATTGTGGAGAGGCAGATCACCCAACATTGCCTTCTTTAAAATATTTGGATGCAAGTGCTACATCTTGTACAATGGCAGAGAGCATCGAGGTAAATTTGATGCTAAGGCCGATGAAGGTATTTTTGTTGGTTATTCAAAACACTCTAAAGCTTTTCGTTGTTTCAATAAGATTTCATTAAAAATTGTAGAGTCTGTCCATGTTACATTTGATGAACATGATCTTCTTGAGCCACATATGGCTCCAAATGTTGCTGATGATTTTAGTGGTTTTGAGACAGGTACATCTTACCCTAATCATACAGCAGCTCATGACTAACCTACTCAAACCGCTCTATCAGGTTCTCCAGCCGCATCCGGTCAAACCGCAAGTGGTGTTGCTGCTGAACTGCTATCTTCTGAACCCATTCAAACCGTTGATCCAGTTCCAAACATCACCTTCAATGAAGATTTCAATGATTATCAAGAAGAGCCTCCTCTGGAAAATCTTCAAGAAATAGTGGTTCATGAAGACCTCCCTCCAGTAATCAATGAACATAGAGACCATCCAACAACCAATGTTATAGGTCCTATCAATTCTGGTGTTCAAACAAGAGGAAGCTTAACTCATAAAGATAACCACAGTTTGTTCTCAACCGCACTGTTATCTCAGATGGAACCGAAGAAGGTAGATGAATCTCTAAGTGATCCTAGTTGGGTAATTGCAATGCAAGAAGAGCTTAATCAGTTTGAAAGATGCAAAGTTTGGACTCTAGTTCCAAGGCCCAGAGATCACACTGTAATTGGAACAAAATGGGTATACAGAAACAAGATGGATGAAAACGGTGCTATAACAAGAAACAAAGCAAGGTTGGTTGCTCAAGGTTATAGGCAAGAAGAAGGGATCGATTATGATGAAACCTTTGCCCCTGTAGCCAGACTTAAAGCCATAAGATTGTTCCTGGCCTATGCCTCCTTCAAGAAATTCAAGTTATACCAAATGGATGTAAAGAGTGCATTTCTGAATGGTGAACTACAAGAAAAAGTCTATGTAGCCCAACCGTCAGGATTTGAAGATAACAAATTACCTCATCACGTCTTCAAGCTCAAGAAGGCCTTGTATGGACTCAAACAAGCACCAAGAGCATAGTATGACACTCTATCTAAATTTCTTATTGAACAAGGCTTCTCTCGAGATAAAATTGATACAACCTTATTTATTGCTAAACACAAAGGTCATTCATTATTAGTTCAAATATATGTAGATGATATTATTTTCGGTTCTACTAATGAAACTATGTGTGTTAAGTTTGAGAAGCTAATGAAAGGTAAATTTGAGATGAGTATGATGGGAGAGTTGACATTCTTTCTTGAACTCCAAATAAAGCAATGTCATGATGGAATCTTTATCAATCAAACCAAATATACCAAAGACTTGATCAAGAAATTTGGGCTTGAAACCGCTAAACCAGTAGATACCCCAATGCAAAAGGCCTGCAGTTTGGATCGAGATGAACACTAGAAAAGGTTGCAGTAATGGCTGGCACCCCCATCACTGACTTGGAAGCCGCTAAGACCGTCATTACCCAGCTTGAGCAACAAATCAAAGAGCAAGCCGAAATTGTTGCCCGTGAGAGTGACCGTCAAGCCCAAGACATACACTCTGTTCTCCAAGAGCTCCAAGAACTCAAAAAGAACAATCAGAAGTAAAAAAACCCCTCCAAAGACGGGGAGTCCCATGCTAAGAAAAAGAATAAGAGGGATGATGATTCCGACTCTGATTCAAATACATCCGACTCTTCCTCCTCCTCCGATGACGAGGATATTAAGGCAAGTGATAAGAAAAAGAAAGCTAGTGATGACACCAACTTCATCAACTCCGCCACTGCTGAGTTTCTCGAAAAGAGGTTTGCACATCTTGGTCTAGCAAAGGGCTCCATCGTTCCATTTGAACCCATTGCACTCCGCAAGACAATCACTAAGCTACCACGAAAGTTTCGCACTCCTGACATATCCAAGTTCAACGGTACTACCTGTCCTCGTGTTCATGTTGAAACTTACACTTGGGCCATGCTTCCAATGAAAGTAGATGACACCGTCTTGGCCCAAAGCTTTCCCCAAATCCTAGAGGGAGCAGCAAGGGATTAGTACATGTCTCTCCCCTTATCCACAAGGACCGATTGGGCTACCGCTTGTGAAGTCTTCCAAAGGCGCTTCGAGGATAACACTACTTACCGTCCCACTAAAAGAGACCTCGAGCAAATCCAATAAGGTGCTAATGAGACATTTGGTGACTTTGTTAAAAGGTGGAGATCCAAGCTCACCGAGATTGTTGATAGGCCAACTACGGATGACCAAATGCATATCTTCTTGAAATCGCTCCGTAACGAGTATGGGGACCGCCTATCCGGCACTTTCTTCCCAAGCTTCTCTGAACTTCATAAAGATGGTCTCCGACTAGATGACATCTTCAAAAGTAGGAAAGAGGCTAAGAAAGATAGTGGGTACCGCTATACTAACAAGGGCTCTACTGGCAAAGACACATCTGTCAATGCCATCGCTTTCAATAATCAAGGGAGGAGCAACTATTCCTCCGTCCCTCCGCCCAACAAGGAAAAGAAGAAAGAGAGAGTAGACAACTATAGACACCCCGCCTTGGACCGCTCACCCCGATTGCACATTTGATCTTGTGTTTCTCCCCATTTTAAGTGTTTCTCGTTAGTTTTTGTCACTTCCGTTAAGTTCCTGACTGACTTCGTTAAGTCCAGGGAATAAACTGAATAACAGTGCTGACTTTCTAGTCCATTCTGTCAAAATTGCCTTCTCTGAGTCGCGCGCTTCCGACAGGAGGAGCCAGACGCGCGCGCCTCCCGCCCCCAAAGCAGGAAGCGCGCGCCTCTGGGCGTCAGTTACAGATTTTTGGCCAGGATTCTCTCCCTTGTTCAATTTACAGGATTTTGCCCGGGAAGGATTTCTTGGTGACTGAGTTTTGGCACCAAAAACATCCCTCTTTCACCTATAAAAACCTTCATTTACCTCTATTTTCAAGGACCTTTGGCTCTCAATCTCACATTTCAATAAGAAACCAAATTTCCTACTTTCAAAGCATTTTCCAAAGGATTTCTCCAAGTAATTCAACAAGAAGTGTTTGATGTTTCTTGAAGTCTAGGTAAAGTCATCTCTTTCCCCTTCTCAACTTCATCTCTTTTCTCTTTCTTTTGTATTATCAAAGTGCAATCACCCAAATCAATTTGGGACATGACTTTAATGATCACCTCATCTCATTGAGGTCGGTTAAAGAGTTATCTGCTACATTCCAAACTCCATTTTAAACCCCTTTTTATGATTTAAAGAAGAAGAAGAAGAACGTTTATCATTCATGTAGATTTTGATCAAGCAAGACCAACTTTAGTTGGGCGAGATGGGTGTTTCGGTACTTCCCATCTCGTAATCTAACCCCCGAACCTCAAAACAAAGAATCTCTGTTTTCGTAATCAAACTTAGGCTATTATTAATAGGTTTTTATTATGTTCCTCAAAACATAGGTGGCGACTCTAAACAATCTAAAACAAGTTAGACATCCTAGGATAATTCACGCGCTCTAGCCAAGCCGTGGCTCCCCCGGGGTATCTACAGTGGCGACTCCGCTGGGGACTTTTGAGGGTTAAACTTGCATTCTGATCAAAATCTACATCTTTTCTGGGCATTTTGATTCCTGATGGGGGAGGCGCGCACTTCTGGCCTCTTCAGCCTAAGGCGCGCGCATCCCACATCAAGGACCAGAATCGCCTGCTTCTTCATGTTTTTCATCTTCTTCTTTTGCTATTTTCCACTAATCATTTCTGCAGGGGTTACAATATGCACATAGGACCAGGGCAATCCCCTGAGTCCAAAATATGACAATCTGACAGGTGTGCCCAGAGGCGCGCGCCTCCTAATAGCATTGCGCCACGCGCGCGCATCCCGTATCAACACTCAGAGGCGCACGCTTCTGGGTTGGTTCCCAGAACAGAAACAGGTTTCAGTGACTAAGCAGAACAGTGGGGTGTGGGTACAGTTGCCTGCATCAGAACAGAATTGAACCCTCGGACTGTTTTAATTTTGTGTTTTATTTTATCGGTCACACGGGTGATTCGAAAGTTGTAATTATGTGCCTATTTGTTTTTTTTTAAAAAAAATAAATAAATTTTTTTGTCACGTGATAGACCTCACACTACATTCACATATTCCTAAGAACTGCTCACTATCGAGTCACACAAGTCCAATCCCAAACCCATCGAGGCCTGTCCTAGAAAGTTTCAAGCTCCACCCGACCTTGACTCTTTCGAAGCGGTTAACCTCAGCCCGTGGCATAGTTCAAGACTACATGCCGGGGGTGACCTTTGAGCCTCATATTCAAGCCGAGCACAAACCACACAATTCTAGTTAGGGTCTAACACTCCGTGACTCAAGTCGGTTTTCCATGTACTGAGATTTCCCTAAACTAATGTCTTCAAATCATACATGCCAACTTGTTGAAATGGACGCAATAAAAATCCGTCCCCAAAAGTGGTTATTTTGGACGAAAATAAAAATCCTTCCCCTCATGTATGCTTTACTACATTAATTTAGTTTAATCCCGATACATATAGGATTCACAAGCGCGATGGAATCCGATGAGTATATGGGACCGCGAGATGGTCTATATACTAGTGTGACGATTCCATTATTCTCTTAGAAACCCCAAAAGGGATCCATTCCCTCCGACTTATAAAATAAAATAAAAAAAGAGTCTTTTCTTATGTGGTTCGAGTAGTGTGCGTGTGTTCTAAGCCTCTTCGTGGACCGCAAGTGTTACTCAAGACTGACAAGGGCCTCTTCTGCAATATAGGTTCAATTGGTACTTACAGAGTCTACCGGGATTCGGCAAATCGGTTAGTCCGTGAAGAGATCACTCCAACAGCTCCTACATCAACCATGACCGGCAGCAGCAACACCATGTCTCTCGAACAGCTTTCAACCATGGTCCAACTCCTCCAAGAACAAGTCTCCACCCTTAATAAGAAGGCACAAAGCAAAGACGACATTTGGCAATCCCACCTCGACAGCCAAAGGGAGGCCCACGAGGCCGAGATGGAGCTAATGAAAGAAAAGCTCACTAATCTTGACAAGGGAAAGAACAAGAATAATGATGACGAATCCGAATGGACCGAGGGTTTGTTCAAAAGTCCTTATGTCAACACCCGCACCAAGAAAATGGGGGAGCCGAGTTTCGAGAACAATGAGCCAAAAATGGTGGATTCTATCATGGCCTACATCGACCAAAAATTCAATGGGCTCAACATGGGGAAAGGCTCCGACACAAGCCTTTATCAATCATCCATCCTCATGAGTACTATGGCCGCTCTTCCTGATAAGTTCAAGATGCCCGACATAAGCAAATTCAAGGGCAACTCTTGTCCTATGGCTCACATTGAGACTTATATTTGGGCAATGGTTCCGAAGAATGTCTCCCCCAAGGTGATGGCTCAATGCTTTCCTCTCACTCTCGAGGGGGCGGCAAAAGATTGGTATGCTACTCTCCCGCTCACTGTCCGTCTTGATTGGGACTCCGCCATGCTTGCCTTCAAGAACCAATACCAAGGCAACACCACTCACCGGCCCACAAGGAAAGAGCTAGACAAAACTACTCAACGAGACCACGAGTCCTTCATCGACTTCACAAGGAGATGGAATGATAAACTCTCCAAGATTGTGGAAAGGCCAAATACCAAGGAGCAAATGGACATCTTTCTCAAATATCTCAAAATTGATCTCTGCACCCACCTAAGTGGGGCTTGCTATGCGGATTTCTCCCAAATGTATGAGGCGGGGGTCCGAATGGACGAGTTGCTCAAAGAAGTGAAGAAAAGTGCTCCTAGATACAGCTACAAGGCCGCTTCCAACTCCACAAAAGAGGCCTCGGCCAACGCCGTCACTATCGATAAGGGGAATTACAAAAAGGTTCCTCCACCCCAAGGGAAGAAGTCTCGAAATGACCGTGTCTACACGCCTCTCCAAGGCATGACTCAAACCGAAGTTTTCGAGGTCCTCAAAGCAAAGGGTCAAGTCACACCCGTACAAGGGTACCAACCCAAGACGGTCCACCCCAATCATGCTCACCACAAATATTGTGGCTACCACCAATATAGTGGCCACACCACCGAGGATTGCTTCGTTCTCCGCAATGTCATTCAAGATCTCATAGACAAGAAAGAATTTGTAGTGACTAATGGAGAACATGTCAATGCAATAGAGATAGGAGAACTCGAGGGGACCACCCATTCAATCCCAATTGTGAATGGGGGCCCCAATGTTATGAATAAACTTGACGATTCTTGTTATGTTGTAACTTACGATGAGGTAATGAGGGAAGTACTAGAGAATAGGAAAAAGAAGCAACATGGGAACGTCAACATGCTAACTCGATCCGGTCGAGTCATAGCAAGCAACCCTTCCACTTCCGCACTAAGCTCCTCTTCTCAAAGGCCGCAAGCTCGCGACACTCCCGAAGATCCTCTACTTGTCCAACTCAAGAAAACTCAAGCCAACATCTCTATTTGGGACCTCATTGCATCCTCAAAGAAACACCAAGATCTTGTCATCTGCAATCTCGATGATACATCAGTTTCTCCCAATACTACTCCCGAGGACCTCCCGGCAATGATCGGTCACATTCATTTCGGCAACGCCATCACCTTTGCCGATATGGACCTTCCACCATTTGGTTCTGACCACAACGAGGCTATTTACCTCAAGGTACGAGCAAGGGGGAGGCCCATCTCAAGAGTCTTAGTGGACGGTAGTTCCGTACTCAACCTCATGCCTAGCAGAATCATGGGCATACTGGGGCTTAAGGATTCCGATTTGAAGCCTTCTACTCAAGTAATCCGAGGTTATGACAGCACCGCCCGTACAGTCATAGGCATGATTGAAATAGACATTGATTTTGGGAGCATGGTCATGTCCGTTCCATTCCAAGTGCTTGACATCCCGGCCTCATTCAACTTGCTTTTGGGTCGACCATGGATTCACAGTTCTAATGCCGTCCCGTCAACTCTCTATCAATATGTCAAGATCCGAAATGGTGACGAAATAGTGACCGTCATGGCCGAAAACGTCACTATCCACAAAAAAGGTGAGCCCGTCCTCCAAGTTCAGCATGGTCTACCAGACTCCACTCTCTCCGGTGTCTCAATCAACGCCATTGACAAAAAAGGGGGAAACGGATCATGGACCCCCAGCAACCACAAAGTCCTCCGCATGATGAGGAATATGGACTACTTCCCTGGTTTAGGCCTAGGGAAATATCAACAAGGAATCCTACACCCTGTACAAGTCCCATTTGTCAAGAACACATTCGGTTTGGGATACGAGTATTCCAAAGAAGACTTGAAACAAGAGCAAGCGATCAAGAATGAAAAGGCCCGAGCTCGTAAAGAAGGCCGTCGTTATGAGGTCCCTAATCTAAGGCCTTACTGCAAGACGTTGAATGGCTATTTTGTCCGCCAAGGGGAAGACGTTCCATACATGATCTTTCCCGAGCCGTGGGTTAACAATAAGGGTGTCAAAAAGCCCGATCTCGAAATCTTCTCCGATTGTGAGATCCAGAAATCCGAAAGGGAACCAACTCACATGTCGCCCCGTGAATGGTGGGGAAGGAAGGTAACTATAGAGTCCGAGACAGAAATCATCGCGGGGGAAGAACTGACAGATTTAGCCTTCATGTTCGAAGAGCTTGCCATAATGAATGAATGCCAAGTCAACGCCATCCATGGCACCGTCACCATGAACGAGACTATCAGTGAGATCCCGCCAAGCTCCGAGCCGATCAACAATTGGTATTCAATGAAAGGGCCCGTGGTATCCGAAGAATTCTTAGTCCAAGAAATGGGTTGCATACCCCGCACAGCAACAAAGGAAGAGTGGCTCACACTTACTTTTGAGTCCGAGTGTCGCGACCCCGGACCCCGCGGGCCCGAGACCGTGATCTGGACGTCGACTCTAAAACCAAAACTGAGAAATACTGAAGTTAAAAATTCCATTTGATACCAAAAGGTGATGATCCAAAGTTTTACAAAACCAAGTTTGATAAAAACCAATTACAACTATCATAAACTTCCACAAGTTTATGCCCAACAAAATAAAATATACAATTCTTAGTGACGTCATTGTTTGGTACAACTATCCCAAAATAGTTACACATTTAAATAATGCAAACCGATCAAACAACCTGCCCAAAATCTCAATCCTCTCGACGTCCTCCTCGATCCGCGAATCCTAATCCTTTTCCTCCTGGGGGGGGTTAAGGAAAACAATTTGAAACAATAAACGGGGTGAGAATAAATCTCAGTAAGTTACTAATGCAACTACATGACATGCTAATATGCAATAAGCAATAAACAATAATAAATATCACATAGCACATAGCAATTATCATATATCAGATAGCAGCGGAAATAAACACATAACAAAAGATATAGCCAAGGTTTTCCAAACCGGAACATCCAAATAAAGGATCTCTGCGCAGCTTCAATGATCAACCAATCAACATCTTCATAATAGCATGAAAGCCGAAGAGAAAACCACGGTACCGGAACCAATAACCATAAGAGTGTCACAAAGGACAAGGACCATGACACAAAGTCATGCCCGATAGCTAGATACATTCACAAAGGAAGCTAACTTATCCCTTCCAAGGCCAATCTGGAAAAGGGGGTATAGTAAGGGCAAAACAATGGTCAACATTATAATGGACTTGGCTTTGCCATTATAATCCTTCCCATCGCCCGATGCAACAAATATGCCAGCTGGGCTTCCAAATAAATGCTAAGTAATAAATACTAGCTTAATTAAACAACTTAGGGTTCCAAAGTAGGGAACCACACCAATTAATCACCATAAAGATGCAAACGATTTCTCATGAAGAGTTCAACAACAACGAACACAAGAAGTTTCTCATACGAGCACAACAACGATAAACGGAATTTCTCATAAAGAGCACAACAACATTGATCATTAAACAAGATGGTTCCAAGACAAGGACCCATACCAAACACATCCTAAAGATGATACCCACGAGTTAATCATAAAGAGCACAACCCAAACGGTCGCTCACCAATGGTACAATGACTATTACCAAAATGTCCATAAACATTTACTCAAAAGATATACTAGGACTATGGACTCAACCATCTCATCACACCTGGAATTCCAAATAAGAAATCCGAATGAATGCATCTTAAGGTTAATCAAACCGTAAGTACCCAAGCGAATCCAAAAGGTTACCCTTATTAGAACATGATCACGACTGGACTAAACCCTACACTTTAGTGTTCCAAAACAACCCTCTAGGTACTATAGGATATCACCTAAAACCTAGACCAAGTCTTATTCTAAAATCAATCCGATCAGTAAAATAACTTTCAATTAAAGGGTCTCAAAGTATGAAGTCCTCACTTATATCCCAAAATGATCATAACAACTCAATAAAGTCACTCAATTGGATTTACAAAACTTGTTCACAGTGGATCGATACAACTCCTCTTAACCTCAAACACCCAATAAAATACCGAAGTATAAAACTTATAACTTAACTGAAAAACCTATTCCATCTTGTAGTACTCGGAGATAGCTTCGAAACGATAGTTTACACGCCTAAAACGGAGTCCGGACGAAGAAGTTATGGGGGAAACAGTTTGAGAAGAAAAGGGAAGAATATACCAGAGTCCCAGCTTGGCACGACCGTGCCTAAGAAAGTGGCACGACCGTGCCAAACATGACGAGAGGAAAGTGAATATTGGCACGACCGTGCCAAATAAAGGGGCACGACCGTGCCAGAAGAACAATGCCCAGATTTCTTCCTGGGTTCATACATACCCGAAAATGGCACCCAAACAACCCAAAATTCTTACCATTTCTCAAATACTCAAAATCAAGACTTCCAATAAGCATAACAATGAACCAAAACAACTTATAAACTTGAATAGGACCAAAATAACACATCTAGAAACCCAAATCAAGGTTTAAATCCCAACCTTCATACAATCACCATTTTTAACCAAAAATCCAAATAAATTCCAAACTCAATCAAACTTCAAATATAACAACTAAAGCATTATATAAGCATGATATGAACAATTTAGCATATTAATGGGGGAAAGCAACTTACTTGAAAATTCTCAAAGATGACGGAATTCAATTCTTTTTGGTTCTACGCGATCCTATCGACGATCTAAACACATTTCACGTTTTAAGGAAAGAGAGATTATGAGAGGAAGATGAAGAAAATGAAGAGAGAAGGTAGAGAGAAAACTTACCTTTTTCACCCATGGAAGAGAGAGAGAGGGAGATGGCTGGGAATGAAGAGAGTGAGGGAGAAGATGAGTAGGGAGGGAGTAGTTAAAATGATTTAAAGAACTTACACTTAGGCCCCCTCCTCATCACTACACACAAAACTTACACTCCCTACTTACAATTAAGACCCAACAATACTACCCTAACCCAAATAAAATGCTAGGCATGAATTATTATAACTCATAAATTATTAATTAAGTAATAATTTAAATACATAATTAAGCAAATAAATAAATAATAATTATTTATCACCAATAAAATAGAGCCTAGTTTTCGGGTCGTTACATTCACTCCCCCTTAAAGAAAATTCGACCCGAATTTTAACGAGACTTACCCGAAAGACCAAATAGCTACGGATACGATAGTTCCGCCATTTCTCAACTTCCTCAATTGTCCAATCTAACCCACTACAAGGTAACCTTAACTAATGCTTACGATAACGCCACCTCTCGAACCGAATCATTCCATCATTAACTTCATTACAGATCAAAATCCGTACTCAAAATCGAAGAATTCAAATTATTTCCACACATAATTCTCGAGGTATCTCAAACTCGTCTTATTCATAACATTAACTACACCGCAAAGGTACTTCCAATTGTAAATCGCATACTTAGTATTATTCCCCAGAATTTCAAAACATTACCATCTCGAGCTAAATTAGCTTTTAAAATATGAGAGGCTAAAGAAATTTTCCATCCTCGTAATATTCACTAAAGGCTATCTCTAAGGATTCCCATTATAGTGCTCTCGCTCTAGGTAGCACCTTAAACTAGAGGTGTAATATAAACCCAAAATTTTAATACAAAATGTTCACTTACATCTGCGCCATAATATCATCGTCATAACACTCCACTCCTTGAAAGCCTAAAATAATTACGAATACTCAATAGTCCGAAAATGATCTAAATTTTATCTTCAAGGGATTTCCTCTAACTCCCTTTTTAATTAACAACCTGTGCTCATATACACAAGGAAATCGACAAATCTCAAATCCTCAATAGCTAACCCAAGTTAGTCTTTCACGCATACATTTATTAACCTAATGATACTTAGGCTCAATAGTACTACCATCGTAATAAATCAATTAGCTAGCAACGTTCCAACTGACCCAATACCAAATTATGTCACGACCCGAAATATAGGCTCTATTTTATTAGCATTTAATAATTATTTATTTATTTATTTTCTTGTTTATTTATTTAAATTATTATTTAATTAAATATTTATGTGTGCAATTTATGTGTTATAATAATTTATGCCTAGCATTTTATTTGGGTCATTTGTGCTAGTATAGAAATGTTGGGTCTTAATTGTTAGTAGGGAGTGTGGCATTTGTGTTAGTAGAAGGGGAGGGGCCTAGATGTAACTTTTTAAAATAAATCCCCTACCCCCTCCCTATTCCCCTCACCTCCCTCACCTTCTCCCTCACTCTTTCACTCATCTCCCTGGAAACTCTCTCTCTCTCTCTCTTGGGTATTGGTAAGTTTTTCTTCTTTATCTTCTCTCTTCATTTTCTCCATCTTCCCATCATCATCTCTCAATTCTTAAAACGTGAACATTGTTTAGATCGTCGATAGGATCGCGTAGAATCAAAAAGATTTGAAATCCATCAACTTTGAGAATTTGCAAGTAAGTTACTTTTCCCCCATTTTAATGCTAAAATGTTCATATCATGTTTAGATGATGTTTGATGTGTTATATTTGAAGTTTGGTTGGGTTTTGAATTTATTGAGAATTTATTTTGGGTTTTGATCAAAAATGGTGAAATCTTGAATGTTGGGTTTGATTCTTGATTTTGGTTGTTAAATGTTGTTGTTTGAGTCTTTTTAGACTTATTAGTCGTTTTGGTACATTAGTATGTGAGTTGGAAGGTTGGATTTTGGGTTGAATGTGTTTTGGATTTGAAAATGGAAGAACCCATGTTGTTCTTCCCGATTTCTGGAAATTCAGAAGCTTGGGCGGCCGCACAAAGTTTCCTGGGCGACCGCGCATCTTTCTGAAAGCTTTTGTTCTTGTTCTGAGGCTTTTTGGGCGACCGCACATCCCATTTTGGGCGGCCGCACAGAACCCCTGAAAATTTACATTTGTTAAAATAGTGTGAATGAAGGATGCGTTTTGGTCTAAGTCTTGGGTGTCCTTCTAGTTGACCCTAGTGCACATTGTTGTACACTTTAGTGATAGAATTGGGTCCTTTGTGATCAAGTTTGTGTTTGAAATTCATTAATGGTGA
Source organism: Campanula takesimana (assembly GCA_026119855.1). NCBI lineage: Eukaryota > Viridiplantae > Streptophyta > Magnoliopsida > Asterales > Campanulaceae > Campanula > Campanula takesimana. Next base: position 328,047 of record JAOWBW010000401.1, read on the forward strand.
ATTGGGATTTTGAAGCACCTTCATTGTGCATTGTTTGTTCATTTCATCTTCTTGGTGATTAATTGGCATGATTCCCTACTTTGGAATCCTTCGTTGTTTATCGTGCTAGTATCTTATTACTTAGCCTTTACGTGAAAGTCCAGCTGGTATTTTGTGTGTGTTTGGGCGATGCGAAACATTATGATGGCACGGCCAAGTCCATCGTGATGTTGACCATTGTTTTGCCCCATTATTACCCTCCTCCAGATTGGCCTTGGATGTGAGAAGAGCTAGCTCCTTTGTGTGCATATTAGCTTCTTGGAGCATGACTTTGTGGCATGTCTCCCGTCCCTTGTGACATTTCATTGGTTATTGGTTCCGGTACCGGGGTTTTCTCTTCGGCTTTCATGCTATTATGAAGATGATGATTTGTTGATTATTAAAGCTGCGCAGCGATCCTTTATTTGGATGTTCCAGTTTGGAAAACCTTGGCTATATCCTTTGTTATGTGTTTATTTCCGCTGCTATCTGATACATGCTAAATGCTATGTGCTATGTGATATTTATTATTGCTTATTGTATATTGCATCATAGCATGTCATGTAGTTGCATTAGTAACTTATTGAGATTTATCTCACCCCCTTTCTTTTATCTTGGTTTTTCCTTAACCCCCCCCCAGGTGCTAAGGATTAGTCTCGCTGATCACGAGAAAGAGGACGTCGAGTGTGGATCCATTCTTTTGGGGAAGGTTGTTATAGGTTGGTTTACATTATGTAAATGTGTAACCATTTTGGGGATATTTGTACCAAACATTGACGTCATTAGGATTTGTATATTTATCTTTTGTTGGGCATAAACTTGTGGAAGTTTATGTTAGTTGTAATTGGTTATTTTCAAACTTGGATTTGTAAAACATTGGATCATTACCTTTTGGTATCAAATGGAATTTTTAACTTTAGTATTTCGTAGTTTTGGTTTTAAGTCGACGTCCAGATCGCGGTCTCGGGCCCGCGGGGTCCGGGGTCGGGACAGTTGGTATCAGAGCTATGGCATTAGCTCTAAGTATAAGTCTAGGTGGATTAGTATGACCTAGGTGGGTAGTAGTGTGCGGAGTGATTAACGGTTGATGTTTTATGCAGGTACTTGTTACAATGGTTCTTAGAAGGAGTGGTGAAGGTAGTTCCGGTAATGCAAATCAGAATGATACAAGGGAAGAAGCCCGTGCCATGTTTCAGGGCATGTTTGAGGCGGCCATGAAGGCCATACATGATCAAGGTCCGAGGGTAGACCAAGCACCACCCCGCTATGGATTGGAGCAATTTCTGAAGTTGAAACCGGTTGAATTCAATGGGGAGCCCGATGTAAGGAAAGCTGAGTTGTGGATTGAGTCTATGGAGAAGATTTATGATGTGTTTGGGTGTTCGGATGAGGACAAGGTCCGGTTCGCGGCTTACAAGCTTGTGGGAGCCGCCGAGCATTGGTGGAAAGGTATTAAAGCTACTTGGGATGATACTCGCACGGTGTATGCGTGGGAGTTGTTTGTGCGCAAATTCAAGGAACATTTCATTCCGGTTGTTGATCAAAACCGAAAGGAGATCGAGCTACTCAACCTGGAGCAAGGTGTGTTGTCTATAGCACAATACTCGGCTAAGTTCATAGAATTAGCCCGGTATTGCGACTATTTGGTAAGGACCGAGGAACAAAAGGCTATGAGATTCATCCGGGGATTGAAGACCTCCATCCGTACTCAACTCATTGCTCAACGGATTGTGACATTCCAAGATGCGGTGGACCGAGCCTATTTGATAGAGCAAGATATCGGGGAACATAAGAGGAAGACCGAGGTGGCCAACCCGAGTAAGCAAGGAGCGCAGAGCAAGTCGCAACCAAGGATCAAAAATCGAGGTAACTTTGGGGGACAATCTCAGTTCCGAGGGCAACCGATCTCAAGGAACCCGGGTACCACTTCCGGGAACCAAGGGAGCCAAATTAGGAGGCTTTGTTCGTATTGTCAAAAGGAAGGTCATTCTGAAGACCGTTGTTGGAAGAAGCAAGGAAGGTGCACCAATTGTGGTCAAATGGGTCACTTTGTAAAAGATTGATCCATCCAAAGTTAAAGGGAAGGTTTATGCCATGAATCAATCAACAAGCTACCGATGATCCATCCATTATTGGAGGTATTGTTTCTGTGTCTAATGTGAGCGCACGAGCGTTAGTAGATCCAGGATCATCTCATTCATACATTTCTGTGCAATTTGCTTCCATGTTAAATGCTGCATTCGAGTCTTTACCGTACGTGCTAGAGGTGTCGACCCCTATAGGAGAATACTTGATTTCTGATCGAGTCTTTCGTGCTTGTGATGTGGTTATTTGTGGTCGAGTCCTTTGTGCGGATTTGGTGGTTCTTCCTATCCAAGACTTTGATGTCATTTTGGGTATGGATTGGTTGAGCAAGTTTCATGCTTCTGTTGATTGCCGTAAGAAAACTGTTACTTTTTCTATTCCCGATGTGCCTAAATTTGTGTTTGAGGCTAGTCCTCTGAGTAGAAGGGTTCGCTTAATTTCTTATTTGAAAGCGAGAAAATTTTTGCATAGTGGTTGTGAGGGGTATTTGGCTAGTGTTCTTGATACTAGGAAAGAATCCCCTAGTTTGGATAGTGTTCGGGTAGTCCGGGAATTTCCCGATGTTTTCTCTACCGAGTAGGATATGCCTCCCGATCGTGAGATTGAGTTTTGTATAGACCTTTTGCCGGGTACGGCTCCAATTTCGAAAGCACCTTATAGGTTAGCTCCCGCAGAATTGAAGGAACTAAAGGTTCAGTTGCAAGAGTTGCTTGATCGAGGGTTTATCCGCCCTAGTGTTTCCCCGTGGGGAGCACCGGTTTTATTTGTGCGGAAGAAAGACGGTTCGTTGAGATTGTGCATAGATTACCGGAAGTTGAATCAGGTTACGGTGAAGAACAAGTATCCTCTACCCCATATTGATGATTTATTTGATCAGCTTCAAGGGTCCGTGGTTTTCTCTAAGCTTGATTTGAGGAGTGGGTACCATCAGTTGAAGGTTCGATCGAAGGATATTCCGAAGACTGCTTTTCGCACTCGTTATGGTCATTATGAGTTCTTGGTTATGCCGTTTGGGTTGACGAACGCGCCGGCCGTGTTTATGGATTTGATGAACCGGATTTTCCACCCCTATCTCGACTCGTTCGTGGTAGTCTTCATCGACGACATTCTTGTTTATTCGAAATCTCGAGAGGGGCATGAACAACATTTGAGGACAGTTTTATCCGTTCTTGCGAGGGAGAAATTATTTGCGAAGCTCAGTAAATGCGAATTTTGGTTCGAGAAGGTGTCATTTCTGGGTCATGTGATTTCGAAAGACGGGATTTCGGTGGATCCGTCAAAGATAGAGGCTATAGTGGATTGGAAGAGACCCGAGTCAGTGACCGAGATTCGTAGTTTTCTGGGTTTAGCCGGTTATTACCGAAGGTTTATTGAGGGGTTTTCGAGGATTGCTACTCCGATGACTCAGTTGACCCGGAAGAATGTTCCGTTTGTGTGGACCGAGAAATGTGACAAGAGTTTCGAGGAATTGAAGAAGAAGTTGACTACCGCACCGATCTTGAGTTTGCCCAATGGGAGCGATGGCCTAGTGATTTTCAGCGATGCTTCGAAAGAGGGTTTGGGTTGCGTGTTGATGCAGAATGGGAAAGTAATTGCGTATGCTTCGAGGAAGTTGACCCCTAGTGAGCAGAATTACCCGACTCATGATATGGAGTTAGCGGCTATTGTCTTTGCGTTGCACAAGTGGAAGCACTATCTTTATGGGGCGAAGTTTGAAATCTTTACGGATCACAAGAGTTTGAAATACCTTTTCTCCCAGAAAGAGTTGAATAATAGGCAGCGCCGATGGATGGAATTGTTGAAGGATTATGATTGTACGATTTCCTATCATCCAGGAAAGGCGAATGTGGTAGCCGATGCGATTAGTAGAAAATCTTATGTGGCTTCAATGATGGTCCGAGAATGGAAAATGCTTGAGGACGTTCGAGATTGGTCTCCTCGTGAATCGAGACATGGGGCTATTTTTGCGAATATTAGGGTATCTCCGACCCTAATTCAAAGAATAAAAGAGGCTCAGAAAGAGGATTCCGAGATGGTGAAGATAATGGGTAAATTGAAGGAAAAGAACTTCGAGGATTTTTCTTTGAGTGCGAGTGGAGTGTTGACTTTCCGTGGTCGTTTGTGTGTTCCGGATGTTGATGGAATTAAACAGAGAATTCTTGATGAGGGTCACAAATCGAGATATACTATTCATCCAGGTAGTACGAAGATGTATCAGGATTTGAAGCAACAATTTTGGTGGATTAATATGAAAAGGGAAATAGCCGAGTATGTATCGAGGTGTTTAACTTGTCAGCAGGTCAAAGCCGAGCATCAGAGACCCGCGGGACTACTTCAGCCGTTAGAGATTCCCGAGTGGAAATGGGAGCATGTGACTATGGATTTCGTTACGGGATTACCTCGTACCCGTAGGAAGTATGACAGTGTTTGGGTAATAGTAGATAGATTGACCAAGAGTGCCCATTTCTTGCCTATTGACATCAGATATTCGATGGAAAAGCTTGCGACCCTTTTTATCGACGAGATTGTGAGATTGCATGGGGTTCCGGTTAGCATTGTGTCAGATCGAGACCCGAGGTTTACTTCTAGGTTCTGGAAGGCATTTCAGGAAGCTTTGGGTACAGATTTGCGATTCAGCACGGCTTTTCATCCTCAGACCGATGGTCAATCCGAGAGGACTATTCAGATTTTAGAGGATATGTTGCGAGCTTGTTCGATAGACTTTTCCGATTCTTGGGATTCGCACCTACCATTAGTGGAGTTCTCTTACAACAACAGTTATCAGGCTAGTATCGAGATGGAACCGTTTGAGGCCTTGTATGGAAGGAAGTGTAGATCGCCTATTTGTTGGGATGAGGTTGGTGAAGCGAAGGTCGTGGGTATTGATTTGCTTCAGGATTCGGTTGAGAAAGTTAAAGTTATCCGGGATAGATTGAGGACAGCCCAGAGTCGACATAAGAGCTACGCAGACAACCGAAGGAGAGATCTTAGTTTTCAGATTGGTGATTTGGTGTTCTTGAAAGTATCTCCAAAGGTGGGTATTCTTAGATTTGGGAAGAAAGGTAAATTGGCTCCGAGGTTTATTGGCCCGTTTGAGATTTTGGGAAAGGTTGGACTTCTAGCGTATCGTCTTGCGTTACCGCCATCCTTGGACAGGTTGCACAACGTCTTTCACGTTTCTATGCTTCGGAAGTATGTTCATGATCCGTCTCACGTGTTGCCGAGGGTACCGGAAGATATTGAGCCCGATATGACTTATGAGGAACGACCTGTTCGGATCTTAGATTCTAAAGTTCGAGAGTTGAGGAGCAAGAGCATCGCGTTGGTTCGAGTTCTTTGGAGGAATCATCATATCGAGGAGTCGACGTGGGAGCTCCGAGGTGAGATCGAGAGGAAATTTCCGTGGCTTTTTGTTTAAGGTGAGTCTCGTTAAAATTCGGGTCGAATTTTCTTTAAGGGGGAGTGAATGTCACGACCCGAAATATAGGCTCTATTTTATTAGCATTTAATAATTATTTATTTATTTATTTTCTTGTTTATTTATTTAAATTATTATTTAATTAAATATTTATGTGTGCAATTTATGTGTTATAATAATTTATACCTAGCATTTTATTTGGGTCATTTGTGCTAGTATAGAAATGTTGGGTCTTAATTGTTAGTAGGGAGTGTGGCATTTGTGTTAGTAGAAGGGGAGGGGCCTAGATGTAACTTTTTAAAATAAATCCCCTACTCCCTCCCTATTCCCCTCACCTCCCTCACCTTCTCCCTCACTCTTTCACTCATCTCCTTGGAAACTCTCTCTCTCTCTCTCTTGGGTATTGGTAAGTTTTTCTTCTTTATCTTCTCTCTTCATTTTCTCCATCTTCCCATCATCATCTCTCAATTCTTAAAACGTGAACATTGTTTAGATCGTCGATAGGATCGCGTAGAATCAAAAAGATTTGAAATCCATCAACTTTGAGAATTTGCAAGTAAGTTACTTTTCCCCCATTTTAATGCTAAAATGTTCATATCATGTTTAGATGATGTTTGATGTGTTATATTTGAAGTTTGGTTGGGTTTTGAATTTATTGAGAATTTATTTTGGGTTTTGATCAAAAATGGTGAAATCTTGAATGTTGGGTTTGATTCTTGATTTTGGTTGTTAAATGTTGTTGTTTGAGTCTTTTTAGACTTATTAGTCGTTTTGGTACATTAGTATGTGAGTTGGAAGGTTGGATTTTGGGTTGAATGTGTTTTGGGTTTGAAAATGGAAGAACCCATGTTGTTGTTCCCGATTTCTGGAAATTTAGAAGCTTGGGCGGCCGCACAAAGTTTCCTGGGCGACCGCGCATCTTTCTGAAAGCTTTTGTTCTTGTTCTGAGGCTTTTTGGGCGACCGCACATCCCATTTTGGGCGGCCGCACAGAACCCCTGAAAATTTACATTTGTTAAAATAGTGTGAATGAAGGATGCGTTTTGGTCTAAGTCTTGGGTGTCCTTCTAGTTGACCCTAGTGCACATTGTTGTACACTTTAGTGATAGAATTGGGTCCTTTGTGATCAAGTTTGTGTTTGAAATTCATTAATGGTGAATTGGGATTTTGAAGCACCTTCATTGTGCATTGTTTGTTCATTTCATCTTCTTGGTGATTAATTGGCATGATTCCCTACTTTGGAATCCTTCGTTGTTTATCGTGCTAGTATTTTATAACTTAGCCTTTACGTGAAAGTCCAGCTGGTATTTTGTGTGTGTTTGGGCGATGCGAAACATTATGATGGCACGGCCAAGTCCATCGTGATGTTGACCATTGTTTTGCCCCATTATTACCCTCCTCCAGATTGGCCTTGGATGTGAGAAGAGCTAGCTCCTTTGTGTGCATATTAGCTTCTTGGAGCATGACTTTGTGGCATGTCTCCCGTCCCTTGTGACATTTCATTGGTTATTGGTTCTGGTACCGGGGTTTTCTCTTCGGCTTTCATGCTATTATGAAGATGATGATTTGTTGATTATTGAAGCTGCGCAGCGATCCTTTATTTGGATGTTCCGGTTTGGAAAACCTTGGCTATATCCTTTGTTATGTGTTTATTTCCGCTGCTATCTGATACATGCTAAATGCTATGTGCTATGTGATATTTATTATTGCTTATTGTATATTGCATCATAGCATGTCATGTAGTTGCATTAGTAACTTATTGAGATTTATCTCACCCCCTTTCTTTTATCTTGGTTTTTCCTTAACCCCCCCCCAGGTGCTAAGGATTAGTCTCGCTGATCACGAGAAAGAGGACGTCGAGTGTGGATCCATTTTTTTGGGGAAGGTTGTTATAGGTTGGTTTACATTATGTAAATGTGTAACCATTTTGGGGATATTTGTACCAAACATTGACGTCATTAGGATTTGTATATTTATCTTTTGTTGGGCATAAACTTGTGGAAGTTTATGTTAGTTGTAATTGGTTATTTTCAAACTTGGATTTGTAAAACATTGGATCATTACCTTTTGGTATCAAATGGAATTTTTAACTTCAGTATTTCGTAGTTTTGGCTTTAAGTCGACGTCCAGATCGCGGTCTCGGGCCCGCGGGGTCCGGGGTCGCGACAAATCATGATATTCCTTAATTATGCCCAAGTATTGATACTCCACTTTCTTCACATACTCTTGATCCAATTCGGGAAACGCCACCAAGAAGGGATTGAGAACCATAGAACCACTATTTAACCAAAATTTCAAAATGCCTTTAACATAAATCGAGAAATTATTACTCTCCCAAAATGTACTTAGTCCCTTCTAACTTAACACGCTTACCACCGTTAATGATCATAATTCCTACAACAAACCCATCATCCATAACAAATCATACACCTCTCCATACTAATCCATTCCGATGCAGTCACGGAGATGCACTACAAGTAAGCAAAATTCTCCTATCCCGAAATCCTCAATTTGAATCCTCAATTCTTATAACCCAACCGAGGTCATAAGGACATTAATCTAAATATTAGCACTACAACCTTGTACTATAACACTCAATTTAACCCAAGCTCCTCCCTAAACACTAGGTACTATTCGGAAGAAAATGAAAATCTTACGAATGATAAATACACCCAACAAATTGACCGAAACTAAATACTCGGATTTCAATTAAGAAAAGATAGGTATAACTCTACCCAAAGGAACGGTCTCAACAGTTTTAAGAAATTAGGAATGGAGAACATAACAATCCCCCTACAACAATAGACTAAAGCAATAGTAACATCAAAATCTTGCAATAGTAATATGGCTAATTTAGCAGGTGAGACATAACCATACTTAAGCACATCATAAGCACATAAGACTTCATCAGATACCCTAAAATCCTCCATAGGAGTAGACACCTACAACACATAAGTCAAAGACTCAGAAGTAATAAATGCAACTAAATGCACAGAAACACATAGATGCGATGATCCTATAATGCACGCGCTCGCTCTCACGACGCTAAATAATACCTCCTGAAATTTATCCGTTACCTGGTGAGTGCTGATTGATCGCAAATACCCTACCCTGAACTTTTAGGGTTTCACGAAGCATCCCTCTTCTGACCCTGTGGTATTCCAGTTCCTGCCCCCGATGACTGAACTCTAAACCTCGGACAATCTTTGACGAAGTGTCCCAACTGACCACACTTCACACATTTTCCTTGCTTCTTCCAATACTTGTCTTCTGAGTGTCCTTTCCTCTGACAGTAGCTGCAGACTTTCCCATTTCGTGTCCCCTTATTAGAACCTCGATTTCCTACTGTTGGTTGCCCTTGAAGTTGCCTTCTGAATCGAGTTTGCACTCCAGAATTACCTCTGTTATCTGAATGTTGCTGTTGTGACTCACTCTGCCCTCCTTGCTTACCCGGGTTAACCCTCTCAGTCTTCCTTTTGTGTTCCCCAATATCCTGCTCAATCAAGTAGGCTCGATCCACCGCATCCTGATAAGTCTGAATCCGCTGTGCCATAAACTGAGTCCGGATGGATGTCTTCAAACCCCTGATTAATCTCATCGCTTTCTGCTCCTCAGTCCGTATAAGGTATTCACAACACCTGACTAATTCTGTGAACTTAGCTGAGTACTGTGCTACTGACATCATGCCTTGCTCCAAGCTAAGGAACTCGATCTCTTTCCGGTTTTGATTCACTAGAGAGATAAAATGATCCTTGAATTTCCTCACGAACCACTCCTAAGGATATGGTACAAGAGTCGCATCGCAACTGGTCTTCAGTGCCTTCCACCAATGTTCCGCAGCCCCCACGAGCTTATAAGCTGAAAACAGAACCCTATCCTCATCAGTGCAACCAAAGATCTCGTAGATTTTCTCCATTGATTCTATCCATAGCTCGGCCTTCTTCACATCAGGCTCACCGTCGTACTCACTTGGTTTCAACTTCAAGAACTGCTCCAACCCATATCGCGGAGGTGCTACATGTTCCTCTCTCGGCCCTTGGTCATGAATTGCTTTCACGGCCGCTTCAAACCTGTCCTGAAACATTACACGGTTTTCTTCCCGTAGACCATTCTGATTCTGAGTCCCACTGATGCCTTCACCAGCTCTTCTTCTAGCCATCACAAACAAATACCTGCATAAAATACTCATCGTTACTCACTCCGAACCCATCTACCCTCCTAGGTCATTCTAGTCCACCTATACTTATACATAGAACTAAACCATAGCTCTGATACCAACTGTCGCGACCCCGGACCCCGCGGGCCCGAGACCGCGATCTGGACGTCGACTCTAAAACCAAAACTGAGAAATACTGAAGTTAAAAATTCCATTTGATACCAAAAGGTGATGATCCAAAGTTTTACAAAACCAAGTTTGATAAAAACCAATTACAACTATCATAAACTTCCACAAGTTTATGCCCAACAAAATAAAATATACAATTCTTAGTGACGTCATTGTTTGGTACAACTATCCCAAAATGGTTACACATTTAAATAATGCAAACCGATCAAACAACCTGCCCAAAATCTCAATCCTCTCGACGTCCTCCTCGATCCGCGAATCCTAATCCTTTTCCTCCTGGGGGGGGGTTAAGGAAAACAATTTGAAACAATAAACGGGGTGAGAATAAATCTCAGTAAGTTACTAATGCAACTACATGACATGCTAATATGCAATAAGCAATAAACAATAATAAATATCACATAGCACATAGCAATTATCATATATCAGATAGCAACGGAAATAAGCACATAACAAAGGATATAGCCAAGGTTTTCCAAACCGGAACATCCAAATAAAGGATCGCTGCGCAGCTTCAATGATCAACCAATCAACATCTTCATAATAGCATGAATGCCGAAGAGAAAACCCCGGTACCGGAACCAATAACCATAAGAGTGTCACAAAGGACAAGGACCATGACACAAAGTCATGCCCGATAGCTAGATACATTCACAAAGGAAGCTAACTTATCCCTTCCAAGGCCAATCTGGAAAAGGGGGTATAGTAAGGGTAAAACAATGGTCAACATTATAATGGACTTGGCTTTGCCATTATAATCTTTCCCATCGCCCGATGCAACAAATATGCCAGCTGGGCTTCCAAATAAATGCTAAGTAATAAATACTAGCTTAATTAAACAACTTAGGGTTCCAAAGTAGGGAACCACACCAATTAATCACCATAAAGATGCAAACGATTTCTCATGAAGAGTTCAACAATAACGAACACAAGAAGTTTCTCATACGAGCACAACAACGATAAACAGAATTTCTCATAAAGAGCACAACAACATTGATCATTAAACAAGATGGTTCCAAGACAAGGACCCATACCAAACACATCCTAAAGATGATACCCACGAGTTAATCATAAAGAGCACAACCCAAACGGTCGCTCACCAATGGTTCAATGACTATTACCAAAATGTCCATAAACATTTACTCAAAAGATATACTAGGACTATGGACTCAACCATCTCTTCACACCTGGAATTCCAAATAAGAAATCCGAATGAATGCATCTTAAGGTTAATCAAACCGTAAGTACCCAAGCGAATCCAAAAGGTTACCCTTATTATAACATGATCACGACTGGACTAAACCCTACACTTTAGTGTTCCAAAACAACCCTCTAGGTACTATAGGATATCACCTAAAACCTAGACCAAGTCTTATTCTAAAATCAATCCGATCAGTAAAATAACTTTCAATTAAAGGGTCTCAAAGTATGAAGTCCTCACTTATATCCCAAAATGATCATAACAACTCAATAAAGTCACTCAATTGGATTTACAAAACTTGTTCACAATGGATCGATACAACTCCTCTTAACCTCAAACACCCAATAAAATCCCGAATTATAAAACTTATAACTTAACTTAAAAACCTATACAATCTTTTAGTACTCGGAGAGAGCTTCGAAACGATAGTTTACACGCCTAAAACGGAGTCCGGACGAAGAAGTTATGGGGTAAACAGTTTTAGAAGAAAAGGGAAGAATATACCAGAGTCCCAGCTTGGCACGACCGTGCCTAAGAAAGTGGCACGACCGTGCCAAACATGACGAGAGGAAAGTGAATATTGGCATGACCGTGCCAAATAAAGGGGCACGACCGTGCCAGAAGAACAATGCCCAGATTTCTTCCTGGGTTCATACATACCCGAAAATGGCACCCAAACAACCCAAAATTCTTACCATTTCTCAAATACTCAAAATCAAGACTTCCAATAAGCATAACAATGAACCAAAACAACTTATAAACTTGAATAGGACCAAAATAACACATCTAGAAACCCAAATCAAGGTTTAAATCCCAACCTTCATATAATCACCATTTTTAACCAAAAATCCAAATAAATTCCAAACTCAATCAAACTTCAAATATAACAACTAAAGCATTATATAAGCATGATATGGACAATTTAGCATATTAATGGGGGAAAGCAACTTACTTGAAAATTCTCAAAGATGACGGAATTCAATTCTTTTTGGTTCTACGCGATCCTATCGACGATCTAAACACATTTCACGTTTTAAGGAAAGAGAGATTATGAGAGGAAGATGAAGAAAATGAAGAGAGAAGGTAGAGAGAAAACTTACCTTTTTCACCCATGGAAGAGAGAGAGAGGGAGATGGCTGGGAATGAAGAGAGTGAGGGAGAAGATGAGTAGGGAGGGAGTAGTTAAAATGATTTAAAGAACTTGCACTTAGGCCCCCTCCTCATCACTACACACAAAACTTACACTCCCTACTTACAATTAAGACCCAACAATACTACCCTAACCCAAATAAAATGCTAGGCATGAATTATTATAACTCATAAATTATTAATTAAGTAATAATTTAAATACATAATTAAGCAAATAAATAAATAATAATTATTTATCACCAATAAAATAGAGCCTAGTTTTCGGGTCGTGACACCGAGAGTGTCTCTAATACCCTCACCCAAGAGGATTTGGAGGCCATAGCCGAGCGTGTGTTTCCTTTCTTTGCTAATGAAAAATTTGATATTTCTGAGTACCCTGAGATTGAAAACATCATAAATGATGAATTAACTAATAATGAACTTAACGAACAAGTTAATAATGATTCAAATTATGATGAAATAGACCACGAAAACACAACATACTTAAATGAACTTGCTCAACAAGTCCGTAGTCGTGGTGAAAATGGTCAAGAGGCTGACGAAGAATTGCATGTTGTTAATCTGGGTACCGAAGAAGAGCCAAGAGAAACTAAAATTGGAAGCTTCTTCAAGGGGGACGACAGAGACAGATTGACTGCACTACTACGGGAGTTCGTGGATGTGTTCGCATGGTCATACAAAGACATGCCGGGTTTGGACAGAAAGGTAGCAGAGCACAGAATTCCGATCAGAGAAGATGCCAAGTCAGTAAAACAAAAGCTCAGAAAGATCAAGCCAGAATGGTCTCTGCAAGTCAAAGAAGAGATTGAGAAGCTCCTCAGTGTGGGTTTCATCAAGGTTATCAGGTATCCGACGTGGTTAGCCAACATCGTGACAGTCAGAAAGGCAAACGGCAAGGTTCGAGTTTGTATGGACTTCCAGGATTTGAACAAAGCTTCCCCAAAAGATGATTTTCCACTCCCTAATATCGACATGCTGGTCGACTCCACTGCTGCCTACGAGGTTCGCTCATTCGTGGATGGGTTTGCTGGGTACAATCAGATTCTCATGGCCGAGGAAGATCAACATAAGACATCCTTCATAACACCGTGGGGAACCTTTTGCTACACACTCATGCCATTTAGGTTAAGAAACGCCGGGGCTTCCTACCAAAGAGCCGTGACAGACTTGTTCCACGATATGATTCACAAATAAATCGAGGTCTATGTGGACGACATGATCATTCACTCCAAAGGGACCGATGGTCAACATTTAATCGATCTCCGCAAGTTCTTCGAAAGGCTTCGTCAACACAAGATGAGGCTCAACCCTACAAAGTGCACGTTCGGGGTTATCCGAGGCAAAGTCCTTGGTTATATGGTCACTGAAAGGGGAATTGAAGTAGGTCCTTCCAAAATCAAGGCAATCATTGACATGCCTCCTCCAAAGACGCAGAAATAGATCAAAGGTTTCATGGGCAGAGTGCAATACATCAGTTGGTTTGTACACCAACTCACTTCCATGTGCGAGCCAATCTTCAATCTACTCAAGAAGAATGTGGCTTTAGAATGGACCGACGCGTGTCAAGAAGCCTTCGACCAAGTGAAGCATTATTTGACGTGCCCTCCTGTTCTAGTTCCGCCGCACAAAGAGAAACCTCTTTTGCTCTATCTCACTGTCAATGATGAAGCCCTAGGGGCTATGTTAGCACAAGAGCAACGAGAGTCCACAAAGGAGAATGCCATTTATTTTGTCAGTCGCCGATTCCAAGGAGGCAAAAAGAACTACTCTGTCCTAGAGAAGTCATGTGCAGCATTGGTTTGGGTCACTCAAAAGCTCAAACACTATATGGAAGCTTTCCGATCAAGCTAGTAGCAAAGGTGGACCCGCTCCGCTACATCTTCGAGAAGCCTTTCATGTCAACAAGAATAGCCAAATGGTACTTCACGCTCGCCGGCTACGATATCACTTACGTCACACTAAAATCCGTCAGGGGGAAAGTGTTCAGTGGCCAGCTTGCCGAATTCCTGTGTGACGAAGTGAAGGGGGAAGACATACAGTTCTCCGACGAGCATTTAATTTGTACTGCAACCGAGGAAAATAAGTGGCAACTTTTTTTCGATGGCGCCGCCAATAAACACGGTTTAGGTATAGGAATGTTGCTTGTCGATCCAGAGGACATCTACACCCCCATTGCCATCCGTCTGGAATTTGAGGCCACCAACAACATTGCCGAGTACGAAGCATGCATAGCAGGGCTCGAAGCAGCTCTCGAAAGAAACGTCACGGAACTAGAAGTATTCGGCGACTCTTTGCTCCTTATCAATCAGCAATCGGGTAAATGGCGAATCCAAGACCCGACCCTCCAACAGTATGGTCAGCACCTTGAAGAATTGGTTGAACAATTCCAAGAGATAACTTTCAACTACCTGCCAAGGGATAAAAATTGCTTCGCCGATGTACTGGCCACTATAGCTTCATTAGTCGAAATGCCCAAAGGGAAAATGGTGAAGCCTTTCAAAATTGCCCGAAGGAACAGTCCGGCGTACTGCATGAGTATCGAGATCAACGAGGTTCAAACAAACTCTCCATGGTATTCGGACATCATGAATTTCCTCAAAGATGGCACTTATCCCGAGAATAGCAATAAGAAGTCTCAAGCGGCTCTGCAAAGGCTAGCCTCTCGGTACGTACTGATTGGAGACCGAGTCTACAAAAGGCACCACGACGGGATCAATCTCTTATGCGCCAACGAGGCCGAAGCTCAAGAGATAATGTGTGAAGTGCACGAAGGAGAGTGTGGACCCCACATGAATGGGTTTATGCTAGTCAAGAAGATACTCCGCATTGGTTACTATTGGAGCACTATGGAACGAGACTGTATTGAGAAAGTCAAAAGGTGTGCCAAGTGCCAATTACATGCTAATCTGCAACATGCTCCACCCTCACAACTTTACAACATGGTCACACCATGGCCTTTCTCTTGTTAGGGGATAGACATCATCGGTAAAGTTCATCCTACCGGGAGCAATGGGCAGTCATTCGTCCTAGTGGCCGTCGATTACTTCACAAAGTGGGTCGAAGCACAAGCCTATCGGACCCTCAACGCCAAAAAAGTGGCCGAATTTGTAAAGATTAATATCATGTGCCGATACGGCGTGCCTCATAAAATCATTTCCGACAACGGCTCTCACTTTGAGAAGGAAATGGATGCACTTTTGGTAGAATACAAGATCACCAAGCACAAGTCATCTCCTTACCGTCCCCAAGCAAATGGCGCGGTCGAAGCAGCAAACAAGACCATCGAGACCATCGTCAAGAAAATGGCCTCAACGGGAAGGGATTGGCCCGAGAAGCTACCATTAGCATTGTGGGGCTACCGCACATCAATACGGTCAACAACAGGAGAAACTCCTTACGCATTAGTCTATGGTTCTGAAGCCGTACTCCCAATCGAACTTGAAGTCCCATCTCTACGGGTCCTCCTCGAGAATCAAGTCAACGAGGTCGACGAGATGCAAAGTAGATATGAACAGCTAGCCTTACTCGACGAGAAAAGGCTAAGAGCACTCGAACGCGCAAGGGCGTATCAGCAAAGGATGGCAAGAGCTTTCAACAAAAAGGTAAAGCCTTGAAACATCAATGTGGGAGATTTGGTCTTAAGACAACATCCTCCTAACGCCATGAATCCCCTGGGGAAATGGGGACCCCGATGGATCGGTCCGTACGTGGTCAAAAAGATACTAAACGGCGGTGCAGTCCGGCTCGTGGATTTAGATGGTGACCAGCTGCCAAAGGAGGTCAACCTCGACAAGCTCAAGAGGTTCTACGCTTAATAAACAAAGACCATAAAAAAAAAAAAAAAAAAAAAAAAAAAAAAATCGCTCGCTAGGTTGAAAACCCGCAAGGGCGGCCTAGGAAAAAGTTAGAGCACGTGCAAAAAAGAAGCCCGCTAGATTGAAAACCCGAAAGGGCGGTCTAGGCAAAAAATAGGGTGCACACAAAAAAAAAATGGTCTTTGTTTGTTTGAACTACGGAGACCTGAGCCTCCCAACTGGAGGAACGTAGGCAACCTTTGGGTGCGGTCTAAAACATTTCAAAAATACCCAATTCACTTCAAATAACAAGATGCAATTTTTATTCATCCAATGAATTATTCAAGCCATTACAACGGATTTATTGAGCAACAAAAGACGTCAAAATATTAAATCCTAAAACAAAGTGGTCTAATTGCAATCTCTTGGGGTACAAAGAAAAATCTAATCTTTCTTAGGTTTGGGAACCCATTGCTTCTTGTTATGCCCTTTAGTCTTCTTGGATGGGGATGGAACATTCTTAGGACCGCCAAGACGGGAGAAAACGCTAGGACGGGACGGAGCTTCATCAACGACTTTCCCTTTGCCCTTATCAAGCGGAGCCTTAGCGGGGACAACCATGGGACGCTTCCACACATAGGAGGAATTTCCCTTACCTTTCTTCTTCTTGGGAAAATGACGGGGTCTATAGTCCCGCACATGAACCACCGGTCTCACGGGGTCAACAACATCGTCATTGGGCCTTCCCAAACGATCAAAAACGCTTGGACGCTTCTCCACCATCGAGACGGATCCCACAGCTGGAACGACGTTCACCATTGGAACGGACTTCTCACCCTCGGGGACGGAAACCTTGACTTCAAAAGAGAAAGTCATTGGAGCCATTATGACAAGAATTTTGTGGTTTAGGAGGAGAAAATGTTTACAGAAGAATGTTGTGTGACCATTCTGGTCGAAAATGGTTCAAAATTTATAGCTGTTGGAACATTCTGATCAGAAAAAGAAAGGGGCTGTAATTCAGCAGCCAGAAGCGCGCGCCTCCGACCAAGGCTGCACAACGCGCGCGCCTCCCACAAGCAAGGCCCAACGTGCGTGCCTTTGACAGCAGTTCAGACAGAAACAGCCCTTGTCAGTTCAGAACAGAACCCAAGCACTCCAACATATCCAACCTGCAGCAAAATCAAATCCCAGCAGCAAAAAGGAGTTCAAGCATCAACAACAAGCATTCTTTGGGCACACATTTGTTTGTAAAGAGTCGACACCTAAGATCGAGTCACTAATAAAGCATAAAATGAGTAGTAAGATAACTAGGATTGTAAATACATGTTAAATGTTATTACATGCCAAAATAAAAGTGTTTCAATCCTTCATCCTCTCAGCCACAACAGCTCGGCACATCATCACCAGCACTGTGCTCACCCCCTGTTGCCGCTCTCGGTCTCCTCATCATCATCGTCATCCTCATCATCATCATCGTCATCATCATCCTCGGACTCAGATGTCTCAACCACAACATCAGGACAGGTCCTCTTGGAAGCTCTCCCTGACGAACTGGCGCCACCCCGGCTCTGGCTACCTTCTCGGCTCAGACTCCTACTATGGTTACCTCCGTGGCTCAGACTACTGCTCAGCGACTGCCTCGCCGAAGAGACAGCCTCATCAATGTCCAGTGCAGCATCCCTGCAGCCTCGTCCCATGCCCCGAGCACCTCGGGCAGCTCCTCTCGCAGCACCAGAGACAGCACCAGCAGCATCTCTAGTCATGGCAGCAATATCCCTGCACAGCTCCAGCACCCTCTCCTCCAGCTGACGGAGCCTCCTCCTCATTCCTTTGTTCTGCCTACCCAAGTGCCTATAAGCAGCTACAGGTACCTGTTGTAACAAAGAACAGAAAAAGGAAGTTACATCAATACAAAGGACAAAAAAACAAGACTGGAACTGAGAAAGGCAAAGATGGTCAGAAAAACATACCACAGCAGCCTGAGCGGGAGGCTCTCTCTCCGGTGACATATCCTCGGGAACAATCTCCCTTTGCTCCTCAAAGACCCCGAAGTTGGAATAAGTGTAGTAGGGAGGAGGCAAAGGAGGATCAAAACAATACCCGGCACCGGTAGTATAAAACCGAGCGGAGGTCGTAGGAGCAGCCTGTGATCTCCACGGATCAGCAAACACGAAGCCTTGCATCAAGTTGTTCTCCCTGAAGAGGCCATAATCCTGATCCAAGTGAATGTAAGGGATGGCATCAACCTCTACCATGTATGCCGCGCGATCAGCCTCTGAAAGTGACCTCCAATTACGAGGGCAGAAAGGAGGAACGTCTGGAACTGCAGGACGAGGGGGGGTTGTAAAAATCTGTCACCTGGGTACCATGCTGCCAGAACACTCTGTCCCCCAAATACAGAGCCATGCACTCACCCGAACTCATCAAAAGCTGAGAACGGGTAGGAATCAGAGTATGCTCAAACCAGTGCTGAACTGATCTCCACGGATACAAAGAGAAGGCAACGGACTCAGGCCTCAAGGTGTCCAAGTGCCGTCGGGCTGAAGTAAGACTAATGGGGTTCGTGCCAGTCTTCACATTCCTCTCCTTCTACGCCCACCGTGCGCAGTCCGGATACTGGGGCTGGCCCTCCTTGGCAATCTTGAAATCCCTCAGATTCAGGATAGCAAAAGCCCAAAGATGTAGACAAGAGGCAGAAACAAAGTTAATGACAGTCAATGAAAAAGGCAGTTATGACAAAGGCAAGGAGAATATAAAAGGGACAGTAAGTGGTATACCTCCCACAGCAAGCTAAAGCCCATAACCGAGCTAGTGGTCGAGCGGCTGGTCAAATCCATGCCGTCATAACAAGCAGCTAAGCCCGCTGCGCCCCAGTTATACTGGCCGATCTGGTCTAAATCCACTAACAAGTCAAGCAGAGCCAAAGAGGCCGAAGATCCCCCGTTGGGAAACAGTGTATGGGATAACAGGTACCAAATAAAGCAACGGGCCACGACATTGACCCGATCAGCAGTAACACCTTGAGCCTCAGCCATCAAGATGCCGAAATAAGCCCGGATTCGCCCCCATGTCACTCGAGAATTCTTGACCTCGAACCGGCAGTTAACCAAAGCTAGTAACTCGTCTGGAGTCCGAACAGCCCCTCTCAAACCAAAAGGGACGGGCATCCCTATGAACGGCAAGCCCGTCAGAGCTGTGAAATCGGTAGGTGTCATAGTCACCTCGCCCATAGGTAAATGAAAGGTATGGGTGGTGTCCCACCTTCTTTCCCTTAATGCCTGGACCACATCGGGGTCATTCTTCAAAGCTGGGAGGCTGGTAACAAAAAGACCAAAATGAGTCCCTGTAACTCGGGCCCGAACATTCTCAGGCAACCTCTTCCATATAGAGATGGGCTCATGAGCCCCGCCACGAATCTCTGTCAGACGGGTCCACTCCTGAAAGGAAAGAAGGAACATCAAAAATTTCATCAGCATGACTGCTAGAAAACGGATGAACTCAACACAGAGATTTCAATAGCAGAACAATGTACAAGCAAGTGTGTGAACATGAAAATGGGCGCCCCAACATGTTTCTTACAACAAATCAGCAGCAACGAACAACATGCAAGGAATGATCAAAAAAGCTGCTGCAGCAATATTTCGGGTAAAAAAAGGGGACTTCATGAAATCCGAAATCGACAAGAAAGGTGAGGCATTCTTACCAAACCCGAAGTCACGAAGTGAGAAATGCGGGTATGAGGCCGGAAGGTAAGCAAGCTCGGGTCCATAGCTTCAACCCCAATTTCGTGCTCCTCGCCCTATGGCATCTCGAACGGAGGTGATTGTTGACGATCGGACATCGTTTATGTGACGGAATTGATCTTAGAGCAGCAAGAAAGTGTTTTGGGGTGATTTCTCCACGAAAATTAGGCTTGGAATTTGGAGGGTTCTTCAAAATTTTGAAAACTTGCCGAAAACAGTGAACCGCCTGTTTAAATATGCTGAACTTATGCGCCAGGCGCGCGCCCCTCGACATACTCATCCGAGGCGCCCGCGTCCCATAACGAGGCCCGGACGCGCGCTCTTCCCATCATCAGGCAGGTTCAGAAGCAGTCTCCCATGCAAGAAACCATGCACCGTATCAAGGTTTCCCCACGGATTCCGAACTCCCTAAGTTCTGTCACGGGTGACATCCCCACCCTCAAGGGTCAATCTCAACATTTCATCCCCAGCAGGGATATTTTTCTGGTCACGGTCAACTGTGCCCACACCCCACAATTCAAAAAGTCAAGTGTGACTCCAAGTGGCACGAGACTTCAAAGCAATACCTCATCAACGAATTTCACTAACGGATTCGTCCTCAAAGGTTCACTAACGGCCTCCTCAAAGGTTCACTAACGGCCTCTCCAAAGGTTCACCAACGGCCTCATCAACGAATTTCACTAACGGATTCGTCCTCAAAGGATCACTAACGGCCTCCTCAAAGGTTCACTAAAGGCCTCTTCAAAGGTTCACTAACGGCCTCTCCAAAGGTTCACCAACGGCCTCCTCAACGAATTTCACTAACGGATTCGTCCTCAAAGGTTCACTAACGGCCTCCTCAAAGGTTCACTAACGACCTCCTCAAAGGTTCACTAACGGCCTCTTCCAAGGTTCACTAACGGCCTCTTCAAAGGTTTACTAATGGCCTCTCCAAAGGTTCACCAACGGCCTCATCAACGAATTTCACTAACGGATTCGTCCTCAAAGGTTCACTAACGGCCTCCTTAAAGGTTCACTAACGGCCTCTTCCAAGGTTCACTAACGGCCTCTTCAAAGGTTCACTAACGGCCTCTCCAAAGGTTCACCAACGGCCTCATCAACGAATTTCACTAACGGATTCGTCCTCAAAGGTTCACTAACGGCCTCCTTAAAGGTCACTAATGGCCTCTTCAAAGGTTCACTAACGGCCTCCTCAAAGGTTCACTAACGGCCTCTCCAAAAGGTTCACTAACGGCCTCGTTCAAAAGGTTCACTAACGGCCTCATTCAAAATATTCAGCCGGCAGGTTCACCTAACGGATCATGCCACCCCCTCTATCAACAAAAGCCGCTCACACAGGGAGCGCACCACTATCTCTCGCAATTTCAAATTTCTTCTTTCATCGAGTCTTTGCTTTTTTCTTGGTGATGTCCTCTGCGGGTGTTTTTAACTTTCGTCGACGCGTTTTGCTTTATAATCCACGTCGCCGAGGGGCTCTGTAGACACCCCGCCTTGGACCGCTCACCCCGATTGCACATTTGATCTTGTGTGTCTCCCCATTTTAAGTGTTTCTCGTTAGTTTCTGTCACTTCCATTAAGTTCCTGACTGACTTCGTTAAGTCCAGGGACTAAACTGAATAACAGTGCTGACTTTCTAGTCCATTCTGTCAAAATTGCCTTCTCTGAGTCGCGCGCCTCCGACAGGAGGAGCCTGATGCACGCACCTCCCGCCCCCAAAGCAGGAAGCGCGCGCCTTTGGGCATCAGTTATAGATTTCTGGCCAGGATTCTCTCCCTTGCTCAATTTACAGGATTTTGCCCGGGAAGGATTTCTTGGTGACTGAGTTTTGGCACCAAAAACATCCCTCTTTCACCTATAAAAACCTTCCTTTACCTCCATTTTCAAGGACCTTTGGCTCTCAATCTCACATTTCAATAAGAAACCAAATTTCCTACTTTCAAAGCATTTTCCAAAGGATTTCTCCAAGTAATTCAACAAGAAGTGTTTGAAGTTTCTTGAAGTCTAGGTAAAGTCATCTCTTTCCCCTTCTCAACTTCAACTATTTTCTCTTTCTTTTGTATTATCAAAGTGCAATCACCCAAATCATTTTGGGACATGACTTTAATGATCACCTCATCTCATTGAGGTCGGTTAAGAGTTATCTCCTACATTCCAAACTCCATTTTAAACCCCTTTTTATGATTTAAAGAAGAAGAAGAAGAACGTTTATCATTCATGTAGATTTTGATCAAGCAAGACCAACTTTAGTTGGGTGAGATGGGTGTTTCGGTACTTCCCATCTCGTAATCTAACCCCCGAACCTCAAAACAAAGAATCTCTATTTTCGTAATCAAACTTAGGCTATTATCAATAGGTTTTTCTTATGTTCCTCAAAACATAGGTGGCGACTCTAAACAATCTAAAACAAGTTAGACATCCTAGGATAATTCACGCGCTCTAGCCAAGCCGTGGCTCCCCCGGGGTATCTACAACAACAAATTAGAAGGTATCACTCAAGGAGAGCTCTTCGACATACTCGTAGAAGCTGGCAAGGTCGCACCAAGAAAACCTCGTTCTACTCCAAGGGAACTCCCCCCCGAATCATGCGCATCATCTCTACTGCAAATTCCACCAGTTCAGTGGTCATGACACCAATACTTGCCACCACCTCAAAGATGTGATCCAAGATCTCATAGACTCTAAACAATTAGGGGCTCCTTATATAGTGACAAACCCTTTCCCAACTACGGGAGGAGGGATCAATGTAATAGAAATAGCTAGTGAGAAAGGGGAAACTACTCGCCTAGTCCCAAATGTGGGCGAGAGCACTCCCAAGTTTGATAATGAAATTTCTTTCTATTACATGTTGTCTTGGGATCAAGTATTAGATAGAAAGAATAATAAAGAAAAAGAAGATGTTAATCTACTCACCCGCTCCGGTCGAGTCATAATCAACAAAGATCCAAGAGTAGAAGAGCCATCATATTCGCAAGAGCCCGAACCCGTTGAACTTGATGATCCACTTCTTAAACAATTAAAGAAAACTCAAGCCAAAATTTCCATATGGGATCTCTTAGGCTTATCTTATAAACATCGAATGATGATCTCAAAAGCATTATCCTAAGTCAAAGTGCCCAAAGATATAACTCCCGAAGAGCTAACGCAAATGGTAGGCCAAATCCAATTTGGCAATGTGATCACATTTACCGACTTATATTTACCACAATATGGTTGAGGGCACACCGAAGCTCTCTATATAATCGCGAGGGTCAATGGGCATCGAATCCCCAGAATCCTAGTAGACAATGGGTCTGCCATAAATGTCCTACCAAAGAAAGTCATGGTAACGCTTGGCCTTACCGTAAGAGAGCTAAAACCGTCAGCTCTTACTGTATGAGGATTTGACTGCACTGCACGCTTACCTATAGGGGCAATCACCCTAACAGTTGTAGTAGGAGAGATAACTATAAAAGCAGAATTCCAAGTCATTGACATCCCCTCCTCTTTCAACCTTCTCCTAGGATGCCCATGGCTACATCAAACGGGATGAGTACCATCAACCCTCCATCAATGTGTCAAATTTAAGCACAATGACACGATAGTCACCGTACTTGGAGAACTAGTCACTGCTAGTCCGATCCTAGAGATTCAACATGAGGCAACTGACCACCTCTTCAACGGGTTCGAAATCCAAAATAGTGTGGAGATGGTAGAGGTGCACAATGAAAATGACTATTCTAAGGCGATTCCATTCTCTGGAACGTGTCCAGTAGTTAACATGATGCTAAAGGAAGGGTACTTCCCCAGTGTTGAACTTGACAAGCATTTACAAGGGATAAGAGAACTACCACTTGTCATTCTATACCCCCCTAGAATATGGTCTAGGGTATGTATCACCACTCAAAGGCATCCCTAAGGAAGAAAGGGATTGGACCTCATACATAGTGCCAGTCGCACCGCCCTATCGAAAGACTCTAAATGGTTACTTTGTACGCGAGGGGGAAAACTTGCCATGCTTCATGTTCCCTAAACCATGGATTGAGCATAGGGGGAAGCGCCAACCGGGCTTTGAAATATTCAGTGACTGTGATCCGTACTCACTCAAAACAGGACCGATGCAATTCTCGTGGCTACCTCGAGAATTAGGGGGTACCAAGGCCGAGGCATTCAGTGAGTGGGACTTTGTGTTGGGAGAAGACCTACTGCACCAATTTCTCAACCTTTGCAAGCTAGAGGACACTCAGATTAATGCAGTAGACAAGGGGGACGCTCCGAACTAAGACTACACCAATCTCATCGAGAAGTGTGATGAGCCTATTCAGAATTGGTACACAACTGGGGGACCCATAGCAAGTGAAGACTTCCTGATCAAGGAATTAGGATGTACTCCCCATCCCCATAGGACAAGAAAATTTGTAACTCTTACCTTAGAGTCAGATATCGCTACCGATGAGCTCACCCAAGAGAACTTGGATGCCATCGCGGAACGTGTATTTCCCTACTTTCTTAATGAAAAAATAGATCTTTCTGAGTATCCCGAGATTGCTAGCGTCCTAAATGATGAATTAACTAATAACTATAATGAATTAGATAATAATGAGTCATATACGAGATAGATCAAGAAAACGAACAAATCTTAAAAGAAATTAATAAGCAAGTAGGTCTTCGTGGCGGAAATGGTCCTATTGATGCCGAAGAAATGCAAACAGTTAATCTGGGGACGGACGATGATCCGAAAGAGACCAAGATTGGCAGTTTCTTCAAAGGGGAAGACCGACAAGCCCTCATAGCACTTCTCCGAGAATTTATGGATGTGTTCGCTTGGTCCTACAAAGATATGCCAGGGCTAGCCAATTCGATCGTTGAGCACAAGATACCATTGCTTCCTGATTCGAGGCCAGTCAAGCAGAAACTCCACAGAATTAAGCCAGAGTGGTCAGTACAAGTCAAACAAGAGATAGATAAACTCTTAAGTGTTGGGTTCATCAAAGTAATAGAGTATCCAACCTGGTTGGCTAATACTGTACAAGTTTCCAAAGCAAATGGAAAAGTCTGAGTCTGTGTTGATTTCCGTAATCTCAACAGAGCATCTCCGAAAGACGATTTTCCTTCCAAACATAGACATGCTCGTCGACAATACCGCGAAGTATGAAGTTCGTTCATTCGTAGACGGATTCGCCGGTTACAATCAGATCCTCATGGCCGAAGAGGACCAACACAAAACAGCATTTACCACACCTTGGGGGACGTTCTGTTATATGGTCATGCCATTCGGACTCAAGAATGCCGGAGCCAGTTATCAAAGAGCCGAAATTGCATTGTTCCATGACATGATACATAAAGAAATGGAGGTGTACGTTGACGATATGATCATACACTCCAAAGGCTCCGATAGGCAACACTTTGTCGACCTCAGAAAGTTCTTTGAGAGGTTGAGACACCACAAGATGAGACTTAATCCAGCCAAGTACACATTTGGGGTAGTAAAAGGAAAGGTCCTTGGGTACATGGTCACTGAGCGTGGTATAGAAGCAGATCCCGCTAAGATCAAAGCCATCATTGACATGCCTCCACGTAAGACGCAAAAAGAAGTCAAGGGATTTATGGGCCGCCTTTAGCACATTAGTCGTTTCGTTAATCAACTCACGACGATGTGCGAGCCCATTTTAAGCTCCTCAAGAAGAACGCATCCCTAGAATGGACAGAAGAATGCCAAGAAGCTTTTGATAAGGTCAAGGGGTACTTAGTGAATCCGCCCGTATTGGTTCCACCGCATAGGGGGAAACCATTGGCCTTGTACCTCACAGTCAATGACACTGCATTAGGGGCCATGCTAGCATAAGAGAAACCCGATTCAAAGAAAGAGAATGCCGTGTACTTTGTCAGCCATCGCTTACAAGGGGCTGAACTGAATTACTCTTCATTAGAGAAGTCGTGTGCTGCACTAGTATGGGTAGCTGAGAGACTAAAGCCGTACATAGAGGCATTTCCTGTACAACTAATCGCTAGAATGGACCCAATGAAATATATCTTCGAGAAGTCGCATGTCTCCTCTAGGATAACCGAATGGTACTTCATGCTTGCGAGGTACGATATCAATTACATCACAAAAAAATCCATGAGAGGGAGAGTCTTCGCGGATCACTTAGCTGAATTTCCATGTGATGAAGCGAAGGGGGAAGACCCGCGATTCCCTGATGAGGACATCATGTCAATAGCAAAAAATAAGTGGCAATTATTTTCCGATGGCGCTGCCAATAAACGGGGATATGGCATTGGCATGTTACTAGTAGATCCCTCAGAATTCTACACTCTACTTGCAATCCACCTTGACTTTGAGGCCACTAACAATATTGCCGAGTACGAAGCTTGCATAGCGGGGCTTGAAGCAGCCTTAGAAATAAATGTGACCGAACTAGAGGTGTACGGAGATTCACAACTTATAATCTATCAGTCACTCAAGAATTGGAAGTACAAGATCCTACACTCCAGAAATATAATGACCATCTCCAAGACTTGGTCAAACAGTTTAGAGAGGTCACTTTATACTATCTTCCTAGAGATAAGAACCGCTTAGCAGACTCGCTAGCCATGCTAGTATCGCTTGTTGAAATTCCCGAATGGACTGAGCTTAAAACCTTCAAAGTCGCGAGGCGAACGACTCTTGCTTATTACTCAATCATAGACTACAAAGAAGAGTGTAACTCTGTGAATACCTTAGACAACAAACCTTGGTATTATGATATATGGAGTTTCCTCCTAGATGGAACATTCCCATCAGACGCATCACCTAAAGCGAAGATAGCCCTCAAACGTCTTGCCACCCAATTTGTTATCATAGGTGATCGCCTCTATAAGAAGCACTACGAGCAGTGTCTACTCTATGCCGATAAGCACGAAGCCGTAGAAATCATGGACCAAGTCCATCAAGGAGTCTGTGGAACCCACATGAACGGCAATATGCTAGCAAAGAAAATCATCTGACTAGGATACTATTGGGCTATAATGGAAGCGGACTGCACCAACATGGCTAAGAAATGCCACAAGTGCCAGATACATGCCAACTTACAACACGTACTGTAACAACCCCAAAACCCGTCCCTATTTATTTTATATTTTTGGGGATTTTAATTTGAATTTATGTGTGCATTTTATTTGTTGCATCATATTTTATGACTTTCACATATTGTATGATTAAATTTGCTATTTATTTGGTTAGTAGTAATAAGGGTTAAGGGAGTTAATTTAATTAGTTTAATCTTTAAGGGGCTTGAGTGTAAATTGGAATTCAGGGTTTTATAGGTTCAAAGTGGAACTAGAGGGGCTTAAGTGAAAATTATAAAAAATCTTCTCATACTTATCCCTCCCTCACTCTCTGCGTTCACATACATATTCCCAAATTCATTTTTCCCTGGTTGATGAAAGAAGAAAAGGTAAGTTTCTTTCTTATTTTGATTTTATTACTTTTAATTAATCCTCCGTTCTAAAAACTAATTATATAAAAATGTTCAGGGCGTTGAGTAGGCCATTTCTACCCGATCAAAATATATTTCATTTATACTTTCCCTGTAATAGGTAAGTTACTAATTCCCCTTTAAATGTTAAAATGGTCATATATGTTATATTTGATACTTGTGATTGTTATTTTTGTGATTTGGATAATATTGGTGATACTTGTAATTTTGGGACAAAGGGAGTATTTGGAAAGTTGGTTTTGAATGGTAAGGGAAGTATAAGTGTGTTTATTGGGTTCTTTTGGCTAAGGTTTATGTAAGAAGTATAAGAGTGTTAGTACTTTTGGGACGGTGAAACGAAGGGAGTAAAATTTAGTGCATTATTGGCCTGTCGAGTGTGTTGGGCGGCCGCCCAAATAGGGCGTGCGACCGCCCATCTATCTAGAAGGTTTTGGTCGAGGGATAGAGCATTTTGGGCGGCCGCACAGTCTGGTGTGGGCGACCGCCCAGGGCTACTGAAAAGCTTGAGTTGTTTCAATCTAAGTGATTTAGAGTTCAATCTTGGTCTAGGTCTTAGGTGATATCCTAGAGTACCTAGAGGGTTGTTGTGGAATACTCTAGTGTTTGAAATTGATTCCTTTGTGAACATATGTGTTGTGGAATTGGACTAAATGTTAATTGGATTGGTTCATCTTTGTGATGTGTTTGGCTTGGTTCCCTACTTTGGAATCATTGCCCCCGGTTGTTGTTTAAGCAAGTATTCATTACTATGCTCATGTTTAAAGTCCAGCTGGTACTTGTTGTTGAGTCAGGCAGTGGGAGAATTATAGTGGCACAAGTTAAGTTCACTATAAGGTTTTCCATTGGTACCTTGAGTCAGATAGTGGGAGAATTATAGTGGCACACGAGCCAAGTTCACTATAAGGTTTTCCACTGTTGCCTTTTCTGTTTTCCCCAATCCAGATTGGCCTTGGATGGGATGAATCGCTCCCTTGCGTGAGCCTTGGGTTATGACTTTGTGTCATATTCCCACCGTTGTTACTTTGGTTCTTATGGTTATGGTTTGGTTTTCGGGATCCCGGCTTCAGCTCTTTGATGCTGCTCCGTTGATACATCTCAGATGGTTATATGTTTGATTCGAGAACCTTGGCTCGGTATCTACTTATGAGTGTTTATTTCCGCCTTATGTGTGGTGTGATGAGTTGGCTTTGCCTCTCATGTTACGTGCTAAATGAATGTTTATTGACATTGTTCAATTACGAGTATCATTTCAGCATGTAACGTTGTTGCATTTTAGTAGCTTACTGAGATTCATTCTCACCCCTTATTTATTTACTGTTTTAGATAAAGGCGAGTCCAGGGGATAGATCACTTCACATGGGAGGACGTCGGGTTGATAATCCATTTTGGAAAGTAAGTGTGGCTTAAAGGTTGCATTATATAAATGTATATCCTTTGGGGTAGTGTACCCGAGACTGTATCCGTATATCACCTATTTTGTTAAAGTGTGGTAATCGTACATTTGTATAAGAGTTTGTAAGCCTTCGGGCTAAGTACTTTCGTTTGTGAAAAAGTTTGTGTGAAAGTTAAATGGAAATCTTTGAACTTCGAGAGTGGATTTTGTTAGAATTTATGAAAGTATATTTCGAAAAATTTTCTAAAAGTGTTTTATGACGTCTTCCAATCGTGTCCTGAGCGTGGGGCCAAGTAGGACCACGGGTCTGGGGCGCGACAGTTGGTATCAAAGCTAGGTTGTAGATGGTCTAGAATGACTAAGTGACCTAGGAGGGTAGTTGTGTATAGAGTGAGTGACGTTGAGAGTTTTATGCAGGTACTTATTGAAAATGGTTGGGACAGAAAGAGATCAGTCAGGGCCTTCAAGGCAAGGGAATGTTTGAAGCAGCCATAAAAACTCTTAATGATTAAAAACAAGGATAAGATCAAGTACCTCCAAGATATGGGTTAGAACAGTTCTTAAAAATGAAACCAATTGGCTATGATGGAGAACCCGATGTAGCTAAAGATGAAAGGTGGATTGAATCGATGGAGAAAATATTTGATGTTCTGATAAAGATCAAATCAGGTTTGCTACTCATAAATTGAGTTGAGCTGCTGAGCACTGGTGAGAAGCTTTGAAGACCAATTGGGATGAGACTTATGTACCCTATACTTTGGAAAAATTTCTAAAAGAAGTTCAAGGAACATTTTATTCCCCGGGTGGATCAAGACAAGAAAGAAATGGAGTTTCTCAACTTAGAGTAAAATGTTATGTCCGTGGCTCAGTATACATCTAAATTCACAGAGTTATCCAGGTATTGTACTCATCTAGTTGCAACTGAGGAGAGGATTAAGAACTGTGATCCGAAATCAACTAGTATTTCACAAGTTACAGGATTTTCAAGATGAAGTTGATAGAGTTTATCAAGTGGAGCACCATATTGAAGAACATAAGAGGAAAGTTGAACTATCAGGTGCGGGAAGGCAAGGAAGACCTCAACCACAGTACGCTGACAATCGAGGAGGTCAGGGAACATCATTACAAAACAAAGGACAACCTCAAGAGCAATTAATTGCTAACAATCAAGGTAACACTTCCGGAAATCAAAGTAGAAGAAGTTGGGTAAGTGCTTGAATTGTGGTCAGTTTGATCATTTTCAGAAGGATGCTTCGGGAAAGCCTAAAGCGCAGGGTCATGTTTTTGTTATTAATCAACAGCGGGTTTCAGATTCTTCTGGCGTGATAGGAGGTATAATTTTTATGTCTAGTTTGAGGGCACGTGCACTTATAGACCCCGGCTCATTGCATTTATATGTGCTTGTACATTTTTGCATCTCAGTTACATTTGTCTCCGGAGTCTCTACCTTATGTGTTAGAGGTGTCCACTCCTATGGGGGAGTGTTTGGCAACTGATAGAGTGTTGCGTACTTGTGTTGTGCATATTCGTGAGCATGTTGTACTTCCTGATTTAGTTGTTTTACTATAACAAGATTTTGATATTATCTTGAGAATGGGTTGGTTAAATAATTATCATGCTTCAGTTAATTGTTATAAAAAGGGTTATCACATTTTCTATTCCTGATGTGCCTGAATTTATTTTTGAGGCTGCTCCTCTGGGTAGGGGTATTTGTATTATTCCTTATGTGAAGGCTAGAAAGTTGTTACACCATGGTTGTGTGGGATTCTTGGCTAGTGTTCTTGATACTATTCAAAAGGGTTTTTGAAATAGAGGATGTGCATATTGTTATAGAGTTTCTTGATATATTTTCAACTGAGTATTTTATGCCTCCCGATAGGGAATCGAGTTTTGCATTGATTTACTTCCAGGTACTACCCTGATATCTGAATCACCTTACAGAATGGCTCTAGCTGAATTGAAAGAGTTGAATGTTTAATTGCAAGAGTTACTTGATAGTGGTTTTATCCGACCTAGTGTATCACCGTAGGGAGCTTCTGTGTTGTTTGTACAGAAGAAGGATGGGTTTTCGAGACTATGCATCGACTATAAAAAGTTGAAGCAGGTGACTGTAAAGAACAAATATCATTTGCCTCACATTGATGATTTATTTGATCAACTTCAAGGGTCTGTTGTCTTTTCGAATTTTGATATTGAGGAGTGGTTATCATCAGTTGCAGATTCATTCTGAAGACATTCCTAAGACTGCCTTTCGTAGTAGGTATGGTCACTATGAGTTTCTTGTCATACCTTTTGGGTTAACTAATGCTCCCGTTGTTCTTATGGATATGATGAATCGGGTTTTCAAACCTTATCTTGATACCTTTGTGGTTGTCTTTATCGGTAATATCCTTGTTTATTCTAAATCTCGAGAGGAACATGAACAATATTTGCGAATGGTTTTGTCTGGACTCCGATGGAAGAAGTTATTTGTGAAATTTTCTGGGTTTAGCGGAGTATTATTGAAGATTTATTGAGGGGTTTTTAAAGATTGCTACACCATTCACTAAGTGGACTTAAAAGAATGTACCATATATGTGGGATGAAAAATGTCAAGTCAGTTTTGAGGAATTAAAGAAAAGATTTACCACTGTACTTATTCTTGCATTACCTAATGGGAATGATGGTTATTTACAGTGATGCTTCGAGGAAGTCAACTTCTTGTGAACAGAACTATCCGACCCATGACATGGAACTTGTTGTCACGACCCGAAAACTAAGCTCTATTTTATTGGTAATAAATAATTATTATTTATTTATTGCTTATTTATTTATCTAAATTATTATTTATTTAAAGAATTATGTGTGCATTTTATGTTTCATAATAATTATGCCTAGCATTTTATTTGGGTCATTTGTGCTAGTGCAGAAGTGTTGAGTCTTATTGGTTAGTGGGGAGTTTATTTGAAAAGGTAGTATTAGGGGGAGGGGCCTATGTGTAAGTTTTGAAATCATTTCTCCTTATTCCCTCCCTCACCTCCCTCACCTCCCTCACACTCCCTCCATCTCCAGCAAACTCTCTCTCTCTCCTTATGGGTAAGTTTCTTTCTCTTTCCTTCTCTCTTAATTTTCTTCATCTTCTCCTTGTTACCTCTCATTTCTTAAAACATGAACCTTGTTTAGATCGTCGATAGGATCGCGTAGAACAAAAAGAATTGAATTCCGTCAACTTTGAGATTTATCAAGTAAGTTACTTTTCCCCCATTCTTATGCTAAAATGTTCATATCATGTTTAGATAATGTTTGATGTGTTATATTTGAAGTTTGGTTGGGTTTTGAATTTATTTGGAATTTATTTGGATTTTGGGTTTAAATTGGTGAAATCTTGAGTGTTGGGTTTGATTCTTGATTTTGGGTGTTAAATGTTGTCATAGGAGTCTTTTTAGACTTATTAGTTGTGTTGGTACATTAGTATGCTAGTTAGAAGGTTGAAATTTTGGTTGAATGTGTTTTGGGTTAAAAATTTGGAAGAACCCAGTTGTTCTTCCCGAATTCCGGCAGGCCAGAGCTTTGTGCGACCGCCCAAAAATGCCTGGGCGACTGCACAGCTATCTGAAAGCTTTTGGTCGTGTTTGAGGGTCTTTGTGGGCGACCGCACAGCCCCTGGTGGGCGGCCGCACAGTCCTCTGAAGGTTTTCATTTTGTTGGTTTGTGTGATTGAAGAATGCGTTTTGATTCAAATCTTGGGTGTCCTTCTAGTTGACCTTAGTGAACATTGTAGTACACTCTAGTGATAGAATTGGGTCCTTTGTGATGGAAATTAATTAAGGGTTAATTGGGTTTTTGAACATCTTATTGAGGTATTGTTGGTTTGACTTATCTTTGTGATGATCATTTAGTATATGTTTGGGCATCTTATGATGTGTTCGTGATCATGTTCTAATAAGTGTAACCTTTTGGATTCGTTTGGGGTGTTTAGAATGGGTTCGTTATGAACGGAGATGAAGCGTGAATTGGCAATTGGGTACCTACGGTTCGATTAACCCTAAGATGTATTCATTCGGATTTCTTATTTGGAATTCCAGGTGTGATGAGGTGGTTGAGTTCATAGTCCTAGTATATCTTTTGAGTAAATGTTTATGATCACTTTGGTAATAGTCATTGTGCTATTTGTGAGCGACCGTTTGGGTTGTGCTCTTTATGATTTACTTGTGGGTATCATATTTAGGGTGTAATTGATACGTGCCTTGTCTTGGAATCATCTTGTTTTAATGATCAATATTGTTGTGCTCTTTATGAGAAATTCCGTTTATCGTTGTTGTGATCTTCATGAGAAACTCTTGTTATCGTTGTTGTTAAACTCTTCATGAGTACCCGTTGCATCTTTATGGTGATTATTTGGTATGGTTCCCTACTTTGGAACCTTAAGTTGTTTATTCATGCTAAAATATTATTACTTAGTATTTAATTAGAAGCCCAGCTGGCATATTTGTTGCATCGGGCGATGGGAAGGATTATAATGGCAAAGCCAAGTCCATTATAATGTTGACCATTGTTTTGCCCTTACTATACCCCTTCTCCAGATTGGCCTTGGAAAGGATAAGTTAGCGTTCCTTTGTGAATGTATCTAGCTAACGGGCATGACTTTGTGCCATGGTCCTTGTCCCTTGTGACACTTTTATGGTTATTGGTTCCGGTACCGGGGTTTTCTCTTCGAGCTTTCATGCTGCTATGAAGATGTTGATTGTTGATTATTGAAGCTGTGCAGCGACCTTTATTTGGTTCTTCAGTTGGGTGAAACCTTGGCTATGTATCCACTTATGAGTGTTTATTTCAGCTTTATGTGTTGCATAATGAGCTGGTCGTTATTTCCAACCGGTATGGGACGGTTGGCGATAGGGAGCCTCTCATTTGTTGTTATATGTTTATTTATATGACTGATTATTGGATGTTACCGTTCGACAGCATGTCACTTATTATTCCGCTGCTATCTGTCTTATGTTAATTGCTATTGGTCATTGCATATTAGCATGTCATGTAGTTGCATTAGTAACTTACTGAGATTTTATCTCACCCCGTTTATTTCCATCTTTGTTTTTCCTTAACCCCCCCCCCCAGGAGGAAAAGGATTAGGATTCGCGGTTCAAGGAGGACGTCGAGAGGATTGAGATTTTGGGGCAGGTTGTTATGGATCGGTTTACATTATTTAAATGTATAACCTTTTGGGGATAGTTTTACCACTATTGACGTCATTAAGAATTGTATATTTTATTCTTTTGGGTATAAGCTGTGGAGCTTATGTTGGATGTACATTGTTGATTTAATCTTGGATTTGTAAAACCTTGTGTTATCATCTTTTGGTTCAAAATGAAATTTTTAACTTCGGTATTTCATAGTTTTGGTTTTAAGTCGACGTCCAGCTCGCGACCCGGGCCGCGGGGTTCGGGGTCGCAACAGTTGGTATCAGAGCCATGGTTTGGCTCTAAGTATAAGTCTAGGTGGACTAGTATGACCTAGGAGGGTAGTTGTGTTCGGAGTGAGTAACGGTTTATGTTTTATACAGGTAATTGTTCTCAATGGCTAGAAGAAGAGCTGGTGAAGACATCAGTGGGACTCAGAATCTTAATGGTCTAAGGGAAGAAAACCGTGCAGTGTTTCAGGGCAGGATTGAAGCGGCCGTGAAATCAATTCGTGACCAAGGGCCGAGAGAGGGACATGTAGCACCTCCGCGATATGGGTTGGAGCAGTTCTTAAAGTTGAAACCAAGTGAGTACGATGGTGAGCCAAATGTGAAAAAAGCCGAGCTATGGATAGAATCGATGGAGAAAATCTACGATGTCTTTGGTTGCACTGATGAGGATAGGGTTCTGTTTGCAGCTTATAAGCTCGTGGGGGCTGCGGAACATTGGTGGAAGGCACTGAGGACCAGTTGGGATGCGACTCTTGTACCATATCCTTGGGAGTGGTTCGTGAGGAAATTCAAGGATCATTTTATCTCTCTAGCGGATCAAAACCGGAAAGAGATCGAGTTCCTCAGCTTGGAGCAAGGCATGATGTCAGTAGCACAGTACTCGGCTAAGTTTGCAGAATTAGCCAGGCGTTGTGACTACCTTGTGCGGACCGAGGAGAAGAAAGCGATGAGATTGATCAGGGGTTTGAGGACAGCTATTAGGACTCAACTTTTAGTCCAAAGAATTCAACCTTTTCAGGATGTGGTGGATCGAGCCTACTTGATTGAGCAGAATATTGGGGAACACAAAAGGAAGACTGAGATGGTTAACTCGGGTAAGCAAGGAGGGCAGAGTAAGTCACAACAGCAACATTCGGATAACAGAGATAATCCTGGAGTGCAAACTCGATTCAGAAAGCAACTTCAAGAGCAACCAACAGTAAGAAATCAAGGTTCTAATAAGGAGAGACGAAATTGGAAAGTCTGCAGCTACTGTCAGAGGAAAGGACACTCAGAAGACAAGTGTTGGAAGAAGCAAGGAAAATGTGTGAAGTGTGGTCAGTTGGGACACTTCGTTAAAGATTGTCCGAGGTTTAGAGTTCAGTCATCGGGGACAGGAACTGGAATACCACAGGGTCAGAAGAGGGATGCTTCGGGGAAGCCCAAGGTTTCGGGTAGAGTATTTGCAATCAATCAGCACTCACCAGGTAACGGATAATTTCAAGAGGTATTATTTTGCGTCGTGAGAGCGAGCGCGTGCATTTTAGGATCATCGCATTTATGTGTTTCTGTGCATTTAGTTGCATTTATTTCTTTTGAGTCTTTGACTTATGTGTTGTAGGTGTCTACTCCTATGGAGGAGTTTAGGGTATCTGATGAAGTCTTATGTGCTTATGATGTGCTTAAGTATGGTTATGTCTCACCTGCTAAATTAGCCATGTTGCTATTACAAGATTTTGATGTTACTATTGCTTTAATCTATTGTTGTAGGGGATTGTTATATTCTCTATCCCTAATTTCTTAAAACTGTTTGAGACCGTTCCTTTGGGTAGAGTTATACCTATCTTTTCTTAATTGAAATCCGAGTATTTAGTTTCGGTCAATTTGTTGGGTGTATATATCATTCGTAAGATTTTCGTTTTCTTCCGAATAGTACCCAGTGTTTGAGGAGAAGCTTGGGTTAAATTGAGTTGTTATGGTACAAGGTTGTAATGCTAATATTTAGATCAATATCCATATTGTATCGGTTGAGTTATAGGAGTTGAGGAGTCAATGAGGATCTCTTGAGGAAAATTTTGGTCACTTTTAGTGCATCTCCGTGAATGTATCGGAATGGATTAGCTTGGAGAGGTGTACGATTTGTTATGGATGATGAGTTTGTTGTAGGAGTTATGTCATTAATGGTGGTAAGCGTGTTAAGTTAGAAGGGACTAAGTACATTTTGGGAGAGTAATAATTTCTCAATCTATGTTAAGGGCATTTTGAAATTTCGGTTAGATAGTGGTTCTATGGTTCTAAATCCCTTCTTGGTGGCGTTTCCCGAATTGGATCAAGGGTATGTGAAGGAAGTTGATTATCAATACTTGGGCATAATTAAGGAATATCATGAGTTGGTCTTGGGTCAGTTGGAACGTTACTAGCTAATTGGGTTATTACGATGGTAGTACTATTGAGCCTAAGTATCATTAGACTAATAAATGTATGCGTGAAAGATTAACGTGGCTTAGCTATTGAGGATTTGAGATTTGGTGACTTCCTTGGATATATGAGCACAGATTAATAACTAAAAAGGGAGTTAGAGGAAATACCGTGAAGATAAAATTTAGATCATTTTCGGACTACTGAGTATTCGTAATTATTTTAGGCTTTCAAGGATTGGAGTGTTATGACGATGACATTATGGCGTAAATTTGAGTGAACATTTTGTATTAAAATTTTGGGTTTACATTACACCTTTAGTTTAAAGTGCTACCTAGAGCGAGAGCACTATAATGGGAATCCTTAGAGATATAGCCTTTGATGAATATTGTGGAAATATAAATTTCTTTAGCCTTTTTATATTTCAAAAGCTAATTTAGCTCGAGATGGTAATGTTTTGAATTTCAGGGGAATAATACTGAGTATGCGATTTACAAATAGAAGTACCTTTGCGGTGTAGTTAAGGTTATGAATAAGGCGAGCTTGAGATATCTCGAGAATTATGTGTGGAAATAATTTGGATTCTTTGAGTTTGAGTACGAGTTTTGATTAGTAACGAAGATAATGATGAAATGATTCGGTTCGAGAGGTGGTGTTATCGTAAGCATTATTTAAGGTTACCTTGTAGTGGGTTAGATTGGACAATAGAGGAATTTGAGAAATGGCGGAACTATCGTATCCGTAGCTATTTGGTCTTTCGGGTAAGTCTCGTTAAAATTCGGGTCGAATTTTCTTTAAGGGGGAGTGAATGTCACGACCCGAAAACTAGGCTCTATTTTATTGGTAATAAATAATTATTATTTATTTATTGCTTATTTTAATTATCTAAATTATTATTTATTTAAATAATTATGTGTGCATTTTATGTTTCATAATAATTATGCCTAGCATTTTATTTGGGTCATTTGTGCTAGTGCAGAAGTGTTGAGTCTTATTGGTTAGTGGGGAGTTTATTTGAAAAGGTAGTATTAGGGGGAGGGGCCTATGTGTAAGTTTTGAAATCATTTCTCCTTATTCCCTCCCTCACCTCCCTCACCTCCCTCACACTCCCTCCATCTCCAGCAAACTCTCTCTCTCTCTCTCTCTCTCTCTCCTTGTGGGTAAGTTTCTTTCTCTTTCCTTCTCTCTTAATTTTCTTCATCTTCTCCTTGTTACCTCTCATTTCTTAAAACATGAACCTTATTTAGATCGTCGATAGGATCGCGTAGAACAAAAAAGAATTGAATTCCGTCAAATTTGAGATTTATCAAGTAAGTTACTTTTCCCCCATTCTTATGCTAAAATGTTCATATCATGTTTAGATAATGTTTGATGTGTTATATTTGAAGTTTGGTTGGGTTTTGAATTTATTTGGAATTTATTTGGATTTTGGGTTAAAATTGGTGAAATCTTGAGTGTTGTGTTTGATTCTTGATTTTGGGTGTTAAATGTTGTCATAGGAGTCTTTTTAGACTTATTAGTTGTGTTGGTACATTAGTATGCTAGTTAGAAGGTTGAAATTTTGGTTGAATGTGTTTTGGGTTAAAAATTTGGAAGAACCCAGTTGTTCTTCCCGAATTTCGGCAGGCCAGAGCTTTGTGCGACCGCCCAAAAATGCCTGGGCGACCGCACAGCTATCTGAAAGCTTTTGGTCGTGTTTGAGGGTCTTTGTGGGCGACCGCACAGCCCCTGGTGGGCGGCCGCACAGTCCTCTGAAGGTTTTCATTTTGTTGGTTTGTGTGATTGAAGAATGCGTTTTGATTCAAATCTTGGGTGTCCTTCTAGTTGACCTTAGTGAACATTGTAGTACACTCTAGTGATAGAATTGGGTCCTTTGTGATGGAAATTAATTAAGGGTTAATTGGGTTTTTGAACATCTTATTGAGGTATTGTTGGTTTGACTTATCTTTGTGATGATCATTTAGTATATGTTTGGGCATCTTATGATGTGTTCGTGATCATGTTCTAATAAGTGTAACCTTTTGGATTCGTTTGGGGTGTTTAGAATGGGTTCGTTATGAACGGAGATGAAGCGTGAATTGGCAATTGGGTACCTACGGTTCGATTAACCCTAAGATGTATTCATTCGGATTTCTTATTTGGAATTCCAGGTGTGATGAGGTGGTTGAGTTCATAGTCCTAGTATATCTTTTGAGTAAATGTTTATGATCACTTTGGTAATAGTCATTGTGCTATTTGTCAGCGACCGTTTGGGTTGTGCTCTTTATGATTTACTTGTGGGTATCATATTTAGGGTGTAATTGATACGTGCCTTGTCTTGGAATCATCTTGTTTTAATGATCAATGTTGTTGTGCTCTTTATGAGAAATTCCGTTTATCGTTGTTGTGCTCTTCATGAGAAACTCTTGTTATCGTTGTTGTTAAACTCTTCATGAGTACCCGTTGCATCTTTATGGTGATTATTTGGTATGGTTCCCTACGTTGGAACCTTAAGTTGTTTATTCATGCTAAAATATTATTACTTAGCATTTAATTAGAAGCCCAGCTGGCATATTTGTTGCATCGGGCGATGGGAAGGATTATAATGGCAAAGCCAAGTCCATTATAATGTTGACCATTGTTTTGCCCTTACTATACCCCTTCTCCAGATTGGCCTTGGAAAGGATAAGTTAGCGTTCCTTTGTGAATGTATCTACCTAACGGGCATGACTTTGTGTCATGGTCCTTGTCCCTTGTGACACTTTTATGGTTATTGGTTCCGGTACCGGGGTTTTCTCTTCGAGCTTTCATGCTGCTATGAAGATGTTGATTGTTGATTTTTGAAGCTGCGCAGCGACCTTTATTTGGTTCTTCAGTTTGGTGAAACCTTGGCTATGTATCCACTTATGAGTGTTTATTTCAGCTTTATGTGTTGCATGATGAGCTGGTCGTTATTTCCAACCGGTATGGGACGGTTGGCGATAGGGAGCCTCTCATTTGTTGTTATATGTTTATTTATATGACTGATTATTGGATGTTACCGTTCGACAGCATGTCACTTATTATTCCGCTGCTATCTGTCTTATGTTAATTGCTATTGGTCATTGCATATTAGCATGTCATGTAGTTGCATTAGTAACTTACTGAGATTTTATCTCACCCCGTTTATTTCCATCTTTGTTTTTCCTTACCCCCCCCCCAGGAGGAAAAGGATTAGGATTCGCGGTTCAAGGAGGACGTCGAGAGGATTGAGATTTTGGGGCAGGTTGTTATGGATCGGTTTACATTATTTAAATGTATAACCTTTTGGGGATAGTTTTACCATTATTGACGTCATTAAGAATTGTATATTTTATTCTTTTGGGTATAAGCTGTGGAGCTTATGTTGGATGTACATTGTTGATTTAATCTTGGATTTGTAAAACCTTGTGTTATCATCTTTTGGTTCAAAATGAAATTTTTAACTTCGGTATTTCATAGTTTTGGTTTTAAGTCGACGTCCAGCTCGCGATCCCGGGCCGCGGGGTTCGGGGTCGCGACACTTGTTGCGATTGTTTTGCGTTTCATAAGTGGAAACATTATCTTTACGGAACAAAGTTGGAGATTTTTACAAATTATAAGAGTTGAGATATCTTTTCTCCCAGAAAGAGTTGCAACCGATAGCGTAGTCGCAGATACTATTAGTCAGAAATCTTACATGGTTTCGAGGATGGTCCGAGAATGGAAGATGCTTGAGATTGGTGTTCTTATGAATTGAGACATGGAGTATGTTTGCGAATAATAGATTATTGCTAACCTTAATTCAATGGATAAAATATGCTCAGAAGAATGACCTCGAGTTGAGAAAGATAGTGGATAAACCAAAGATAGAAAATCTAAAGATCTCTCTTTTAATCTTGAAGGAGTATTAATTTATAGAGAGCGGCTATGTGTACCAGATATTGATGGAATTAAACGCCAAGATCTTGATGAGGGTTACGAGTTCAAGTATATTATTCATCCCGGGAGTACCAAGATGTATCAGAATTTGAAACAATATTTAAGTGGAATAATATGAAGCGGGAAATAGCGGATTATGTATCAAAGTGTTTGACTTATCAACAGATTAAAGCTGAACATCAAAGACTTGCAGGTCTACTTCAACCTCTAGAAACACTTGAGTGGAAATGGGATTATGTCACGATGGATTTTGTAACAGGATTGCTTCGTACTCGGTGAAAGCATGATGCATTTTGTGTAATCGTGGATATATTGATAAAATCCGCTCACTTTCTACCTATTGAGATTGGCTATTCGATGGAAAAGTCATAATGGGCCTTCTGAAATTATAGAAAAAGTTGGGAATCTTGCGTACCATCTTGCGTTGCAATCTTCTTTGGGTAAATTCATAACGTGTTTCATATCTTCGTGCTTCGCAAAAATTTGTATGATCCATCTTATATGTTATCTGAGATACCTGAGGATCTTGAACCCAGTATGTCTTATGAAGAGCATCCAGTTCGAGTGATTGATATCAAAGTTCAAGAATTGAGAACTAAAAGTATTCTACTTGTTAGGATTGTGTGGAGGAACCATAATGTGGAAGAATCTACTTGGGAACTTTGGGAGGAAATGGAAAGGAAATATCCCTGGTTGTTTGACTGATTTGGTGAGTAACCCTAAAATTCGGGATGAATTTTCTTTAAGGGGGAGTGATTGTAACGACCCCAAAACCCGTCCCTATTTATTTTATATTTTTGGAGATTTTAATTTGAATTTATGTGTGCATTTTATGTGTTGCATCATATTTTATGACTTGCACATATTGTATGATTAAATGTGCTATTTATTTGGCTAGTAGTAATAATGGTTAAGGGAGTTAATTTAATTAGTTTAATCTTTAAGGGGCTTGAGTGTAAATTGGAATTTAGGGGTTTATAGGTTCAAAATTGGAAGTAGAGGGGCTTAAGTGAAAATTATAAAAAATCTTCTCATACTTATCCCTCCCTCACTCTCTGCGTTCACATACATATTCCCAAATTCATTTTTCCCTGGTTGATGAAAGAAGAAAAGGTAAGTTTCTTTCTTTTTTTGATTTTATTACTTTTAATTAATCCTCCGTTCTAAAAACTAATTATATAAAAATGTTCAGGGCGTTGAGTAGGCCATTTCTACCCGATCAAAATATATTTCATTTATACTTTCCCTAGAATAGGTAAGTTACTAATTCCCCTTTAAATGTTAAAATGGTCATATATGTTATATTTGATACTTGTGATTGTTATTTTTGTGATTTGGATAATATTGGTGATACTTGTAATTT
The DNA here is from genome assembly GCA_026119855.1 of Campanula takesimana. NCBI lineage: Eukaryota > Viridiplantae > Streptophyta > Magnoliopsida > Asterales > Campanulaceae > Campanula > Campanula takesimana. The sequence goes on from JAOWBW010000401.1 coordinate 369,494, forward strand.
TGGGACAAATGGAGTATTTGGAAAGTTGGTTTTGAATGGTAAGGGAAGTATAAGTGTGTTTCTTGGGTTCTTTTGGTTAAGGTTTATGTAAGAATTATAAGAGTGTTAGTATTTTTGGGACGGTGAAACGAAGGGAGTAAAATTTAGTGCATTATTGGCCTGTCGAGTGTGTTGGGCGGCCGCCCAAATAGGGCGTGTGACCGCCCATCTATCTGGAAGGTTTTGGTCGAGGGACAGAGCATTTTGGGCGGCCGCACAGTCTGGTGTGGGAGACCGCCCAGGGCTGCTGAAAAGCTTGAGTTGTTTCAATCTAAGTGATTTAGAGTTCAATCTTGGTCTAGGTCTTAGGTGATATCCTAGAGTACCTAGAGGGTTGTTGTGGAACACTCTAGTGTTTGAAATTGGTTCCTTTGTGAACATATGTGTTGTGGAATTGGACTAAATGTTAATTGGATTGGTCATCTTTGTGATGTGTTTGGCTTGGTTCCCTACTTTGGAATCATTGCCCTCGGTTGTTGTTTAAGCAAGTATTCATTACTATGCTCGTGTTTAAAGTCCAGCTGGTACTTGTTGTTGAGTCAGGCAGTGGGAGAATTATAGTGGCACAAGTTAAGTTCACTATAAGGTTTTCCATTGGTACCTTGAGTCAGGTAGTGGGAGAATTATAGTGGCACACGAGCCAAGTTCACTATAAGGTTTTCCACTGTTGCCTTTTCTGTTTTCCCCAGTCCAGATTGACCTTGGATGGGATGACTCGCTCCCTTGCGTGAGTCTTGGGTTATGACTTTGTGTCATATTCCCCCCGTTGTTACTTTGGTTCTTATGGTTATGGTTTGGTTTTCGGGATCCCGGCTTCAGCTCTTTGATGCTGCTCAGTTGATACCTATCAGATGGTTATATGTTTGATTCGAGAACCTTGGCTCAGTATCCACTTATAAGTGTTTATTTCCGCCTTATGTGTGGTGTGATGAGTTGGCTTTGCCTCTCATGTTATGTGCTAAATGAATGTTTATTGACATTGTTCAATTACGAGTATCATTTCAGCATGTAACGTAGATGCATTTTAGTAGCTTACTGAGATTCATTCTCACCCCTTATTTGTTTATTGTTTTAGATAAAGGCGAGTCCAGGGGATAGGTCACTTCACAAGGGAGGACGCCGGGTTGATAATCCATTTTGGAAAGTAAGTGTGGTTTAAAGGTTGCATTATATAAATGTATAACCTTTGGGCTAGTGTACCCGAGACTATATCCGTGTATCACCTATTTTGTTAAAGTGTGGTAATCATACATTTGTATAAGAGTTTGTAAGCCTTCGGGCTAAGTACTTTCGTTTGTGAAAAAGTTTGTGTGAAAGTTAAATGGAAGTCTTTGAACTTCGAGTGTGGATTTTATTAAACTTTATGAAAGTATATTTCGAAAAATTTTCTAAAAGTGTTTTATGACGTCTTCCAATCGTGTCCCGAGCATGGGGCCGAGTAGAACCACGGGTCTGGGGCGCGACACGCACCACCGTCTGTGTTATACCCCATGACATCCCCTTGGCCATTTTCTACATGGGGAATAGACGTCATTGGTAAATTTTCGCCGACAGGTCATAATGGGTATTCATTTTGTTAGTCTCCGTTGATTACTTCACTAAATGGATCGAGGCTCAATCCTACAAAGTCTTGAATGCCAGAAAGGTGGCTGAGTTCATTAAGACCAACATTATATGCCGATATGGGGTACCTCATGAGATGATATCTGACAACGGCACGCACTTTGAGAAAGAATGTGACCAACTACTTGCAGAGTACAAAATAGAGAGACATCAGTCATCACCGTACCGACCACAGACCAATGGAGCAGTCGAAGCTGCTAACAAGACAATTGAGACCATCATTAGGAAAATTGTCGCGACCCCGACCCCGCGGGACCGGAGTGCGCGAGCCGGACGTCGAATTAAACAACAAACTCTAAAATAATGAAGGTAAAATTTTCCTTTTATACCAAAAGATGATAACATAAAGTTTTGAAATCCAACTTGAACAACAAAATATAAACTCGTGTGAGCTCCATAAGCTTACACCCAAAATAATAAAATACACAAATTCTAATGATGTTAAGTTCGGTACAACTATTCCCAAAAAGGTTACACATTTATATAATGTAAACCCACCAATAACAACTTGCCCCAAAAGCTCAACCCTCGCGACGTCCTCCTCGTGATCAGAGAGACTAATCCTTTCCTCCTAGGGGGGGTTAAGGAAAAACAAAGATAAAAGAAAGGGGGTGAGATAAATCTCAATAAGTTACTAATGCAACTACATGACATGCTATGAAGCAATAATCGATAATGAATCACATAGCACATAGCAATTATCATTTAACAGATAGCAGCGGAAATAAACAAGTAACAAAGGATATTAGCCAAGGTTTCCCAACTGATATAACCAAATAAAGGTCGCTACGCAGCTTCAATAATCAACAATCAACATCTTCATAGTAGCATGAAAGCTTGAAGAGAAAACCCCGGTACCGGAACCAATAACCAAGTAACATGCCACAAAGGGCGGGAGCCATGCCACAAAGTCATGCTCCAAAACGCCTAGCTAGAATACTCACAAAAGGAGCTAGCTCATCCCATCCAAGGCCAATCTGGATGAGGAAAGAAGGACCAATGGGCGATGCTATACTGGACTTGGCTTGTGCCATTATAGCATTATCCATTGCCTGACTCGATACACAAATAACCAGCTGGACTTTCAAATAAAAGCTAAGTAATAAATATTAGCTTAAATAAACAACTCATGATTCCGAAGTAGGGAACCAATCCAAATAAATTACCACAAAGGCAAACCAATCCAAACAACACATCAAAGATGATCCACATTCCCAAAACGGTACTTAAATAAATTTCATAACATATTTATTCACAAAGGAACCAATTCCAATTACTAACGTGTTCCACGATGTTAATTGAAGTTAATTTGAGTAGATAATTTAAAACTAGGGAAGTCATTTGTCATAACCAAGCAAAAAGGTAAGTTTCCAATGCAGGCGGGCGGGCGGGCGCTTGCCAGGGGGCGGGCGGGCGCTTATTTCAACAGAAGGTCTGGCCGCTGGAAAAAGGTAGGCGGGCGGGCGCCTGGTCCAACCCGGGCGGGCGCTCGGCCTGGTTCTTGGCCGGGAAAACAGAGCTGGGTTCTTCATTTTCAACCCAAAATACACCCATTTCCTAAATGCCCAAAATCAAATCTTTCCACTAGTTTCACAATGAATCATAACAACATCTAGGATGAAAAGGGGACCTAATCAACCTCATAAATAACCCCAACCAAGAATCAAACCCAACATTCATATCAAGCACCATTTTTGACCAAAAACCAAAATAAATTCCAAATAAATTCCAAACTCAATCCAACATCAAATGTATCAACTAAAGCATTATATAAACATGAAATGAACACTTTAGCTTGAAAATGGGGGAAAAGCAACTTACTTGGAATTTCCCAATGATGACGGAATTCAAATATTTTTAGTCCTCTACGATCCTATCGACGATCTAAACATGTTTCATAATACGAGAAATGAGAAATAATGAGAGGAAGAGGAAGAAAATGAAGAGAGAAGGGAGAGAAGAAAACTTACTCAAATGGAGAGAGAGAGAGTGTTTGCTGGGAGAGATGAGTAGGGTGAGGAAGAAGTGAGGGAGAAGAGAGGGAGTAGAGAGAATTATTTTGAAAACTTACATTTAGACCCCCTTCCTACTAACTACACAAACCTAATACTTTCTACTAACAACTAAGACCAAATAATACTACGCTAGCACAAATGATCCAAATAAAATGCTAGACATAATTTATTATGACACATAAAATGCACACATAAATAATTAAATAAATAATAATTCAAATAAGTAATTAAGCCATAAACAAATAATTAAATATTTATTATTAGACAATTGAGGTGGGTTTTCGGGTCGTGACATTCACTCCCCCTTAAAGAAAATTCGACCCGAATTTTAACGAGACTTACCCGAATTAAAAAGCCACGGATATTTACGCTCCATCTCATCACGAAGCTCCCATGTCGATTCTTCAACATTGTGATTCTTCCAAAGGACTCTAACCAACGCAATGCTCTTGCTCCTCAACTCTTGGACTTTGGCATCTAAAATCCAAACCGGTCGTTCCTCGTAAGTTATGTCGGGCTCTATATCCTCCGGTACCCTCGGTAACACGTGAGATGGATCATGAACATACTTTCAAAGCATAGAAACATGAAAAACATTATGTAACCGGTCCAAAGAAGATGGTAACGCAAGACGGTATGCTAGAAGTCCCACTTCCCCAAAACCTCAAACGGTCCAACAAACCTCGGAGCCAATTTACCCTTCTTCCCGAACCTTTTAATACCAACCTTCGGAGACACCTTTAAGAACACAAAATCTCTGGTCTGAAAATTAAGATCACGTCTTCGATGATCGGCGTAGCTCTTCTGTCGGCTCTAGGCTATTTTCAATCGATCCCGGATAACTCTAACTTTCTCAACTGAATCTCGAAGCAAATCAATACCCACGATCTTCGCTTCACTGACCTCATCCCAACAGATAGGCGATCTACATTTTCTCCCATACAAGGCCCCGTAAGGTGCCATCTCGATACTAGCCTGATAACTGTTGTTGTAAGAGAATTCCACTAACGGTAAATGTCTATCCCAAGAATCGGAAAAGTCTATCGAACAAGCTCACAACATATCCTCCAAAATCTGGATGGTCCTCTCGGATTGACCGTCGGTCTGAGGGTGAAAAGTTGTGCTGACTCGCAAATCTGTACCCAGAGCTTCCTGAAACGCCTTCCAGAATCTAGAAGTAAACCTCGGGTCTCGATCTGACACAATACTAACGTGAACACCATGCAATCTCACAATCTCATCAATGTAAAGGGTCGCAAGCTTTTCCATCGAGTACCTAATGTCAATAGGCAAGAAATGGGCACTCTTGGTCAGTCTATTCACGATTACCCAAACACTGTCATACTTCCTACGGGTACGAGGTAGTCCCGTAACGAAATCCATAGTCACATGCTCCCATTTCCATTCTGGAATCTCTAACGGCTGAAGTAATCCTGCGGGTCTCTGATGCTCGGCTTTGACCTGCTGACAAGTTAAACATTTCGAAACATACTCGGCTATTTCCCTCTTCATGTTGTTCCACCAAAAGTGTTGTTTCAAATCCTAATACATCTTCGTACTACCCGGATGAATAGTATATCTCTATTTATGACCCTCATTTAAAACTTGCCTCTTTATTCCACCAACATCGGGTACGCACAAACGACCACGGAAAGTCAACACCCCATTCGAACTCACAGAAAAATCCTCGAAGTTCTTTTCCTTCATTTTACCCATTACTTTCACTAACTCGGGATCTTCTTTTTGAGCTTCTTTTATCCTCTGAATTAGGGTCGGAGATACCCTAATATTCGCAAAAATAGCCCCATGTCTCGATTCACGAGGACACCAATCTCGAACATCCTCAAGCATTTTCCACTCTCGAACCATCATCGAAGCCACATAAGACTTTCTACTAATCGCATCGGCTACCACATTCGCCTTCCCCGGATGATACGAAATCGTACAATCATAGTCTTTTAAAAGTTCCATCCACCTACGCTGACGGTTATTCAATTCCTTTTGAGAGAAGAGGTATTTCAAACTCTTGTGATCTGTAAAAATCTCAAACTTTGCCCCGTAAAGATAGTGCTTCCACTTATGCAACGCAAAGACTATCGCAGCCAACTCCATATCATGAGTAGGGTAATTCTGTTCACTAGGGGTTAACTTCCTCGAAGCGTAAGCAATTACTTTCCCATTCTGCATCAAAACACAACCCAAACCCTCTTTCGAAGCATCACTGTAAATCACCAAGGCGTCATTTCCATTTGGTAACGCAAGAATAGGAGCCGTAGTTAATCTCTTCTTTAATTCATCAAAGCTACTTTGACACTTTTCACTCCACACAAACGGTACATCCTTCCGGGTCAACTGAGTCATCGGAGTAGCATTCCTTGAAAACCCTTCTATAAACCTTCTATAATACCCGGCTAAACCCAGAAAACTACGAATCTCTGTCACTGACTCGGGTCTCTTCCAATCCACTATGGCTTCTCTCTTTGAAGGGTCTACAGAAATCCCATCTTTAGAAATCACATGACCCAGAAATGACACTTTCTCGAGCCAAAATTCGCATTTACTAAACTTCGCAAACTGCTCCCTCGCAAGGATGGATAAAACTGTCCTCAAGTGTTGCTCGTGCTCCTCTCGAGATTTGGAGTAGACAAGAATGTCATCGATGAAGACCACTACAAATGAGTCAAGATAAGGATGGAAGACCCGGTTCATCAAATCCATAAACACGGCAGGCGCGTTAGTCAATCCAAACGGCATAACCAAGAACTCGTAATGACCATAGCGAGTGCGAAAGACAGTCTTCGGAATATCCTCAGATCGACTCTTCAACTGATGGTACCCATTCCTCAAATCAAGTTTAGAAAACACCACGGACCCTTGAAGCTGATCAAATAAATCATCAATGTGAGGTAGAGGATACTTGTTCTTCACTGTAACCTGATTCAACTTTCGGTAATCGATACACAATCTCAAAGAACCGTCTTTCTTCCGCACAAACAAAACCGGTGCTCCCCACGGGGACACACTAGGGCGGATAAACCCTCGATCAAGCAACTCTTGCAACTGAACCTTTAGTTCCTTCAATTCTGCGGGAACCAACCTATACGGTGCCCTTAAAATCGGAGCCGTACCCGGCAAAAGATCTATACAAAACTCTATCTCACGATCGGGAGGCATATTATATTCAGAAGAGAAAACATCGGGAAATTCCCTAACTACCCGAACACTCTCCAAACTAGGGGATTCTTTCCTAGTATCAAGCACACTAGCCAAGTACCCCTCACAACCACGGTGCAATAATTTTCTCGCTTTCACATAAGAAATGATACGAAAATTTCTACCAAAAGGCATAGCCTCAAAAGTAAACTTAGGCACATCAGGGATAGAAAAATAAACGACCTTCCTACGAAAATCGACAGAAGCATGGTATTTGCTCAGCCAATCCATACCCAAAATAACATCAAAGTCTTGAATAGGAAGGACTACCAAGTCCGCACACAAGACACGACCACATATAAGCACATCACAAGAACGCAAGACTTTATCAGTCACCAAACATTCTCCTATAGGGGTCGACACCTCTAGCACATAAGGTAAAGACTCAAATGCAGCATTTAGCAAGGAAGCAAATTGCACAGATATGTAAGAATGAGATGATCCTGGATCTACTAACGCTCGGGCGCTCACATTAAACACAGAAACAATACCTCCAATAACAGAAGGATCATCTGTAGCTTGTTGTTGATTCATAGCAAATACCCTTCCTTGGCATTGCATCATTTAAACATTCAAAGCTTCTCTCTTTTCTCCCTAAAAAGAATTAGTTTCTTGCCTCACACTAGCACTAGTCCGTGTCAGCACTGCACATGTCCCCATTATCCGGAGTATGCGATGTGCAGGAATTTGTGCGCTACTGCCTCACATTTTTCGAGTCACTCGTCTACTCCACTCACCGTGTACGTTCCGCGAGCGGTGGGAACCTTTAACCTAACCCGTGTCAACCCATACATAGAGATTAGAACACTCCTCGGACCACCCATTTAGGATGTAAATAAATGCAAAAATTTTCGCAAAATAAAATGTGCATTGCATCTAGGCGACCTCTAAGGTCCATCGCTCACCCCCTGGGCTATCTATAAAAATCCCTCATCTTGGCCTATCTAGGTTACCCACCCATCATTGCGATCCATTTGGGTCTACCCTTCATCTCGACCCGCTTTGGCCAAAATCCCACCATCCTTTGGCCTCTTAGGACAATCTTATCTACCTTTGACCTCCTAGGTCAACCTTTGACCACCTAGGTCAATCTTCCCAACCTTTGACCTCCTAGGTCAACCTTATCTACCTTTGACCTCCTAGATCAACCTTTGACCCCCTAGGTCAACCTTACCAACCTTCGACCTCTTAGGACAACCTTTGAACCCCCTAGGTCAACCTTTGACCTCCTAGGTCAACCTTATTCGCCTTTGACCTCTTAGGTCAACCTTTGGCCCCTTAGGTCAACCTCATCCACTTTTGGCCTCTTAGGTCAACCTTTGACCCCCTAGGTCAAACTTTGACCCCTTAGGTCAACCTTTGACCCCCTAGGTCAAACTTTGATCCCTTAGGTCAACCTTATCCGCTTTTGACCTCTTAGGTCAATCTTTGATTCCATAGGTGAACCCAATTACCTTTTACCTTAACCCGCTTAGGTCGAACCATCATCTTGACCCACCTAGGTCATTATTTGACCTACCGTCGTCCAAACCAACCTAGGTCAACCCGTTTAGGTCCGCACACCATCCTTGACCCATTTAGGTCAACTTGTCCGTCTTAGGTTAAAACTACCCCTTCGCCCTCGACCCGTCAAGGTCAACCCGTGACCCGCGTCAAGGTCAACCCGTGACCCGCTTAGGTCGACTTACCTATCTTGGATCCATATAGGTCAATCTCCAACCTTCCTTAGTCCACCAACCCGAATAGGTCAACCTTAGACCCGCTTAGGTCAAACCATGTCTATCCCGCTTAGATCATCCCATAGGCAAACCACTACAACCCGCTATCTTGATTCATTCACCATATAGGTCAATCCAACCCTTCTTATTTAGGTCGACCTATCCTTTACCCATCTAGGTCAACCCACCATTATCGTCGCATCCTAGCTTGAACCATTTCTTGTCTCAAACCTTAGGTCAAACCTTAGGTCAAATTTAGGTCAAACCGTAAGTCAAGCCTTACCCAAATCCTGTAGGTCTTCTTCACCCATGCTTGGCCAAGGACCGAGTCGTCTCCCTCTTCTTGACCCCTATGGTCACCTCTCACCTCTTTTTAAAAGTCTAACTTGACTCGAACTACGGCGACCTGAGCCTTTTATTGTGTGGGACCTCTCCCTAATGGTAAGGGGAACGTAGGCAACTTCGGCCCGTCAAACTTTCAAATTCTTGTCAAAAATGCATTTCAAAGTATGGAGACCGACTCTTTTCCAAAAGTGATTTTATAACGATGCCTTGTCATTAATTATAAATCTAAGCTCAATTCAAAGACATAATTCCCCCACAACTATTGTAGATCCTGCATCATGTCTGTTGAAAGGAACATCGAAGTTGCAAATGAAGCTATTACCCAAGGTCTCGAGACAACTCTCCACACCAATACTGATCTCAATGAGCAAGCGATCCATTTCGAGACCATCCTCAATGAGCAAGCAACCCTCTTCCGGACCGCTCTCGACGAACAAGAAGCCTACTTTGAGACTGTCCTCCTTAAGCAAGTCGACCGCTTTCAAAAAGAGATGTGCAAGGCTCTAAAGGACACCGAGAAGCGTCTTCACTCTGATATTTATTGCATTTATGATTACCTCGGCCGAGTTCTCCCTCTTGCTCAATTTCAACACCCCTACGCTCCTCAAATGTATGGGCCATCACAGATTTCCCCCGTTGGGATGCCTCCTAAGACTACTCATCAACGACAGGTACCGGTACCTAAACCACCCTCAAAGACAGTTCGGAAGGACGAACGCGAGTACAATGACTTGGGTATGCCGTTAGCCAAACTCTTCAAAAGTCTAGTTCAAGCCGGCAAGTTGTCTCCTTTGTTCAACTATGAACCAAGTAGGGTGAAGCAAGGCTTGGATCCCTCCAAACACTGCCAATACCACAAGTACATTAGGCAAGACACCGAAGATTGCCTCCAATTGAGGAGAAAGATTCAAAGCCTCATTGACAGCGGAGCCATCACCCGCCAACGGAATACATGGGCATGGGCAAAAGAGGAAATTGGGGCTACCTCCTTTAAATAAAAGAAAAGAAAAGGGTCATTCAGTCTTCGTAGGTTCTAGAGTGTCCCTAGTCAAAAGTCCACCTTGGACGATTTTTGTTTCTTTAAGTAAAAGTCCACCCTGGACTAGTCAGTTTAAATCTTTTAGTTCCAATAAAAGAGTCTTTATTTCTTTTCTTTTCTCTCTAGACTTGAGACATAAGCTTGCATATATCAATTTCATGAAATTGTCTTATTCACCATTTTTGCTTGATTGCTATATCTTTATATGATGAATTAATTTTAATCTTACTCATTAATGACGACTCATTAGAAGGTAAATGGACCCACAAACCATTCACATAACTAAGTAAACGATTAATCTCAAAATAACAAATGCTTCGATCAATTGGGATGAACGAATCACTTTCTCTTCTCTCTACATTCTACCCCCATACACTCTCTCTATACACTCACCCCTTGTACACACTTCATGTACACTCTCTATATACACCTTCTCCCATACACTATCCTCATACGCCTCTCATCCCACCATTAGACCCCTTTTTATAAGGTCGTGACAAAGAAATGGACTGCGGTTGCTCATCATCAAATAGACATCCATGCTGCCACAATTTAAAGGGTTGGTTTGTTCCCTTCATGAGTACTACATGCCGTTACACTGGGGCTGTCCGTATTCCATCGCAAATGTAAGACAAGTGCACGAAGTCATTCATGCCATTAATTGGTGCACGTGATAATCCAATGGAGCTCTACCGGTGAAAATCAAGGGGCTAGGATGCCCGCCGCCAGCAAAAGGCCGCTTGAACTATAAGGAAGCTACCTCGCAATCGAGAGAGGCGAAAGCAAACTAGGGGCTTGTCTTGCCCAATGTTTCATGTACAAATATAAAAAAAATAAAAAAAATAAAAAAATAAAAAATATGGCTCGCTAGGTTGAAACCCAAAAAGGCGACCTAGGCAAAAAAAGGGTGTGCACAAAGACATAAAATAAAAAATAAAGAAAAATAGAAGGGGCTATCACCATAGAAAAGTAAAAGTCCCATTTTATTTTCACTTCAAATGTTCTATTTTTCTTCCTTTCCCTACAAAGAAGATTAACGCGGTAGCAGCAGCCATGACAACTACAATGGAGCAATCCACCGCAATGAGCTGCAATGAAGCAATCCAAAGCAACAAGCTACAACGGAGCAACCTATCGCGACAAATGAACCTCATACTCAAACCCAACTTCATCGTCAACCGGGCAACCACTCAAAGCCAAACATAACCTACCTTGGGCCAACTTTCTTTCTTTTATTTCCTCCCACACATACCCACTGAAACCCGACACCATCGTCAAGCGGGTCACCCCTGAACTACGCGGACCTGAGCTTCTCACCTTGAGGAGAACGTAGGCAACCTTAGGGTCCGGTCCAAAATATACACAACCCACCTCGTAGCCAATTTTCCATCTCTTCTCTTTTGCCCCATATTTCTACTCCTGACTTCTTCACTCACAATTGATCAAAACATTTATTATTTCGAGACTACTTGTCTAAAACATAATCATAAGATGCATAACTAATCAACGAGGGCCATTCTCGAGCAATCAAATGAGAATCTTGAATAAAACAATTTTCAAATGTCTCGACAAGTCTTCCGTTCTACAATCTAGGAAAGAGCTAAACACTTACTTTCTGTCAAGCAGGGGCTTCCTCCCTTTTGTACATATATACTCTCAGTTGCCCAAAGAGTCAAAATGTGAGTATTATCTCTCTCTCTCTCTTACTCTCCCCAAAATGCCCCCGCATGTTTTCAAACAATTCTTTTTTCCTTTTTTGAGTCGACTGAATGATTTCAAAAAAAAATAAAAAATCAAAAATCAAAAATAAAAAATCAAAAAAATGATGACGCAAAAGCGATGCCCGCTAGATTGAAAACCCGCAAGGGCGGTCTAGGAAGAAAAAAGGGTGCATCTTAAAGAAGGTAGGATACCCCGCTCTACACCCTTATCGAACTAGGGCTTCCCCAACAGAATGGGTCGACTATGTGGTTTCTCGGAGAATATCGAGGCTTCAACAAGGATGTACCCCTCATCGTCAAACTCTGCACATGACAAACACTTTGAATTTGTTGGAATCATAACTAATTATAAGGCATCTTTATAAAATCATAACACTTTCAAAAGTATTCTCTTCCCTGACACTTTGTTTATAAACCCGCACTCTCAGTCTCCACAAAATTGTAAAAACATCCTCGATCCATCTGAGACCCATCTCCACCTTCCTGAGTTGACTCGGTCCTTTACCCTATCTCCTACACTTTAGGGAACCCCTAGGCCTAAACCCTCAACTCTCTACGTCCCAATCTGAATTGATTCAAAACCTTAGGTCCCGCACCTACCCGGTCAGTCTTACCTAGGTTACACCATAACTCCTTAGGTCCCAAACCTACCTGGTCAGTCTTACCTAGATTACATCATAACCCCTTAGTTCGACCTTCCGTAAGTTTGTAGCATGACCCCTTAGGCCTTAAACCGGTTCTACCCAGACCTTCAAACCTTAAACCGGTTAGCCAAAGCCAAGTCCTTAGGATGAACCATTAGGTCCCGAACCTACCGGTCCCAAGCCTACCCGATCTCCTAGATCTCAAACCTACCAACACATACTCGTCCTTACCCTATATAGGCCATAGCTCTCTTATCCTCCTAGGTCCAGCCTCTTAGATCTACCCAGTCTAACCTGTTGAACGATCCCTTAGATCCCAAGTCCATGCAAGGCCGCCAAACACCTACCTTATAGGCCTCTAGCATATCCGATTCACACCTTAGGTCTCAACTCCTAAACCCTTTAGATCACAAAACTGTCTACCCTCTAAGTCTATAACCTTAGAGCTCGTCCCTTAGAACTCTTTAGTTCCCAAGCCTTCTTGGTCTGACCAACTAAATCTATATTATCCATACTTCTTGGGTCTAAACCCCTCTACAAACCTAGTGTCACCCATTAGCCGCGAGAGACTACCTAGCCTGACCTTCACCCCTTAGGTCTCCAACCTACTTAATCCGAGCCGAGTCCAAACCTCACCACCTACAAGGTCCACCCTTGAACTCCATGGATCTCAAACCTTTCTTCCCCACGAGTCCAAACCTCAAACGTGCTCGAACGCATAGGACCTCCCGCGTACCGCGACATGCCTTAAGGATCTCAAAACCCATCCGGTTAAGACTCTTATCCTTAGCACCTCTGGTCCCATCCCTAACTTACCTTCATAATTGCCAAACGAGCTTAGTCACACGCATGACCTCTAAGACAAACTTAGGTCCTAAGCATACCCAATCCAACTTAGGCACCTATTGTACTCGAGCAAAGTCTTGGACACTCAATCCCTTTACCAAAAGCACCAACATGGTCACATGTCCAGACCCATTTCACGCACATGGCTCACACCTAGCACACCTTAGAGCCCAAACCCGACATGCGTTTTAGGTACTAGGATCATCCAATCCCAATCCATTGCTCATTGGCTGACCTCAAGCCTGCTTGGTCCTAATCCATAACGCGGTTTCTCTACGATAAAAGACTTACCCGCTTGAAAGCCTTATGTCCCAATGCTACCCTGCCTAGCCTTCGATCTCCTAGATCTCATGCCTACCATTCCATTAGGCCCCGGTCTCCTTAACACATGTCTGAGTCTTACCCTAGCTAAACCCTAGCACTCTAGCCTAGGTCTAACCTATCGAGCCTATCCAGCCATGAGGTATCAAGCTCACCTGCCCCAAACCGCAACACTCTTAGACCTCAAACTTGCTCGGTCTAAACCAAGACAAACCTTCAAATGCTTTCGGTCTCTAAACCCTAGCCTTAAGCCTAAGTAGTCACATTCTCTCCAAACCCTAGCCTCAAGCCTAGGTAGTCACCTTCTACTCAAAGCCTAGCCTTAAACCTAGGTAATCACATTCCCTTTAAACCCTAGTCCCAAACCTAGGTAATCGCCTTCTCTCTAAACCCTAACCTCAAGCCTAGGTAGTCACCTTCTATCCGAAGCCTAGCCTTAAACCTAGGTAATCACATTTTCTCAACCTAGCCTCAACCCTAGGTGGCCACATCCTCTACAAAGCCTAGCCTCTAGCCTAGGAAATCACATACGCTCCGAACCCTAGCCACAAGCCTAGGTAGTCACCTTCTATCTGAAGCCTAGCCTTAAACCTAGGCAATCACATTCTCTCAACCCCAGCCTCAAGCCTAGGTTGCCACATCCTCTACAAACCCTAGCCTCTATCCTAGGAGGTCACGTTCCCTCCAAACCCTAGCCTCAAGCCTAGGTAGTCGCATTCTCTCCAAACCCTAGCCCCAAGCCTAGGTAATTACATCCTTCCAAACCCTAGCCTAAAGCCTAGGAAGTTATATCCTTCTTAAACCCTAGCCTCGATCCTAGGTAGCCACATCTTTCCTAAACCCGACCCTCGAGCCTAGGTAGTCACTTTCCCTCCAAACTCTAGCCTCAAGCCTAGGTAGTCGATATTCTTTCCAAACCCTAGCCTCAAACCTAGGAAGCCGCATTCGCTCTAAACCCTAGCCTCGAGCCTAGGTAGTCGCATCCGCTCTAAACCCTAGCCGCAGGGCCTAGGTACTCGCATTCGCTCCAAACCATAGCCTCAAGCCTAGGTAGTCGCACTCTTTCTAAACCCTAGCCGCAGGGCCTAGGAGACTATATCCTCACAAAACTCTATCATCGAGCCTAAGATTCAACATTCCCTTCAAACCCTAGACCTAGGAAATTCCTTCACCTTAATCTCAAAATATAGGAAGTTTACAGTCCTTAGCCTTAAAACCTAGCCTAAAGCCTAGGTTACCACGAACATTTCCAAGCAATAGTCACCAATCCCGGAAAATGGTTAACCCTAACAACAAGCTTAGTGGACCTTCCACGAAAGCAATCCCTCTTCCCAACGGTCCATGGTCTCAAGCTTAGGAAGTCACAACCTTTCCAACTCCCAGCCTTATGTCTAAAATTCGATGCCTTTGCAACCTCTGAGCCTACCACAACTCCAAGCCCTAGCCTCCTAGACCTAGGAAATTCCTAAACCCTAGTCCCAAGCCTAGGAGAGTTATGGTCCTTAAACACCAGTTTCCAAACCCTTGTTCGAAACCCTAACATCTAGGAAGTTCCCAAACCTCAACCTTTCCAAGCCCTAGCACTAAGCCTAGGATAGAATACTCTCCTCATGCTTAAATGAACTCCAATCCCTAGCCTGTAAGCCTAAGAAACCCACATTATCTCCAAGACATAATCTAAAGCCCAAGAAGCCGTGACATCTTTGGCATCCCTATCTCAAAATTAGGAGATCACCATCTTCCTTATTTCCTTTCCTTAAAAAGCCTTAGGTCCTACCTCTAGACAACCAAGAAAAATGTCCCTTACCTAACACCTTGGTCTCAATGGCTCGTAGCCTTATTCCCTCCTAAATTAGGATAAGCGAAACCCAGATCATGTTTCCCATATTAGCAACTCCCCGAGAGTCCATCTCCTTCGCGTCTCCCTAAAGGTCCCTTGCCCTTGTGACTCACCAAAGAGTCCTTTGTGACTCCCCGAGAGTCTATCACCCTTGTGACTCCCCGAGAGTCTATCACCTTTGTGACTCCCCAAGAGTTCATCCCGTTTGCGACTTCATAACAATCCATCATCTTTGCCTCCACGTGCAAAATTTCAGTTTTACCCCTAATACATTCCCCTTTGTTCATTTTAGGTGCCCTTAGCACTATTTTGACTGATATTCGTTACCTTTGGGAACGGAAAGCCCCTTAAAATTTCCATTCTTCACCAAATATTTGCTTAAGATTCGTATGGTTGTAGAGACTTCGGCGCCTCTATAAGATACGCATCCTAGATCGATCGTGATTGGCAGAAGCCTCGGCGTTTCTGTTGGCGAGAGATCCAGCATCTATTATTTTAGCATTTCCTAATATTTGCTTAGGATTCGTATGGTTGTAGAGACTTCGGCGCCTCTATGACATATGCATCCTAGATCGATCGCGATTGGCAGAAGCCTCGGCGTTTCTGTTTGCGAGAGATCCAGCATATATTATTTTAGCACTTCCTAATATTTGCTTAAGATTCGTATGATTGTAGAGACTTCGGCGCCTCTATGACATACGCATCCTAGATCGATCGTGATTAGCAGAAGCCTCGGCGTTTCTGTTGGCGAGAGATCCAGCATCTATTATTTTAGCATTTCGTAATATTTGCTTAGGATTCGTATGGTTGTAGAGACTTCGGCACCTCTATGACATACGCATCCTACATCGATCGCGATTGGCAGAGGCCTCGGCGTTTCTGTTTGTGAGAGATCCAGCATATATTATTTTATCACTTCCTAATATTTTCTTAGGATTCGTATGGTTGTAGAGACTTCGGCGCCTCTATGACATACGCATCCTAGATCGATCATGATTGGCAGAAGCCTCGGCGTTTCTGTTGGCGAGAGATCCAGCATCTATTATTTTAGCATTTCCTAATATTTGCTTAGGATTCGTATGGTTGTAGAGACTTCGGCGCCTCTATGACATACGCATCCTAGATCGATCGTGATTGGCAGAAGCCTCGGCGTTTCTGTTGGCGAGAGATCCAGCATATATTATTTTAGCATTTCCTAATATTTGCTTAGGATTCGTATGGTTGTAGAGACTTCAACGCCTCTATGACATACGCATCCTAGATCGATCGCGATTGGCAGAAGCCTCGTCGTTTCTGTTTGCGAGAGATCCAGCATATATTATTTTAGCACTTCCTAATATTTGCTTAGGATTCGTATGGTTGTAGAGACTTCGGCGCCTCTATGACATACGCATCCTAGATCGATCGTGACTGGCAGAAGCCTCGGCGTTTCTGTTTGCGAGAGATCCAGCATATATTATTTTAGCACTTCCTAATATTTGCTTAAGATTCGTATGATTGTAGAGACTTCGGCGCCTCTATGACATACGCATCCTAGATCGATCGTGATTAGTAGAAGCCTCGGCGTTTCTGTTGGCGAGAGATCCAGCATCTATTATTTTAGCATTTCGTAATATTTGCTTAGGATTCGTATGGTTGTAGAGACTTCGGCACCTCTATGACATACGCATCCTAGATCGATCGCGATTGGCAGAGGCCTCGGCGTTTCTGTTTGCGAGAGATCCAGCATATATTATTTTATCACTTCCTAATATTTTCTTAGGATTCGTATGGTTGTAGAGACTTCGGCGCCTCTATGACATACGCATCCTAGATCGATCGCGATTGGCAGAAGCCTCGTCGTTTCTGTTTGCGAGAGATCCAGCATATATTATTTTAGCACTTCCTAATATTTGCTTAGGATTCGTATGGTTGTAGAGACTTCGGCTCCTCTATGACATACACATCCTAGATCGATCGCGATTGGCGGAAGCCTCGGCGTTTCTGTTTGCGAGAGATCCAGCATATATTATTTTAGCACTTCCTAATATTTGCTTAAGATTCGTATGATTGTAGAGACTTCGGCGCCTCTATGACATACGCATCCTAGATCGATCGTGATTAGCAGAAGCCTCGGCGTTTCTGTTGGCGAGAGATCCAGCATCTATTATTTTAGCATTTCGTAATATTTGCTTAGGATTCGTATGGTTGTAGAGACTTCGGCGCCTCTATGACATACGCATCCTAGATCGATCGTGATTGGCAGAAGCCTCGGCGTTTCTGTTGGCGAGAGATCCAGTATATATTATTTTAGCATTTCCTAATATTTGCTTAGGATTCGTATGGTTGTAGAGACTTCAACGCCTCTATGACATACGCATCCTAGATCGATCGCGATTGGCAGAAGCCTCGTCGTTTCTGTTTGCGAGAGATCCAGCATATATTATTTTAGCACTTCCTAATATTTGCTTAGGATTCGTATGGTTGTAGAGACTTCAGCTCCTCTATGACATACGCATCCTAGATCGATCGCGATTGGCGGAAGCCTCGGCGTTTCTGTTTGCGAGAAATCCAGCATCTATTATTTTATCATTTCCTAATATTTGCTTAGGATTCGTATGGTTGTAGGAACTTCTGCGCCTCTATGACATACGCATCCTAGATCGGTCGTGACTGGCAGAAGCCTCGGCGTGTCTGTTTGCGAAAGATCCAGCATATATTATTTTAGCATTTCCTAATATTTGCTTAGGATTCGTATGGTTGTAGAGACTTCGGCGCCTCTATGATATACGCATCCTAGATCGATCGCGATTGGCAGAAGCCTCGGCGTTTCTGTTTGCGAGAAATCCAACATCTATTATTTTAGCATTTCCTAATATTTGCTTAGGATTCGTATGGTTGTAGAGACTTCGGCGCCTCTATGACATACGCATCCTAGATCGGTCGTGACTGGCAGAAGCCTCGGCGTTTCTGTTTGCGAGAGATCCAGCATATATTATTTTAGCACTTCCTAATATTTGCTTAGGATTCGTATGGTTGTAGAGACTTCGGCGCCTCTATGACATACGCATCCTAGATCGATCGTGACTGGCAGAAGCCTCGGCGTTTCTGTTTGCGAAAGATCCAGCATCCATTATTTTAGCGCGATCGGCAGAAACCCGGGCGTTTCTGTTTGCGCTTACCTCAGCGTTTATTACTCCACCTCAGGATTATTTAGACAACGTAGTCTTTATTGTCCCATTATCCCTCTTGATTCAAATGACTTCATTTCCTAACGAATGTTCGTTCTTCATACAGGATAGTGCCCGTAGGTTTATTATCCCTAGCAGAAGTCCGATGTCTCGTTTTATCCCCAGTCGCTCAGAACTACAACCGGATTGATTCCTCCGAGGATACGTAGGAAACCTGAAAAGGTTCAGCCATCCGATCGACGTGGTCATCCCCAGCAGGTGCATTTTCCCCAGCAGAAAGCGTTGCTCCCCATCAGAGGACAATCATCCTCAATTTCCCCATCAGATTTGAACTACGTTTGGCTTGATTCTCCCGCGGATACGTAGGTCGCCTGTCAAGGTTCAGCCGTTCCCTTACCTTTCATCTGTTTTGAAACTCATGTTCCAGAACGGATCCTTCTTTTATCGTCGACCCTCCATTGCCTTGCAAGAAGCGTCGCCGAGGGGCTACTGTTAGTACCCGATCTGAAAATGAGTTTATTAGGGCTTTCCCCAATATACAAGGACTTTATAGGAATTAGAAACCTTGCAAAGACTTGTACCGGATTCCCAAAAATAGCTCAATGTTCTAGAAAACATTAAATATGGACATTTAGGGTTGCCTTGTATGAACAGTAAAACCCTAGCTTGAATTTCACGTCAGCGCGCAACGATGGCCACGCGGCCACTTTCGCCGCCGCCCTCCATCTTGGCCACGCGGCCACATCCGCCCCGGATGATCTGGACCGTCAGATCTCTCCATCAGTTTCCTATTTAAAGACCTCCCTTGCCTCATAATTAAGGGATCCGAATTGGAGAGCTTCCAAGTGACAATTTTGCTCCCAAATCAAGTCATTCAAGCCCCCAAAAACACTCTCAAGAATCCCAAGAAGATCCAAGATTATTTCTTACCAACAAAGGTAAGTTTTCTAACTTTTTCTTCATGTTCTTGCCATATTATTAATTTAGATCCATAATATTCATATTCTTAATATGTTTATTCATGTGTTCTTCATAATATTCATGTTCCTAACATCTTTATTCATATTTTCTTCATGACATTCATATGTTCTTAATATGTTCTTCGCATATTCATCATATTCTAGATTAAAACCTTATTTATGCCATATTTAGGGTGGCGATCTTCATAATTACATGTTATTTCATGGCCGATGATGATCTAGGGTTCATCAACCCGAGGATGATCTAGGAACTACTTCTAAACCCTAAACTTTAGGTGAATTCCCCCCTCATTATGCATGATCCCGATTCTCCTGCCTATTCTAAATTCTTCTCGAACTACGCTGACCTGAGCTTCTCACATTGAGAGGAACGTAGGCAATCTTCGGATCCGGTCTAAATCACTAACACACTACTAACACATTCATCATGATATAAAGACCGATCAATTCGGGCAATAGGAGTGATAACATTCAATATTCTTCTCTTGTTGTAATTTGACCCCCGAACCCATTAAACATGCTTTTTCTCAAAGTTTTGGCTATAATTAAAACGGCGTGGCGACTCTCATAATTTTAATGTTGCTATGAATATCTCAATTTCAAACACACGTATTCACACCCCCGAGCGACCCTCTGAGACAAAAATCAGGCAGTCCTAGCGACGTAAGCCCAGCTTTGTTGAGAAAATTTGGCCGTCCGTGACGTAAGCCCAGTTAAAAATTTGTTAAAAAAATAAAATAAAAATATGGCCGTCCCTGACGTAAGCCCAGTTAAAAATTTGTTGAGAAAATTTGGCTGTCCCTGACGTAAGCCCAGTTAAAAATTTGTTAAAAAAAAAATATGGCCGTCCCTGACGTAAGCCCAGTTAAAAATTTGTTAAAAAAAAAAAAATATGGCCGTCCTCGACGTAAGCCCAGTTAAATGGTTGAGAAAAATTGGTAGTCCCTGACGTAAGCCCAGTTAAGTGTCCAAAACATGGCCGTCCCTGACGTAAGCCCAGTTAAAAATTTGTCATGGCCGTCCCTGACGTAAGCCCAATTAAAAATTTGTCATGGCCGTCCCTGACGTAAGCCCAGATAAAAAGTTGTTGAAAAATATGGCCGTCC
The DNA here is from genome assembly GCA_026119855.1 of Campanula takesimana. NCBI lineage: Eukaryota > Viridiplantae > Streptophyta > Magnoliopsida > Asterales > Campanulaceae > Campanula > Campanula takesimana. The sequence goes on from JAOWBW010000401.1 coordinate 390,114, forward strand.
CCGATGTAAGCCCATTAGCTATGACTTAGAATAGTCATTATAGGCTAGAGTCTTTGTCCCGGCAGTCCTTAGAGGGACGTAAGACCAGTTTCCCGTCAATCTCCCCAAAGATGGAGTTGACCCCGGTCAAGCTTGGACTTAGAATAGTCACCATAGGCCGTCCCCGATGTAAGCCCAGTAAAAATCTGTCCCGTGTGAGTCAACCCTCTCCTATAGAGTCAAGTTGACCATATCCCCAGCAAGTCAACCCTCTCCCATAGAGCCAAGTTGACCATGCCTTAGCCTCTGACCCCTTGGTGTCATGCCCAAATGCCTTAACCTCTGACCCCTTGGTGTCATGCCCAAATGCCTTAGCCTCTGACCCCTTGGTGTCATGCCCAAATGCCTTAGCCTCTGAACCCCTTGGTGTCATGCCCAGATGCCTTAGCCTCTGACCCCTTGGTGTCATGCCCAAATGCCTTAGCCTCTGACCCCTTGGTGTCATGCCCAAATTCCTTAGCCTCTGACCCCTTGGTGTCATGCCCAAATGCCTTAGCCTCTGACCCCTTGGTGTCATGCCCAAATGCCTTTGCCTCTGACCAAATGAGTGTCATGCCCGAATCCTCGCCTCTGACCGAGTGAGTGTCATGCCCGTGTCCCCGCCTCTGGACAAATGAGTGTCATGCCCAAATGCCTTAGCCTTTGACCCTTTGGTGTCATGCCCAAATGCCTTAGCCTCTGATCCCTTGGTGTCATGCCCAAATGCCTTAGCCTCTGACCCCTTGGTGTCATGCCTAAATTCCTTAGCCTCTGACCCCTTGGTGTCATGCCCAAATGCCATAGCCTCTGACCCCTTGGTGTCATGCCCAAATGCCTTTGCCTCTGACCAAATGAGTGTCATGCCCGAATCCTCGCCTCTGACCGAGTGAGTGTCATGCCCGTGTCCCCGCCTCTGGACAAACGAGTGTCATGCCCAAATGCCTTAGCCTTTGACCCTTTGGTGTCATGCCCAAATGCCTTAGCCTCTGATCCCTTGGTGTCATGCCCAAATGCCTTAGCCTCTGACCCCTTGGTGTCATGCCCAAATGCCTTAGCCTCTGACCCCTTGGTGTCATGCCCAAATGCCTTTGCCTCTGACCAAATGAGTGTCATGCCCGAATCCTCGCCTCTGACCGAGTGAGTGTCATGCCCGTGTCCCCGCCTCTGGCCAAACGAGTGTCATGACCAAATGCCTTAGCCTCTGACCCTTTGGTGTCATGCCCAAATGCCTTAGCCTCTGATCCCTTGGTGTCATGCCCAAATGCCTTTGCCTCTGACCGAATAAGTGTCATGCCCGAGTTCCCCACCCGACCTCGACGGTCGTTTATAGGTTTGAGTAGCCTTGAAATCTCTCACCCAAATCGGCGATGCCGTCCTCCCATCAAAATGGGATGCTTATAGGTTCGAGTAGCCTTAAACTCTCTCATCAGAACTATGACCGGCGTGATTCCCTCGAATAGGGATACGTAGGAATCCTTTAAAGATAAGGGTCCAGCCACTCGACCACCTTGGTCACCATCTTTCCCATCTTGGTCGCTCGCCGGATCGGGATTCTTTATTTTATCGACAACCCCGCTTCCTTCGAAAGCGCCGTTGCCGAGGGGCTCTGTAAGTACCCCGATCCGGATCATGGGCCTTAAAATAATTAAATTACAAAACTTAGGGGTGATTTGGGTAAAATTTAGGTTACAAGGGCCTTTTGGGTATTAACAAAGTCATTCCAGAAGTTTGGGGGGCTTTCTGGTCATTTTTAGAACACATTAGGAAAGGGAGGGACCTTTCAGAAATTGAAAAAGGTCCAAGGACCTCGGGTTTTATCCCCACAAAGCCCAAAAGGACTTTGTGGAAATTTCCAGAAAAGGCCAAGGAACATGGAGGCGGTCGCGCATTCAACATGCGCTTCTTAAAAGCGCACGCGTCATCCTGGAAGGCGCACGTAGAAGACGCGTTTTCGTCCATCCGCGTGAAGCCGCTTGTCGCCACGCGCCTTGTCCCCCGGTGCGCCTCACTCGCCGATAGACCCCCCACTTGCCTCGCTGCCATTGGTCCTTCACCCGGATGTTGTCCCCCCACCCGTGACAGCCACGCGTGGCACACTCCTATTGGCTTTCACCCCCACTTTTGTCACCAACAATGCCAGCCTTCTATGGCCATTGGATCTTCCCCAAAAATCCTCAGATTTAATCTGAACCATTGGATTCCTCTCAGCCTATTTACATCCGAAAATGCCCAAAAATGATCCAATTTCAACCCAATTTGTGACCATTTTGTGACCAAACATGACCCATTTTAATGACCCATTTTGTGATCAAAAAATGTCTTTATAATTAAAGGACTAAAATGAAAATGTCCCCACTTGCTTGGTCCCCAAGTCCAAAGTTGAAGGGCTAACATGGAACATTAATTTCCAAACAAGCCCCCAATTCCCCCTATAAATAGAGAGGCCATGCTCTCTCATTTGGGGAAGGAATTTTAGAGAAAATTTATTATGCCAAATTGGCCTCTCATCCAAGATTGAGTGATTAGTATAGATGGTGAGCAAACCATGTTAGTGAAAATTAGAGCCCAAGGTCTCTAAGTGAAAAAAGGAAAGGAAGCAAACTTGGGCCAATCAATTGATGATTTACCCCAAGCTTGCTTAAGGATTAATCTTTATTTTGTTAAAATCTTCTTCTTCATCTCATTCTATTTTCCTTTTTTTGGGATATGATCTTTGATCATTTGGCTTAAAAATGTAATCTTTATATGATTGGGATCCAAATGCTCCCTTGATCCCAATGGTCTCATCTTACACTTTATGGTGTATTAAAATGATGAACCAAGTGGAGAGGAGAATTTGTTACATTAATGTCATTTACTTAATGCCTTTTATCAACTTGGAACCAAGCCTTGAGATCCATGGTGCCCTCCATGTTTTATGCATGAGTGTGGGTTCTAAACCAAAGGATTAATCTAAGACTTGTTATGTTTTTGTGCAATTTTACATTAATGCAAGTGTGAGTGGGTTTTACATTAATGTCATTCAATATTGCAAGTCTTGTCCATAATCAAGCACTATATATATATATATATATATATATATATATATATATATATATATATATTACAAGTCTTGTCCTCTCAAGCTATTATATTATTGCTATATATAATCATGATTTGTTAAATATCTTATTAATATTGTTCTTGTTTGGCCACCATCTTTGATCCTCCAAGTTGGGGATTTGTCCAAGTAAAGGTATTGTTGCTCCAATGATTGTCCAATTCATGGCCTTGGCTCTCATCTTGGCATGAATTTGGTACATAGGATGATCAAGTTGTCCCTCTTGAATTTATTAATCCTTACCATGATTAATTAAAGTCCGTCCCCAAAATGCCTTATTTTTACTTGGATGAACATCCTATTTTTGTCTCTTTAAAAATGTTAAAAAGAACAAAGGGCATTAATACGCCTACATTTCATCCAAAAAATCATTTTCTAAAATAAGATTGGTTTCTCCCATTTTTAAACACACACACACTTGCACGTTTTGGTCAACAAACTTAGGGAGACTCGGTTTACCGAAGCACTTTGGGTGAACTTTGTCCAAGTTCTTCCAAAAGTGTAACTTGACCTCCGAACTCATATTCTCTAACCATTTTTCGTTAAGTTTGGGTTAAAAATTAAACTAACGTGGCGACTCCGTTGTTTGTGTGAAAACCACCCGTGTTTGGCATTTTGTCCTCGTGCGAACTTTGCTTGTTTCGCCCCGGGGACGGGATCCTTACACTAGGGCACCACTACCAACAATCTCCCACTTTCCCTAGGCCCAATCTCCCATGTATCTAATACCCATGGACCTAACATGACCTTCATGTTTAGCTTGTGGAAGTCCCTTTGTTAGCGGGTCCGCGACATTGTCATCAGTAGGTACTCTGCATATATTTACGTCTCTCCTATCAACGATTTCTCGAATGATATAAAAACGCCTAAGTATGTGTTTGGATTTTTTATGCGCTCTTGGTTCCTTTGCTTGAGCAATAGCACCATTATTATCGCAATAAAGGTCTATTGGATTGGCAATGCTAGGAACCACTTCAAGTTCAGTGATGAACTTCTTAATCCAAACAGCTTCCTTTGCAGCATCTGATGCAGCAATATACTCAGCTTCCATTGTAGAATCATCGGTTGTACTTTGCTTGGAACTCTTCCAGCCTACAGCTCCACCATTTAACATAAACACAAAACCCGATTGCGATCGACTATCATCTTTGTTGGTTTGGAAGCTTGCATCTGTGTAAGCATTTACCACGAGATCATCTTCCATTCCTCCATAGACTAAAAACGAATCTTTAGTTCTTCTCAAGTACTTAAGAATCGCTTTTACAGCCATCCAGTGATTTTCACCGGGGTCGGATTGGTATCTACATGTCATGCTTAAAGCATAAGATACATCTGGCCTAGTACAAATCATGGCATACATGATGGACCCAATTGCCGAAGCATATGGAACATCATTCATTTTCTCATGCTCATCTTTTGTCTTGGGACATTGAGTCTTGCTTAGAGAAATTCCATGTAACACTGGAAAGGTTCCTCTTTTAGAATTTTCCATACGGAATCTTCTAATGACCTTGTCAATGTATGTACTTTGGCTTAAACCAAGTAGCCTCCTTGATCTATCTCTATAGATCTTAATGCCAAGTATATATGCGGCTTCACCCATATCTTTCATTGCGAAGCATTTTCCTAACCAAGTCTTCACGGACTGAAGTGTAGGAATATCGTTTCCAATGAGTAATATGTCATCCACGTATAAAATAAAGAATAGCACTATGCTCCCACTAATCTTCTTGTATACACAAGGCTCATCTTCGTTCTTGATGAAACCAAACTCTTTGACCGATTCATCAAAACGGAGATTCTAACTCCTTGAAGCTTGCTTCAATCCATAGATGGATCTCTGCAATTTGCATACCTTAGAATATTGTTCAAAACCTTCTGGTTGTGTCATATACACATCCTCTTGTAGTTTTCCATTTAGGAAAGCGGTTTTGACGTCCATTTTCCATATCTCATAGTCATGATATGCGGCAATGGCAAGCAAAATTCTTATAGACTTGATCATTGCTATGGGTGAAAAGGTTTCATCATAGTCAATACCATGAACTTGCCTAAAACCCTTTGCTACAAGTCTAGCTTTGTAAGTATGCACCTTCCCATCCATGTCAGTCTTCTTCTTAAAGACCCATTTGCATCCTATGGTTTTTACACCTTCGGGCGCATCAATCAAGTTCCAAACTTGATTGTCTTGCATGGATTGCAATTCGGATTCCATGGCTCCAAGCCACTTATCCAAATCAGGAGAAGACATTGCCTCTTGGTAGGTTGTAGGTTCATCATTCTCAATGATTTCCACCTCATTACTATCCGTTACGAGAAATCCATATCTCTCGGGCTCGGATCGTAACCTACTAGATCTGCGAGTTGCTTGTGTATTTTGAACAGGTTCCACAACTCCTTGTGGTTCTTGTTCTTGTTCCACTATTGGTTCAATGTTATTTTCTGGGTCTCGAATTTCTTCAAGTTTTATTTTACTCCCACTGATTTCTTTGGAGAGAAACTCTTTCTCTAGAAAGACACCAGTTCGGGCAACAAACACTTTGTTGTCCTCTCGGTTGTAAAAGTAATATCCTTTAGTTTCCTTAGGATATCCCACGAAAATACATTTATCAGATTTGTGTGCTAGTTTGTCGGAGACAAGTCTTTAGACAAAAGCTTCGCAACCCTAAATCCTCATGAAAGACAAACTAGGTTTCTTAACGCTCCATATCTCATATGGAGTCTTTGGAACCGATTTAGTTGGAACTTGATTTAGTGTGAAAGCAGCGGTTTCTAAAGCGTAACCCCAAAAGGATATTGGAAGATCAACTTGACTCATCATTGATCGAACCATGTCTAACAAAGTCCGATTTCTCCTCTCGGACACACCATTCCATTGTGGTGTTCCGGGTGGAGTCAATTGTGAAACTATTCCACAATTCTTTAGATGATCATCAAATTCATGACTCAAGTATTCTCCGCCTCGATCTGATCGAAGTGCCTTAATACTTTTGCCAAGTTGTTTTTCTACCTCATTTTGAAATATTCTAAATATCTCAAATGCTTCACTTTTATGTTTCATTAGGTAAACATACCCAAATCTACTATAATCATCAGTGAAGGTTATGAAGTATTGAAATCCTCCCATAGCATTGCTACTTAATGGTCCGCATACATCGGAATGTATCAACCCCAATAAGTCGCTTGCCCTTTCACCTAACTTGGTAAAAGGTGTCTTAGTCATTTTTCCAAGAAGACATGACTCACAAGTGTCATATGACCCAAGATCACATGAACCTAACAGACCGTCCCCATGGAGTTTTGAGATACGCTTCTCATTAATATGACCAAGACGGCAATGCCACAAATAAGAATGATTTACATCATTAGGTTTAGATTTCTTATTTATATGATAGACATTGTCATTATTTTCATTCTTGACATTCAAGACATAAAGGCCATTAAATGAATTAGCAATACCATAAAGCACATCATTTAAATAAATAAAAAATTTCTTATTCTCAATAAGAAACTTAAAACCTTCATTATCCAAACAAGAAATTGAAATAATATTGCTACTTAAATCCGGAACATAATAACAATTGTTCAAAACAAGAATTAATCCGGAAGGTAAAGTGACTTTATAAGTCCCTACGGCTAATGCAGCAACTCTGGCTCCATTCCTCACGCGTAGGTCTACTTCACCCTCTTTAAGTAGTCTCCTATTCTTTAGACCATGCACATTTAAACAAATGTGAGAACCACATCTGGTATCCAATACCCAAGAATCAGTGGTAGAAAGGAGAATATCTATCATGTAGATACCTAAAGTCGATGCAGCCTTGCTGCCCTTCTTCTTCTTTTGCTCTTCCAAGAAAGCCTTGCAATTACGTTTCCAATGACCAATTTCTTGACAATGGAAACAGATTGCATCCTTTTGTGAATCAGGTTTTGCCTCAGAAGCCTTGGCAACCTTTGCCTTGCTTATCTTGGGTTTGACAACTTTCTTACCCTTTCCTTTGGCACTAGCCTTCTTCCCATCATGAACCAATAGCACGGGAGAACCTTTCTCCGCAATCTTCATCTCCGCAGTTTTAAGCATCCCATGCAACTCGGAGAGATTCTTATCCATTCCATGCATGTTATAATTCATCACAAACTGATTATAACTTTTAGGCAATGAATTAAGAATGAAATCCGTGGCTAACTCTAATGGGATTGGATAGCCAAGTTTCTCAAGGTGCTCTACATAACCTTTCATTTTCACCATGTGAGGACTCACTTGTTGCCCTTCATTCATTTTGCAAGTAGTGAATGCAACAATGGTCTTGTACCTCTCTTGCCTAGCTTGCTCTTGAAACATGGCTCTTAACTCCACGCCTATCTCATAGGCTTCCAAATGTTCCAAACTCTGTTGGAGTTTTGAGCACATGGTAGAAAGCATGAGACAGCTTACATCTCTGGAATCATTACGATGTTTCTTGTAACTGTCTCTTTCTGCCCTAGGGGCAGTAGGTTCTGGTTCAGCAGGAAGAGGCCCATCGAGAATGTACAACTTATCTTCTTGCCTTAGAACAATTCTTAGGCTACGGATCCAATCCATAAAGTTAGTACCATTCTCTTGGAGCTTATCCTTCTCAAGGATCGATCGCAACGAAATTGATTGAGTGTTAGTAGACATTATCTACAAATATGCAAAATTTCCAAAATTTAATAAGTACCGATTTTCATTAAAGAAATAAACAATGTATTTTTCAAACGAAAATACTCCCACTAAATTATATAACCTTCTTATACATCCAATGTATAATATAATTTTAAATGGGTTAATATCCCGCTTTAATTTAATTTTAAGTCCGCTAAGGCGGATTACACAAAATCAAATTAATTAGGTAGACAACTCTTGTCAATCATATCTCATATGACTCTTAGTTCCTTTTTATGAGATTCTTTAAGAAATCCTATTTCAAAAAGCATGTTAAATCTCATCTTTGCCTAGGCTCAAAACTGTTTTGACACCCATGTATTAACAAAGTCAATCCATCTCGCTAGGTCAGGTCTACATTAAATTCACCCATGTATTAACAAGTGCTTTAATCATGGCATGGCAATAAAGGACTTAAAAACTTTCTTTGAAGGTTCATTACATATAGCATATAACACATTTATGAGCACATAATATAAACATGTTACGCATCAAGTTTAACCACTAAATTAATCTCCATTAATTTAAGCATAATATTTATGTGTCATTAGTTTCTATATAATTATGAGGATGAGACTATTTCAACTTTGGTTATTATCTCCAAATCAAGACAACAAGAAGTGCGGCCGAAACTAAGCCATAACGCATCCACAATTCCGCACTAATTCAAGAAACCAAGAAAGTAGTCCATGTGGCCGAAACTAAGCAATAGATGGTCTCGATGAGCGTAGGCCAATTGCATCCACAATTCCACATGGATCTCCAATCATTGAATCAAGAACTTTGTTTCTCAATTTTAGCAATTATGAACTCTTCATAATTCTAACTTCGTTTTATCTTTGAAACTTTGATTGCGATCAAGTTTGGGAAACACAATCTCGATGAACGTAGATTAGCCATCCAAACCTTGAACCAATCTTAGAATCACAAGATCAAAACAAATAGGAAAATCAAACCCCAAGATTCACACCCAAATAAACTACCCAAAACCCATTCCAGATCAGCAGGTCTGGCTTGGTTCTGTTACTGGTTTGGTTGGACCTTTTGAAAATTCCAAATCTGATCAAAAGGCAAAAAGAATCAGCATTCTGATTGCTTTGTGCGGCCGCCAAAATATAACTGTGCGGTCGCTCAAACATGTGCGGCCGCCCTCGTTATTATGTGCGGTCGTACAGGAGGATCAGAAGGCAATTTTAAAGTTCAAAAATTTGTCTCAAAATTGTTTTTCCCCGATTATTAAAACCATGATCCAATCAGAATTAATAATCAAACAATTCAGAATCCATCATAATATTTATTGCGATTGAATCGTGCGATTAAAGTTGGAAAACAATAAACCACATAAAATCACATAACACATATAATCCAATATTCATATCATGCTAGGCACATAAACAATTTATATACACACAACATGATCTAGGTATTGAATTAATCAACATGAACGGGGCTCTGATACCACTGTTGGGTTTCGTAGTCACATGCGCAGCGGAAATTAGCATTCAAAATTTTATGAAACCCAAAGCCCATAGATCCATTCACATGATTAAATCAAATACAACAATATGAATACTAGAAAACTAACCCTTGATGACTTGGGATTTGGTCTTTGATCTTCGCGGAGAACTTGAAGCTTTAATCACAAAAGTAAGAACACGAACTTCGAAGATGATAAGCTTCACCCTCTAGCGGTATCCACACCACGAACGAATATCAAGAACACTTGATCTTGGTTGCTAGACCAAAATTGCAAAACACGTTTTCACAATTGATATGAACTATATGGAATTTTTGTTTGTGTATTATTTTGTTCTTCAATCTAAGATGTCTTAGAACAAAATAAAACTCTCTCAAACTCTTTGGAGACTTGCACAAAAGTTATGATATGTTCTGGCCCGAATTTGGCTGTTTATATACAAGTTAGACCTATTCCAAATAGGAAACTTGTGTCTAAAGCCGTCCAAAACTCTTTTCCAAATCAAATTCGGAAACCTGTCCTGACATGGTGTGCGGCCGCCCAAAACACCTATGCGGCCGCACATCTATCTAGAAGGTTTCTGGTACTATTTGACCCAAGCTGTGCGGCTGCCCAAGTCATCCTGTGCGGTCGTACACTTGTCCAGATTCCCAAAGTTTCCAAAATTCCAATATAGTCCTTATTTAAGATTCGTTCTATTGTGTGTGACCCTCTAGGATTACACTAAGTTGGCAATGGGCTCAAACATGAAACCATAAGATATGATTAGGTTCTATCAAACCGTCATACCTACCCAATTAGTATAACTAGATACAAGTTCGCATTCCTTTAGAACATGTCACAATCCCTTTGTCCACGATGTCATTGAACACAAGTCATGGTCAACAAGTCAACTTGTTTTTGTTCAATACTTTCTGGATTCCGAATATGTTGATAATCCAAATGACATTGATCTAATCAATTCATTTCAGTCCGGCCGAACATTTTCATCAACATCATTCCTACGAGAGGCCTAAGCTTGACATCTCTCCTAAGAGGGACAACTCCATTTAGCTTATTACTCTTCCCTTCGTGAATCCGATTATGCCAATCATACCCTTTATAACTACCCGGTTAAAGGTGGCGTTTGAATATGTCAAACATAACGTTCATCAAGTGGAAGACTATAATAACTTCATGTCTAAGGATTCAGGTGACATAACTAATATGAGATATATGTACGACATAGACCATGACATAAATCTCATACAGCGGGTCATGTCCAGTGCCTTGTTCCAAACAAGTACCCATAAATCTAACATGATCATCCCATGATCATTTAGCCTTTATACTAGTGCTTAACAAGTACTAGGGATGGAGATTATTATAAGTAAACATGAACAACAATAATAATCAAAACATCTCTTTATTGATATGAAATAAATGATAACAATTACAACGTTTATTAAACATGCCTAGGGCACCACTACCAACACATCAGTAGGTTTGTGCATCAGCTTACTTCCATGTGTGAGCCAATCTTCAAGCTACTCAAGAAGAACGTGGCTCTAGAATGGAACGATGCTTGCCAAGAAGATTTCGACCAACATGCCCCCCAGTCTTTGTTCCACCTCACAAAGAGAAGCCTCTCTTGCTTTACCTCATGGTGAACGATGAAGCCCTTGGGGCTGTTGGGTTTCGATCAAACATGCGCAGCGGAATTCAGCATTTAAAATTTTGAAACCCAAAGCCATGGATCCGTTCATATGATTAAATCAAATACGACATAATAATAAAGGAATAAACTAACCCTTGATGGCTATCAAATTCTCTTGGTCTTTGGTGGAGGTTTGAAGACTTGATCACGATCACAAAGCTTGAACACGAACTTTGAAGATGATGATTTTCACCCTCTAGCGGTATCCACACTTCGAACGAATATCAAAGGAGCTTCTTTGATCTTGGTTGCTAGACCAAATTGTGAAACACTTTTTCACAATCAAAAGAACTATATGGAATTTATTTTGTGTATTATTTTGTTCCTCAACCAAGAATCTCTTGGAACAAAATAAACCCTCTCTCAAACTCTTTGAGACTCACAAAATCATTACCATAGAGTGCTGGCCGAATTTGGTCTTTTATACACAAGTATGACCTATTCCAAATAGGAAACTTGTGTCAAAATCCGTCCAAAATTCGTTTCCTAATCAAATTAGGAATCTGCCACCCGACAGTACTGTGCGGCCGCCCAGAATGCACTGTGCGGTCGCACAACTATCTGAAACAAAACTGGTACAAAATGGGCTAAGTGTGCGGCCCGCCCAGTCCATAATGTGCGGTCGCCCACTTCCCCAGAATGTCCAGAATTTCCAAAATCCAATATAGTCCTTTTAAAGATTCGTTCTATTGTGTGTGACCCTCTAGGATTATACTAAGTTGGCAATGGGTTCAAACATGAAACCATAAGATATGATTTGGTTCTAGCAAACTGTCATACCTACCCAAATAGTATAACTAGATACAAGTTCGCATTCCTTTAGAATATGTCATAATCCTTTTGTCTACGATGTCATTGAACACAAGTCATGGTCAAAGAGTCAACTTGTTTTGTTCAATACTTTCTCGATTCCAAATATGTTGATAATCCAAATGACATTGATCCAATCAATTCATTTGAGTCCGGCCGAACATTTCATCAACATCATTCCTACGAGAGGCCCAAGCTTGACATCTCTCCGAGCAGGGACAAATCCATTTAGCTTTTTATTCTTCCCTACGTGAATCCGATTATGCCAATCATACCCTTTATAACTACTCGGTTAAAAGTAGCGTTTGAATATGTCAAACATAATGTTCATCAAGTGGAAGACTATAATAACTTCATGTCTAAGGATTCAAATGACATAACTAAAATGAGATATATGTATGACATAGACCAATAACATTAATCTCATAAAGTGGGTCATGTCCAGTACCTTGTTCCAAACAAGTACCCATAAATCTAACATGATCATCCCATGATCATTTAGCCTTTATACTAGTGCTTAACAAGTACTAGGGACAGAGATTATTATAAGTAAACATGAACAACAATAATAATCAAAACATCTCTTTATTGATATGAAATAAATGATAACAATTACAACGTTTATTAAACGTGCCTAGGGCACCACTACCAACAATCTCCCACTTGCCCTAGGCCCAATCTCCCATGTATCTAATACCTATGGAGCTAACATGACCATCATGTTTAGCTTGTGGAAGTCCCTTTGTTAGCGGGTCCGCAACATTGCCATCAGTAGGTACTCTGCATATATTTACGTCTCCCCTATCAACGATCTCTCGAATGATATGAAAACGCCTAAGTATGTGTTTGGATTTCTGATGTGCTCTTGGTTCCTTTGCTTGAGCAATAGCACCATTATTGTCGCAATAAAGGTCTATTGGATTAGCAATACTAGGAACCAATTCAAGTTCAGTTATGAACTTCTTAATCCAAACAGCTTCCTTTGCAGCATCCGATGCAGCAATATACTCAGCTTCTGTTGTAGAATCAGCGGTTGTTCTTTGCTTGGTTCTCTTCCAGCTTACAGCTCCACCATTTAAAATAAACACAAAACCCGATTGCGATCGGCTATCATATTTGTCGGTTTGGAAGCTTGCATCCGTGTAAGCATTTACAACGAGATCATCTTCCATTCCTCCCCTAGACCAAAAACGAGTCTTTAGTTCTTCTCAAGTACTTAAGAATCGCTTTTACATCTATCCAATGATTTTCGCCAGGGTCGGATTGGTATCTACTTATCATGCTCAAAGCATAAGATACATCCGGCCTAGTACAAATCATGGCATACATGATGGACCTAATTGGCGAAGCATATAGAACATCATTCATTTTCTCACGCTCATCGTTTGTCTTAGGACATTGAGTCTTGCTTAGAGAAACTCCATGTAACACGGGCAAGGTGCCCCTCTTAGAATTTTCCATACGGAATCTTCTAATGACCTTGTCAATGTATGTACTTTGGCTTAAACCAAGTAGCCTCCTTGATCTATCTCTATAGATCTTAATGCCAAGAATATATGCGGCTTCACCATATCTTTCATTGC